>CM053510.1:79910627-80163304 GCA_028627145.1 Eidolon dupreanum
CCTCTGTCTTAAATAAAATTATAGAACAGACAGAAAAATATTTTTATTTCAATAATTCCATTTCAAATCAAAAGAAAAATATTGGACGTGTTACTTAAATAATGTCTTAAAGTGACTTTACACTGCTTAGAGTTCAAGGAAGAATAAACTAAATTTTGCACAGAGTTAACAGTATAACTGAAATCCTGACCATCAAGAACAGAGGCCACCAGTCAGCTTATATTCTTTTTCTCGAATCTTATAGTGCTAGAATATGTTTATAGGTGTCCATATTTTCAATCCCATTTTTAAATAGACTCTAACTATATATTCATTATATTCAAAGAGCCACTAATCACAACACAAATTTTACCACAAAGCTTCAGTTTCACAATTTGTCTATTCAATATAAGACAGAAGAGTTAAATGACTTTTACCCAAGAAAGTGTCTAACAACAATGTGTAAGGATACTGAAACTTACCCAGATTACTTGGACATATTCATACTATGCAGAGGAGGTTTGGATTTCCAATTTCAGTACTTTGAAAGGAAAACTAAAGAGGGTCCTCATGCTTTAAAATGATTACGTACCAAGATGCAGCAGATTGCTTTATTGGTAATGGAACTCCCTGTAGATTTTAACAGGAATGAAAATTCACATCTTGAGAAAATTTGGTTGTTCCAAATCTTAGAAAAAGTGAAGAGGGTGTGTGCCACTCAAGTGGATTTGAATTCAAATGTGGATACAAGTCCTATGGTGATTCTATTTAGGTCCTTCTGGGGTCTCAAGCAAAAGCCATGCTTTAAGTCTGTGAGTCTGCTTCCCTGTGGGTGGTAGCACACCTTAAAATTCAGCCAAGGGCTTAGCCTAGGACTGGTCAGAAAAAAGCAGTACAAAAACCAGACCTAAATAAGGCTACTATGGACTACAGGTAGAGATGGGATGGATGTTCCCAGGTGTAAGAGAATGAGGAAAGGATCCTTCTGCCAGCATAATGCGGTACAGGAGTAGAAGCAGCACCCAAGCAAGAGCAGATCAGCAATCTGCCTACTTAGTTAATGTTTGGTTAATAGGGTGCATCAACAATCACCAGAAATAAGTGTCATCCTGGCTTCCTCAGGGAAGCTGAGATTGTTGGCTTGTCAGGGGCCAAGGGGACTTGCCTCAGTATTATGTCATAATTACCTTTGCTAAGCCTGTCATAATATGATGATTCGCAAGAATAAAAGTCTACCAGTTGTCTATGGAGGAGTGAACAAGCTCAAGCTGGAAACACAGGTGAGATGAGCATAAGGGCAGAACATTTCAAGTGAGGCAGCATAATTTCATCTTTAAACCTCAAACCCTGGAGCTTGAATGCTTATGTTGAATCTTGTCCTGCCACTTAATACCTGGGCGATCTTGGGCACTTGTTTAAATCCCTGTACCTCAGTCTTCTTAACTAAAGACTGGGGACCCTAATAGTATCTCTGCCATAGGGTTATCCTGAGGATGAAATATGTTATTATTCTCAAGGGCATGCAGGCACACAGGAAAAGCCCACTTTATTTTAGCTTCTATTTTAACTATAAGCAGTTAACGTCAAGGTAAGCTTTGCCAACAGGTAGCAACATTCAAACAATAAACCAACATTCAAGGACAGTATTCTAATTTCTGGGAAATAGAATGGAAAGAATAGGGGGAGGGGTATTAGTCTCAGTGGAAAAAAATAATGTAAGTATACATCTATTTATCTTGTCTTGGGCTTAAAGTCATGTGTGGAGAAGCAGTGAAGATGAAGGTAATAAATTGAAAAGGTATGTTTAGAGTTGCTTAATTACTTCACACATCAAATCAAAATTGGGTCAGGGCACTGATGTTAAATAAAGTCTAAACATGGGAAAAACAAATGGTTGGTTGGGGAGTTTAGGGAAATTAAGTTTCCTCAATAGATAGTGCCTTAAAGGTAGCATTTTGCCTTGGTCTTATCACACCACAGCTCCCCTTCACCTGAGATAGTTCAACTACTTTAAGAATCAATATTTACCAATCTTGCCTGGTTGTTTATTAAATGTATAATCCTCAAGGTGCTCTCCTGAAAATCTAACTTGATAGACCTGGAGTGGGGCCTGAAATGTATAGTTTTACAAGAGCCTGAGAAATTCCTCAGATCAAGCAATTTGGAAAACACTATACCAGGGGACAGGTAATCCCTGCACTTAACTATGGGTCTAGGAAATTGCTTCCCAGACCAACCTCCAACAGGGCCAATGGGTTTTGAAGAAGTTGACCAAGTGTTCTTTTGATCTTGTTACCTAGTCCTTTTACAAACTATAGATGTTCATCATTTTCTTTATCTAATTGGATTTCAGGTCCCTGGTGCCATAGTCCTGTATTTCAATGGCATAATTTCTTCCTTACCTCTTCCTTTGGGACCTATAATTTGCCAACTGATTTAGATTCAGTCATTCTATGTGCTCTTCTAATCCATATCTGCCCAAGAAGCTGGAAACAGGCAGATGGACATTCATGCACACCGAGACTAACTAGGGTCAAAATGATCGCAGTACCACAGGTTGTCCCAACTCCTAACATGAGCCCTGCTTCTCAACATGTATCATTATTAACAACTGACATTCTCCATAGACACTATAATTTTAGAAATAATAATCTGTGTACACTAACAGAGTGGGCAAAGGAAGATACTGGGCAGGTATTTTAACTAATTTCAAATTAATTATATTAGCATGGACTAGGTATTGAGGGAGGGGCAAGGAAAGAGAAGATTCTCATATTTGCTTTTAACTTGAAGACATACAAATAATATCTGTTTCTGAGTCATGTTTCTGTATGAAATCTAGGAAGGGAAAACAAAGGAAATCTAAGAGGGTGTGGTGTACACCTGCACTAATAAATAATACCATAGAAGCTAAAGCAGGAGAAAGGATAGGTATTCAAATAAGACCCACACATTTGCCTTCTTATTACCATCTCTCCATGGTAATGTTTGATGGACTCTCTTCCTGGGACATTATAAGCAATTTTTAAAAGTATCTACTACCTTCGTGTACCATTCATTGCTCAGCTGATAACTACAGGGTTTCTAACCTCCTTTAGCTATTCGTTCCTTAGTAACACTCTCTCCTCCATTAGCTTCATAAGCTCTTATCTCATTTTGTACTTTCTTCTTCCCCTTTCTCTTCTTTCCAGTAAATTCCATTTTTCAAACTCTCCTTTCCTCACCCTGACCTTTTAAAAATATCAATAGCCACTACGAATGTGCCTTTCCTTCTGTATGATCTTTCTATCACAGTCACAGTTCCTTCTGTGTTTGCCATTGCCTTCCTCAGTTGCTAGTCCCTCTTCCCTTCTCTGCCCTCAGCTTGCTTCCTGCATGCTCTTGCTCTCCCTGGTCCTCTTCTTAACAGCTTTCCTCAGAGCACAGAGGGCTGACAGAATGGGGACACTGAATACAGTTACAATAATGTCAGCAGCTCAGGAGAGAAAAATGAAAAGGGGAAAAAGAGAAAAAAAATAGAAGGTTTTAATTAGATATCCATGCCACTGACTCACACTTAATATGCAAATTTTTAGCCCTTCTATTGTTAAATGAAATGAAAGTTTTATTTAAATGTAAAAATGGTTGGGAGATGAAGAAGTGTAATTAAGTAGCACTGAAATGTAAACCCATGTTTCACAATGCCCATAATAACATATGGAAGCAAAAGGATCCTGCTCTATGTAGTGAGTTGTGAGTCTTGGATTAACATCAATCTTGCATGATCATGATCCATTTTTATGTGTGCGTGGTAGACTCTAGTTCAACAGTACTTCATTCCCCTTATCCTATTTGACACTCAAAGCCATATTGCAAGCAATTTAGGGCTGATTGACTAGCAACTTTGTAAGGATGAGAACTAGAGACTCAAAAATTGTAGCAACATATTGAAGATCTCCTAGTCATAAATAGTACAGTCACCTGGAGCTAGCCTTCCTCTTTTATACAACCAGCTTGGGAATCTCAGCACTAATGAACGAGATTTGATTACAGAGGCAATGTGAAGAACCTGAGCTTTGAAAAGTATTTTTTCTACCTCCATTTGCAGATGACATTTAATTACAACTTTGGGGGATAAGACTGGTGGCAGAAAAATTGCTACCCTACCTTGAAGATTCTCCTTTGTACCATTATTAGTGCTTTGAACCAGTGTGGTACTTGAAAAACTATAATTCACAACATTCACTGCAATAATAAATACCATTACCTCCACTACAAGAACATATTGATCATCTGCATTTTGTCAGGAAATGTGTATTTTCCTATCTTACTATTGCATATAGTGCTTTAGTTATAAGAATACACTTCTATTAACAAATAGAATCTAACATTAAACAAATAAAATGTGTCTAAAATTGTTTCTAAGAATATAAAGATGTGCCAGCGTTCTGTGAATAGTTCTAGAAATCCAAAAAATAATAAATTAATGAAAATTAAACATTTGTTTATGATCTCTCAATAAGTACAATCTCTCTGAAAATAGAAGCTAGCATAGTACTTGATAGAAAAACTATGAGAGGCAATATGAAAGCAGAAATAAGTCAAAGGTTATCAGCTTTAATTATTACTATTCAACATGATTTAGAAAATTCTAACCAATGCAATGAGATAGGAAAAGAAATAAAAGGAATATATAAAGAAGAGTAAAAAATTATCTTTAAACTGATATAAATTTCTACCTCAATAACTCAAGGATTGTACATATTTTACCTTATTTGGAAAAATGAAACATATATAAATGTGTTTTTATCCTTTTAAATAACAGCATATTAAAGATATAAACATATCTTTTAGGTGGCCTTATTAAGAGCAAAGAGATATATATATGCTTTAAAACTGTATCAATGTTTCAAACAATTGGAAAATATATCAAAGTAGAAGACTCAGATGTATTTCCCTAGTTTCTTACTAATGTAACTTTTAAAAATTTATAAAGAAAAATGATATCATAGTTTTAGAAAGGCTAAGGTTGAGGAATAATCTAATTCCCCAAATTAACCAGATATAATACTACTTATAAGGGAAATGGGGTTGGATTGAGTAAACAGAGTCATTTTTTAAATCATGGCATAACTTACCTTTATGAAACAAGAACTACAAAAGAGGCAAGAAGGAAGTATACACCCTGTTCCTTTCTTTCTCCTTACTCAGGTAATGTCTTCAACTACAAGAACTAACACAATGAATGAATGCATTAGTTATCTATTACTCAAAAGCACATTATCTTAAAACTTGATGTCTTTTAAAAATAAATATGTATTATCATATATCACCACTGTAAGTCAAGAAATTGGTAACTGCTTAGCTGGGTCGTTCTAGCTCTGTGTTTTTCATAGGAGTGTAGCCAAGATATTATTTGGGGTTATATCTTTTAAGACTTGACTCAGGCGGGAAGATTCACTGACCCTTGACTCAGATTCACAATTATTTATTTTCTGCTAGAGATGTCTTTATCAATATTACTGTCCTTTCAGCAAACTGGACTTTTTTCTTTAAAAACAAAAACTGCAAAATTAGCATTATCCTAGCATACGTTGAACATGGTACAAGTTTATCTTAAATTCATCTCTTCATCCCAAACACATGCACATGTACACTTGAATTGGTAATCACAATAATCAATCAACCTTAAATATATGTGCAGCCACTACTTTTACCAAATAAGACCCTCTTCTAACCTTCTAAAAAAAATAAAAAATGATGCTAGAGGTCTTAATTATTATATGAGTGTTACCAAAATTTTATTAAACTATTTATGGAGTCTTAATTCTTCATTTCAAAAATGATGATAATATCTACTTGGCATGTGTGTGATACAGATTAAAATAAAGTAGTAATGTATGTTTAACACCTTCCACAGGTGCTACTTAGTACATGTTTTCCTTTTCACCTACACAGACTTTGTTTAGATTTATGATCATTAAAAAAACTATAAGATTTCAAAAGTTTACCTTATAAAACACACCTTGTTGGAACTAGTTATAGCTACCATGCAGACGTAAGCTGAAAGGCATAGACTGGTCATTTCTATTTATATGTGTCCTGCTCCACACTGGCACAGATGTTTGTTCAATGTAAGCACTCAGTAAATATTTTTAGATTCATGATTTAGTAATAGTGTAGGTATGAACACTTGTGCTAAGATTCTACAATCCAGCCTCTGACTTTTAAGAGCCTTGAGCCCAATAGAGACAAGAAGGATAGAGAGTTAGTGTTGTGTTTGACTAGGTTTCCTTCATTGTTTCCTGAATGTTGAAGAAAATACCCACTTGGACTCCATGGAGAAACTTCTTAGACAAGGCATGATTTTCCATGAGTTTTTACGTAAATAAAAAATACACATTTAAGCAAAGATAAGATGAAAGCTTGTTCCAAGAAAATGCCTAAGGGTCTGGGTATATATAGTAGTCAGTCCCCCTAACCCACAGCTTAGCTTTCCATAGTTGCAGTTATGGTCAGTTTTGGTCGACTGAGGTCTGAAAATATTAAATTGAAAATTCCAGAAATGACAATTAATGTTTTAAATTGCATGTCATACTGAGTAGATTGACAAAATTTTGTGCTGCCCCATTCCATTCTGCCTTGGATGCTAATCATCCCTTTGTCCAGAGTATCCATGCTTTATACACATCTGCCCTATAGTCATTCAATAGCCATCTGGGTTATCAGCTTGACCATCTGTGACATCACAGTGCTTCTGTTCAAGTAATCCTTATTTTACTTAAAAATGGCCCCAAAGCACATTCAGATATGCCAAAGAGGAGTCATAAAGTGCTTCCTTTAAGTAAAAAAGGTGAAAGTTCTCAACTGAATAAGGTATTGTATCATCTCACATCATCACAAGAAGGATTAGTTCAGTACAATAAACTTAGAGAGAGAGAAAGAGAGAGAGAGAGAGAGAGAGAGAGAGAGAGAGAGAGAGGTGACGTTCACATAACTTTTATATCTTAATATTGTATGTTATGATTGTTCTATTTTATCATTGTTTTGTTAGTATGTTACTGTACATAATTTATAAATTAAACTTTACCATAGGTATGTATGTACAGGAAAATAAACAGTATATATAGGGTTCACTACTATCTAGTTTCAGACATACATTGGGAAACATATCTATTGTGAATAATGGAGGATTACTATACAGAGGAAAAGACAAATTAAAGAATTTAATGAGAGAGAGAGCAAGATGACTGATATGAATGGATAGCCAACATGTGTATAATTAAGTTTTCTCAGAACAAACTACTCAGAACCAATAATCACGTAATAGATATTTTCTTGTGCTGAAGAAAAGCTTGTGTGTGCATAATAATGTGATCATAAGAGGTAAAAATTCTGTATCAACAACAATAACACATTAGAATAAATCAGTTATGAGACACTTCCACACCTCCAGAAAAAGTTTTAAACCCAAAGATAAAGAAAGAAATATCTTCATACCTTTATGTAGTAAGTGAATTATACATAAAATTCTATAAACGAGAAAATAGACACTAGAGTACTTTGCTTTTTCATTAAATGCCAAATATAAGAGAGTAGCAACTATAGGAATTTTGAGGATAAAGATTGTAACCTTTGAATTTTATACTCAGGAAAGATGCCAATCACATTGGGTGGCAACAAAAAGATTTATCTAGGTATACACTCCTGAGGGATAGTAGCTGCGTTGTTTATTTTTGTATTTCCAGCACTTACCACAGCTATTGTTACAAAATAGATTTTTCAATAAATATTTATCACATGAAAGAAGAAATATGCTAAGAATCAGAAAATACAGTACTCACTCATCTCTCTGGTAAATTCTTGAAGAATATTCCAAACAACATAGAGGAAACAAAAGAAAAAGCTAGTGAATGAATGGTACCCATGAGGAATTCGTGAAAGACCTAATGAGGAACTGATTCAAAGAGATGAGGCAAAGAAATTGTATAAATCTGATGATTAAGCTAAATGAATGTACAAATATTTCAGCATATAATCTTTGATTACAAATTCAAAATGTGATTTTGGTAAGAAAAACGAGTGTTAAGGTAGGAGTGAGGATGGGAGGCCATTGCAATTCTTGTCTCAAGTAGGTGCACGTGAAAACACATTTTTCTCAGTTTGAATAATTAGATTCACATAGGTTAAAAATACTTTGAGAAACTTAAATGTAAGTATCAGTATGAATAAAAACATAATATATTCCTTTTTAAAAACTAAAAATGGTAAAAGCAAATAAAAATGTTTTTCAAATAGCATAAAGTATAAAACATGAAGGCTACTAGTCAGAACAAAAGCAGAAAACAAAAAGATGACAAGGAGCAAATACATAATACATTTCTATGAGTTAAACTCCTCATTAAAAATAAAGAGAGGCTAAGATTGAATTAAAAACAAAAAGAGAAAAAAAGAATATATTTATGTTATGTTTACAAAAGATACACCTAAATCAAAATAATACGATTATTTCTAAGTTATGCAAATGTATTTTTAGTATTAACAAAATCAAAGCAGGAAATACAATATTCATGTCAGATAAAGTTAAATACAAAACTTAACCCATTAAATTGTTAAAAAATGTCATTTATATTGATAAAGGAAACCATTCATAGTCAAGCTTTAATTATTTTTAAACTTTATGCATAAAATATATAAAGCAAAATGTATTAAAATTGCATAAAAACATTATCTTAAAATCTAGTATTATTTACTTTTGGTTTCATAAAGTTTGAGGAAATAAATGATGCAATATGGCTTTATACAATCTGAATAACAGAATTTCTATCTGTTTCGATATGTATGTATAATATTTATCCTATACTGTATATGGTATTAACTAATATATACATTGTATATATTTTATATAATACCTATTATTGTGTACTCACACATTAACATAAATATTTATAAACTTGACTGCCATGAAACATTTACAAAATTGATCATATGAATTTCCAAAATTAATTCAAGAGGTAAAATTCTGAATCAACAACAATATGTTAGAAAAAATTGCCAAAGAACTATTCATAAACTAGGTTTATACCTGAATGAGTTTAAATACAATTTTTATCAAGCACTTAAGGAATATAAAGTCTTTATTCAATTAAAAATGATCCAGAGTACACAAAGATGGAAAGTCTACCAATTCATTTAACTATGGTATTATATATAATACTTATGGACAAGTTTCTTAAATAAGTGGTAAACTACAGACATTCCTATTTTACAGTCAATGCTAAACCAGTAAATAAAATACTAATAAATGAAATATTTCAACAATATAAAATATATCATTATTTATATACATACTGATCAAAGAAAAATACATATAATTATTTCTATAAGTTTTCATAAAAAATGATTCGATAAAACTTATCCTTGTGTGAACTAAACATTTTTACTGAAATAGAAAGAGGAGAATTCTTTAATATGGTAAGGGGGCTCTCTGATGCCAGCATTATACTTAGTAGGAAAGCACTAGAAATATTTCAATTACAAAGATGAAAAAGACATCTATTAATCATTATTATTACTAAGTATCAACTTGGAATACCAATAATACCAATTCTACTCACACTCTTAAAATAAATTAGGAAAAAACATTTTCTAGCTAATTTTATAAGGACCAGATTACACCGAATACCAAAACCAGACAATAATATTATAGACCACTAACCCTCATTAACAGATGTAAAAATTCTTAATAAAATATCGACAAATTTAGTCCAGTAATATTTTTAAAATGATAAATATTATAACCACATGAGATTTATCGCCAGAATGCAAGATTGGTTTAGCATTAGAAATAATTTAGTATAATTTATTATATGATCATTTCAGTAGATGCCAAACAAAACATTTGAAAAAATTCAATATCCATTCACACACAATACAAAACAAAACTAAATTAAACTAAAAACTTTTAGCAAGTAGGAATAGATGATATCATTATTAATCTGATAAAAGCCATTTATGAAAAACATATAGATAACATTATACTTAAGGGAGACAATAAAATATTTTTCTTCTAATCAAGAACAAGGACGCCAGCTATCATTATTTATATTTAACATTATATTGGTGGGGAACTTAGTACAGTAAGGCAAAAAAAATAAATAAGGTACACTGATTGGTTAGAAAAAAGTAAAACTATTTATAGAAGATATAATCATTCATGCAAAAAATCTTAAGTAAGCTAAAAAAACTAATGAATAAATTTAGCATTGTAACAGGATGGAAGATTAATATATAAAAATCATTTGTATTTCTATAGTTTTCAGTGAGTAATTGAAATTAAAAAAATACCCTTCACAATAGCATTTCAAACATAAAATAGATTGAAACTATACAATGAAATCTATAAAACATTACTGAAATAGCTAAACAAGACCCAAATAAATGGAAGGATTCATTTTATGGATTAGAAAATCAATATTGTTAAGATATCAATTGTTCCCAAATTGATATGTAATTTCAATGTTTTTCTAGTCAATATTCTGGTAAGCTTTTTTTTGGTATGTATTGCCAAGTTGATTCTAAAATTATATAAAAATACAAAAGACATAGGTTGATCAGTCTCTTGAAAAAAAAAAAAACAAAGTTGGTGACTTACATTATCTGATTTTAAAACTTATTCTAAAGCTATGTGATCAAAATAGTATGGTATGGCATAAAGGTAGACATATAGATTAATAGAAAAAAAATAGAGTCCAGAAAGAGACCCAATTAATGGTCAATTGATTTTGACAAAGAAACCAAGGTAATTAATTAGGCAAACAACAGTGTTTTTAACAGGTGATGTTGGATTAACAGGATAGCCATATAGAAAAAAAAAATGTATCTTATTTTTTTGAGATTTGACCTCCCATCAAGCACATAACTATGTGGATCTTTCACTTAAAAAAAAAACAAAAAACAAAAAAACAAAAAACAAACAAACAAACAAAAACTAAAGTGCTAAATCTTGCAGAATAAAACATAGGAAATAACATTTGTAACCTTGGGTTACATCTTGTTTTTTAAGCTAAGACCTAAAAAACTAGAACTATAAAATAAAATATTAATGAATTGGACATCATCAAAATAAAAACTATGGCTCTTTGAGAAGCACTATTAAGAAAATAAGAAGGAAAGCCACAGGCTGAGAGAATGTGTTTTCAATATATATGTTTGACATAAGACTTGTATCTAGAATATAATTATAGCTATTACAACACAATAATTAGGAAATAAATAACCCAAATAAAAATAGTAAAAAATTTCAAGCAACACTTTATAAAAGAAGATATATAAATGGCCAAAAAGCACATGAAAATGTTCTCAATAGAAATGCAACTTAAAATTATTATATATTTTACTCAATATACTGATTAAAAGAGATAATATTTAAAAGACAATATCATATGTTAGCAAGCATGTAATGCCTATATGATATTGATATGAATGTAATATTTTACAAACACTTTGAAAAATAGTTTCCATAATTTCTTATAAAGTATAAACCTATTCCACTTCTAAATATTAATCCAAGAGAGAGGAAAATATATGTCCATGAGAAAAATTTGTATATAAATCTTCATAGCAGCTTTATTCATAACAGTCAAAAAGTAAAAACAAATGCCCATCATCTGGCAAATGAAGAAACAAATATTGGTGTGTACATATAATGAAATACCACTCAGCGATAAATAGGAAAGAACTACATATAACATGAATGAAACTCAAAAGCTGAGTGAAGTAAGCTAGGAAAAAAGTACATACTTTAAGATTATATATATTTTATATTTTTTCTAGAACAAAAATAAGTTGTATATATAAGCGTATTTTTTAAAAATCTAATATATAGTAGCAGAAAATGAATCAGTGTTTGTCCTAAGTCAGGAGTGAGGATAAAGGTTTTGGGTGTGAAAACAAAAAAAAAAAAATTGTTGAAATGATGATAATGTGCTAATGTGTTATACCTTAATTAGGGCAGTGGTTTTAAAGATGTATAAATTTGTCAAAACTTACCAACCATGGATGGATCTTGAGGCCATCATGCTATGTAAAATTAGACAGAGAAAGACAAATACTGTATGATCTCACATGTGGAATAGAAAAGAAAAAACTGATAGAGATAAGATTTGTGGTTGCCAGAGGCAGGGGATAAGGGGTGGGAAAATTGGGGAAGGGTGGTCAAAGGTACAAACTACCTATTATAAGATAAATGATAAATAAGTACTAGGGATATAGTGTAGGGATGTGACGACTATGGTCAAGACTGTGGTATGGTATATTTGAGAGTTGTTAAAAGGGTAGATCCTAAAAGTTTATAAAAGAAAACAGAATTTTTTGTAACTATATGAGGCCATGGATATTAACTAAACTTATCATGGTGATCATTTTGCAGCATATGAATATTAAGTCATTATGCAGTATACCTTAAAACTTATACAGTATTGTATGTCAATCATATGTCAATAAAACTGGAAGAAAAAACTCACCAGAATGTACTTAAAGTAGGTACATTTTATTTTACGTAAATTATAACCATATAAAAATTGATATTATAAAAGGCCTATGTCTTACCTTGTATTCACTATTTAGCAGTTCATGGTTTGTTTCCAATTTTCTATGTAAACCACAGCTAACATCTGTTTCATGGGAATAAAAATTTGTATAACAAAGTATAGTTGTTTTCTTGGTTCTTAGGCTTTATGTTGATCAAGATAATGCATAGAGCTGCAAATAAAAACGTTAAGAAGCTAAACTGATTTACCTTAGAAAGCTAAGAATGTTACTATTAAAAGAAGAGATCAGATACATAGTTTAGGTGAGAAAGTAGATATCTGGATCACCTAGAGTTTTCACGGGTTGAAATATAAAGAAAAGATTGGTAAAAAGTATAAGTTGACTATTTTACTATCAGTTATGTAACATATGTTCAGGTCACTCTGAAACATTGTTATAAAGATTTAGCTTACATTAAAACACTTTTCTTTTCCTACAGTATAATTCAACCTGCTTCCTTGTACTGCAATGTTATAATTGCGCCAGCTATATACTGTCCAAGAATTTTATTTAGGTCACAACAATTTCACTCTGTATGCTCCAGCAATACTGAACTGCTTCTATAGTCCAATTATACCATGTTGCTTCGCATTTCCATGTCTTCCATTCCCATGCCTGTCTCCACTGCCTGGGATATTCCTCTTCCCCTCCACCTCATTCATAAGATTCCCTTTCCTTTGACTAACTCTTAAGCAATTTTTAAGAGCCATTTTAATAGTCATCTCTTTCAGGAAGCCATCCTTGATTCTCCCATATTTCCCAGTTGGAGTTAAATATTCTCTCTTGCAAATGCAAAATGCTTTGAATGTTTCAGTAATGCCACTATCGCATTGTGCTATACTTACATGTTACTATACCTATGTCTTTCATTAAATGGGAGTTCCTTGAGAAAAGGTGTAACATTATTTATCTTTCTAACCACAGTGTCAAACACAGTACCTGCTATATAATAGGTACTCACTAATTCTTTCTTGAATGATTGAATGAGTCGATGAATAAATAATTGAAAGAATATTGTTTCAGCTGTAACCAGTTTAACCAGTCTAGCTCTCTGTTTCTTTATAAACTGTGTATACTAGTTCCTCCTATTCTATTCTATTCTATTCTATTCTATTCTATTCTATTCTATTCTATTCTATTCTATTCTATTCTATTCTACTCTTCTGTCTGCATTTGACAGATCTTCGAGATGGCTAAATGAGATTAAGTAAAAGTGGAAAGTCAATACATTTAAGGTATGATTTTAATGATAATTATAACAATGATGACAATGACATTAAACTGAAACTTGTAGTCAAAGCATGCAAACAATCATCAGAAATTCAGGGAGTCCAGCAAAATTAGAAGTCTTGGCAGTTACCAATTTCAGAAATAGCCACTGGGAAGCCTCGTGACACAAAGTTTGAAGGATCAATAGCTCTTAAGAATGAAGGCAGGTGAGGTGTGAGTGCATGGGCCACATGATGTGGGGCAGCTACAGCACAAGACAGAGATATGCAGGCCAGAGCAAAACCTCGGCACAGATACTATCATTTTGTCCTCTTTGCAGAAAGCTGCTAGAAGTTGGAGGTCTTGGGCTCTCAGGAGTGGAATTTCAGCTAGAGGCAACACCTGAGACTTATAGGTATATTACACCTTAGGCACAAGAGATGCTAGGCATACAGGAGATTCTTAGACTATGATTCAAAGTGTTTATGGCCAAACTGCCTTTGCTCTAACTGCTTTCACACCCTCTGGGACACAAACTGTTGCTGAAAAGATGTCTAGTGTTGTGGGAAGTTGGGAGATGAGTCAAGAGCAAAAATAGAAGAAGGATTTTGGGGAGGGGAGAGTATAAGAAGTGAGTCTGGTTACAGCCTGGCCTAGGAAGACAAAGCTCCAGATATCTTGCCCTGCGATGATCCAGAACTCCCTACAGCCCATGACACTGAAAACAAAGGCTCATTTCTTCATTAGCACTGCTGGCAACATCCTTACTGCCCATAAGGGAGACAAACCCTTTCACTGCAGATGTAATTACTGCATCTGGTTCCAATTGCGCAGGGACAAATAAGCACAGGCTCAGTGGAGCAGGAGGAGGCCCTAGAGAGGCCTGAGATGAAAATGTTTATGGATGGCAATGATGTGAAGAGCGGAGGTGAGCTAAGTAAAGCTTGTAGGGAAAGGAAGAGAAGTAGGAAAACAGAGTTCTGGTTATATCAGTTCCCTACTAAACATTTCTCTTGGGAGCAAAATCATCCAGAGTATCATTAAGAACAAACTATTTCCAGTACCCCAGGGGGTTACTCTCACCAGTAAGTGATTGCAGAGTGGGAAAACTGTTGATAGTATAAGAAAAAAAAATAAGGCAAAGGCAGAAAAAAGGAAAAACAAAAATAAAAGGCAGAAAGGACTTCAGTGATTGCCTCCTTGAATAATGAGGCTTTGCAGGAGGGAAATGGAGTGAGGACCCCTTGGGCTATGCTTCCCTTGTTCCACTGGAGATCAAATTTCCTCATCTCCTCACTCCACTCCAGTTCTTGTTTGTGTGTGAGTCAATCACAGCCTTCCAGCTGTGAAGCCCAGATTCAAATGGACCATCAACTATTTTTGCTTAATGAGATCAGTTCCCCTTGATCCTTCCTACTTACGTCCAGTGGAGTTTCCCTCTCAGAAGTGGGAACATTCATAAATTTGGAGGGCCCCACTCCAATTAAAATCCTCTAAGCAACTGCTTGTTTCCTTTTCCTCTCCCTCCCTCCTCTGAATCTCACATGAAGAGAACAGCTAATGCAGCATGGTCTCTATCTTTAAACTGGTGAGGAAATAATCCCACTCTCACACACAAACTACCACCATTTCTAGAGTCATATTTCTGTCTATCATGAGGAAGAAGACAGGAAGAAAAGAGCCTACAGAGACAGAGACAAAATTGTGGTGTCACACAGACAAATTCATTATTGTAAGATGCCAAAATTGCTCATTCAGTTTGTCTAGATTGAACTGTATGTGTTAAGGCAAGTCACCCCAACACTTGGTTATTAAGTCAGTGAGTTTTCCAGCACAGTAATAGGACATGACTGGTAAGGAATTGAAGAACTTCCTGATCACAGATCACTACTCTCAGGAGACCTAGCCTGGTGGAATCCTCACTACTAGGTTAAAATGTGATATAAATTAAACCTCAGCAGTAAGACTACCTTGTAGCCAGTACAGCATTCAAATTTTAAACAAGGATGGACTAGAATAGATAATGGAGGAAAAGGAAGAAAACCACTTGAGAGAGAAGACAGCAAGCTCCTGCAACCTCCTAATACAGGTCAAACTTCAATGCCTTCCACAAATGGCCTTCATTCTTTGTATCAACATTCTCCTTTGTCACGTAAATAGTGCTTCCTAGATCTGGGGACTAGCCTAGTCAGATCCCTATTGCCATCTTTTCTTTTTCTCTAGCTTCTATAAGATAGGTATAGGATTGACAAATAAGCATGCATTCATTCAATAGTCACTTTTTGATCAACTTTGAAGTGCAAGGCAATCTTTGTGCTAGGTGCTAAAGAATATCACAAATGTGTAAGCCCAATATCTAGTATCAAATAGTCTAAATATAGGGAGTGGAAAGAGGTTATCTCTGGCCAGGGCAGAGCATATCATTGCAAGGAAAAGTTTGTGAATTAGTGAGTCAATTAAGACAAACCACATGTTTGCCTTCAGAGCAGGAGAGCTCAGGAGAACATAGGCTAGATTTATGTCACTCATTGTATCCTCAATGCCTCTACTATGTTAGGCACCCTTAATACACTCTATGATGACCCGAATAAATATTATACACTTGAATGTACAGAGGTGGTGATGATCTCCTGGTGTGAATTGCTGCCTAACTCAGAGCTAGAGTCCATGTGTCTGCTGTGGCCTGATCCTAGCTGATTTTAATATAGAATCCCCTTAGCTATCTCCCCAACCCCTGAGCCCATTAGGCAACTCTTAAGGTCTTCTCCAACCCATGGCAGAGGCAGTCTTGAAAAGCTAATCAGGATCTCAGGCAGCTTCCTCTCTGTCTTATTTGTACATGAAAGAGGTGGCACCAAAAACACAATGGTGATGCTCTGTCCACATGTGTCTCCCCCAGTCCACTCTAGTTGTAGAGCAAGGATTATGCTCTGTTCACCTCAGTTACATACTACGTTATACATCACATGGTGAATTTAATCATATCGACTTTGACTGTAAGTGACAGCAATCTAATTTAAAATAGCTTGAGCAAGAAAAGGGGATTTGTAGAAATTTTTGTCCTAGAGATATAGAGGTTCGTTAGAAAGAGATGTAAATAGCTGTGAAAAAGGAGTACCAAGGACTGCAGGTGTGCACAGTTGGCTCTGAAGTTCTTTTAAATCTACTATCAAGGGTGCTTATCCAGGAGGTAGGGGGAAAACCAACTTCTCTGAGGTTCCTTCAACATCTGGCCAGACAAAGGAGCTCAGTATCTAAATTAAAGTATATTATCTCCAGAGGTGACTGTGGTATGTTCATGTGGATCCAAACTGCTTATTATTTTTTATTGAAGCCTATGATTTTTGTTCAGCAGCAAAAGTTACCATGGACCCACTGCTGAAGCCAATTAGATCTACCGTATTTATAAAGCTGGTCTCGATTTTATCAGTGTCCAACTGATTTCAATAGCATAATTTGATATAGCAATTGCATAGAGAAGGTTTTACAACAGATGGCAGGCAGCATTGGATGCCTTTTCAATTCTAAGTTTGCTTTTGAGTTAGATAGACTTTTCATTTGCTATGATACAAGCTAATATCCATTCTTATATTACAATCTAAAAAGTATTTGTAATACACACTGTCAAATTCCATACTCTTTATCTCCATAAAGGGATCATATTATTAGTAACTCTTTTCTGGTTTATAGGTGGGGAAATTGAGACAGACTTTTAGTGATTTGCCAGGTTTACATAAAGAAAGAGTAGATCGGAAATGAAATGTTCATGACACATGAACATCTGATTTCTAAGCTCTTTAACTTGCAACTTTCTTTGTAGTTTCTAGTGCTCTTAGAATAAAGACTGACTTTTTTAAAGGGCTCTGTGTGATCTGGCCCCTGAATACCTCATCTCAGCCATTGTCTCTCCTACTTTCTACACATTCAAGAGACAGTTCTCTTGCTTTTTGAAGCACTGTGCCCCCTCTTACCTCAGGACAGTAGCACATGCTGTCTTCCCTGGCCTGGCCTGGGTGGTTTCCACATTGCCCATCCTTAACACATATTCTTATCCCTGTCCTTTGTTAAGTTTCTGTCTATCTTCATATGTTGCTCAGGCATCACAATCACAGGAAAGACTTACCTTAGACCACTTCACACTTCCCTGTTGCCTGTCATAGCAGTCACTACATTTTTAAATTACATATTCTTAATGATCTGATTAATCACTCTCTCCTTGAATAGACTATAAGCTCCATAAGGACAGAAGTCATGTCTCTTTTATAAGCTATTGTTGCTATGGGGCAAGCAAATATTCTTAATGTCTCAAATGAATGAATCAATGAATGCAAAAGAGATAAATATTAGAGATGGCCTTACAACAGACAACAGGCAGCATGTCCAATTCCAATTTCACATTTGAGTTAGCTGGACTTTTCACTTGTTATGATACATGTTAATGTCCATTCTTAGTTTTATAACCTAAAAAGCCCAGTGAATACGCTAAGCACTAGTTCAAGGAAAGCCCAGTTTCCAGATGCCCCATTCCTGCTGTACATAGTTTCTCAGTGTGAGAACCACACGCCCAGATATCATGGTTGTTTGCTTTAAGGTGAGTTATTTCACCTTGATCCTTAGGAAGAGAACATTAGGGTATTATCTAATTTTTAGTGGGGGCTTTCCCCCTTAGAAAGGAAGAGAGAGGGATGCTATCAAGGCATTATAGACCCATACATCTAGTGTTCCAGGCTAGAGCCCCCATTTTGGAGCCAGGATCAGGGATCTCAACTACAGCAACTACACAAATGCTGTTTGCCTGCATCTGTCTGCCAGGATAGCTCACTCTGCCCTCCTCTTGCTCATACAAAAGAACTTTAGTCCCCCAAGAAAGAGGTTCTTAGGAATTTATGACTCAATCAACTTACCCAACAGGAGCATAAATAGGATTAGTTTTAATATTGTTAAGTTGCAAAAATACAGGCATATGTGCATGCCAAAGCGAAAATGTACGCAAGCAAAGGGGGAAAACATATGGGTACCCATATGGTGAAAAACGCATTGCTAGACCTTCGTACACTTCTCATTTACAACAAGAACCAAAGTTAGTGAACATAAATTTGCTTTGCAAAAATGTGAGAGGAACAGCTTGTTTGCCTATAACTGTTCCACTGAGCAAGATATGTATAACCTTGATTTCTCATCTTAGACACCTCTTTCTCACACTCTGGGGATTAATTAGGCTCTAAACACGACTTCAGATTAGAAACAAGGATCCTGGCTGCCTGGGAGAGAGACAAAGAAGTAGTAGCATGACTGGATGATGCAGCAGATCAGTTAATGGGCAATTCTTATTAGTGGCAGGAAACTTGTACCTGGGATGGCTTAGAAGAGAAATGAGGTTGGGAGGTCTCAGCGGGTTTATTTTAATTGAAGCAGAGAAACAACAGGGACCTACAGCAGACAATGGCATAAATGTGGTTTTCATTTGGAGGCTGTGCTTTTCTTAGAACAATACTGGGTGGTAGCTAGAAAGTACCTGGACACAGGAGGGTAGGGTGGAATTTGTTAGGGAAATGTAAAAGCACAGGTGATGCTCAAAGCTGGTGAGCGCCCTTGGGTGCTCCAGATAACAAGCAGAATTCGATAAAATATATTATTTTATATTGTACTTGTCTCAACCTCAAGCCATGCGAGCCATTTTTTTACAGTATAAAGAGCTCTAGACTTGAAAACAGGAAGTAGGTTCCTCTCCTAGCTCCACCACTTTAGTTAACTGTGAGTCATTCACCATTACTTAACCTTTCCCAGTCTGTGTCCTTACCTATGAAATAGGCAGAATATTCCTTCCCTGACCTATTTTAGAAAGTTGCTATAAACTCATTTGAAATGACACATGTGAAAATATTGTATGAATAATAAATTCCTATATAAGCATGTTATATGTAAAACACTACAGGTTCATTTTACTTATCACTCTTATATTTTTAATCATATTTTGAAATAATTATTGATTCACAACAAGTTGCAAGAGAGATCCAAAGTACTCATCAAACAGCTTCCTCAATGGTGATATCTTATACAACTAAAGTACATTATCAAAACCAAGTAATTGATATGAGCACAATGCAATTAATTATTTTATAGAGCTTAACTGATTTTACCAGTTTTTGCATGTGCTCAGTTTTTGTTTTTTATGTATAATTCTATGATATTTCATCACACATATAGATTCATAGAACTACAAAAACAATCAAGATAGGAAATTATTACATCTCTGCAAAGTGACTCCCATGTGCTGACCTTTTCCCTTTCTTGCCTCACCTCTGGCAACCACTGATCTGTTGTACATCTTTATCATTTTGCCATTATGAGAAAGTTATAAAACTGGAATCACATAGTATGCAATCTTTGGAGACTGACTCTTTTCATTCGGTGTAATGACCTAAGGTCCATCCAAGTTCATTTCTTTTTATAGCTGTAAAGCATTTCATGATATGGATGCACTGGTTTGTTTAGCTAGTCATTCATTGAAGGATATTTTGGGTTGTTTCCTAACCTAGCTATTACAACTAAAACTACTATGTCATTCCAAATTTCTAGGTGGCCAGGGAGACACTGAAACACTAATGAATGACCCAAGACTGTCAAGAAGTAAAAGACAAAAGCAGAAGTAGGAATAGGCATAACAATAGGCATAATAATTTAAAAGCCATAATAGAAAGCTTTAGTACTTTTCTCTCAGGCCTTCTGGGGCATTAAATAAGTTAAAACATATAAAGTGCAAAACAGGACTTGACACACAGGAAACACTCATCATAATACTATTATAACTGGTTTCCAAGCTCATTGTAAGCTATAAGGATTCTGAGAAGAAATTTAAAAACATGGCATAACAGCAATTTATACAAAACTGTTGGACATGTTATATGTGTCCAGCATGATTACATGCCTTCCATTTATTTTCTCTTTTCATCTTTAAAATAACCTGATGAAATTGGCATAAAATAGTCCCATTTTACAGTCTAGGAAGATGAGGATCAGGGAGACAAAGTGATTTTCCTGAAGTTATTCAGATTGTTAACCTCTAGGGCCAGATTTCAATCTCAGATCTATAAGAATCTAAAGTCCACATTCTATTTACGAGCTAGTGCTACCAGTCAAAGAAAACTGATACCTACACATGAATATAGGCCAGTGATTCCTTTATTTGGAATGTTAAGGACTTGGCAATTTCTTTTAAGTCTTTCTTCTCAGAAATTTTTGCATGAAAATAAAAGATGTAGTAGAAAAATCTTGCATCAGTATGTTTTGTAACCTAAACATTGAAAAGAGTGAATAGAAGATAGAAAGACCTCGTTTAGATCAGATTCATTGATAATGATTTTGCAAGTACAAGCTATGTTAGCTTACCTCTCACTTATCTAGAAACCTCATATATCTAAAACAAAGCCAAAAATTATTTCCCTTTAAAACAGCTATCATCGGTGCCATTTATCACATTTATAAAATCTCATGCCCTTTCCTTTAAAAAGTTCTCTCCCACCATTATGTTCTTATTTAAGACTAATCAAATTGGTTATATGGATTCTTGCTCATGTCAAATTAGAAGTAAATAATCAGAAAAAATGTGGCTGCTAAAAGGCAGGTACACTGATTTTAGGAAAAATTGTCAATAGTTTGGTTGAAGAGAAGGAAGAAAAAATAGAGGAACTATTAAAAAAAAAAAACAGAACAAGAATTCAAATACTAGTTTAGAGCCATATTCCTAAGGTTATCCCAGTCCCTAAATGCTGAGATACAAACAATTAATATGTGTAATGTTAGTGTTATATTATAAAGTTGAGGCTAAGTGGCATCCACCATACTCACAGAAACAGAGGAGAATATAATACATTTTAAAAATACTTCCATTAAAAATGACTTAAGTCATTGCATAAAGTAGTCAACTTGGATTTCCTAGAAAATTCACTTCTGTGAAATAACTCATTTACTTGCTCCCTGGGGTATTACTGTACACGAGTAGATTGTAGGAGCAACTAAGTCACAAGTGAATAGCTGCCATCTTAAAATCTCCATGGAGAGGAAACAGAAAAGATTTTATTATTTTCCCCAAACATCTGGCCTTTCCAAATATGTCATTGAAAATGGGGTCAAGTGTGTATGGAATTATAGCAGATTACTGTGGAATCATAAGAAGGAAAGACAACCTTCCTTAGAACACAACAGCCTATTCCTCTGCCATGCCTATCTTTGCAACTTTGTTTTTACATTATTTATGTTTTTACACTTGTGGGTCTTCTTCTGTCCTTCAGTAAGGGAAAAGAAAATAATTCTTTTTCACGGCTGTATTCCAAACACACTGGCCCCTTGCCAATGCACTTGGCCTGCCTGCTTTGAGGCAGTGGCCTGTGATTCCATCATTTTCCTAGCTCCTAAACTGTAGGTTATTCAGAACATATTTCTGTGTGTATAAAGGATATTAAACAAGTGCCATATTCTCTATCAAATCTATATAATTATGTTTTTTTTTTTAAAAAAGACATTATCTGCTACTGAAAATAAATTAAACATAACTTTTTTATATTTAAAGCTAAAGAATAAATACAGTCAAATGCTCGGTGGTTTACATGTCAATTGCAAACTCCATGAATGTATGTTTACATAGCACTTTTCTTTGAGATGCTCACAATACTTAATAATAATGATCTTGTAAAAAGCTCCTACTTTCCTCAGAAGTAAAGCGGATGTCCTCTGGGAATGCCTAGTTTATGGGAATCCTAGCATGTTTGTCAACACTGCAAAGGAAACTGGAGGTCAGAAAGTCTCCAGCTGCATAATCAGTCTGGAGATAGGAAATGCTCAGCAGTCTTTAGATCTATATCTGGAATCATCATGATTTTTAAAAAAACTTTCATCCCACCTTCATAATAAGGGTTTTGTTTTTAGTTAGTGATCTTGTTTTTAAGTGAAAATGAGCTGAAAAAAGCAAAGTTACTTCAAAGGGGCTCCCAGGAAAGTGGCAATGATAGAAATATTTACACCACAGGAATCGGAAAATGCTTCCAGGTCACCCCTTACTTCCTTTCCCTCAGCTCCAATCAGTTTTAAACATTTACCAGTGCACTATGATCAAAAATCTTTCCTTTCTCAACTATCATTTTAGGCATTGATCATATTCTTGTATTTTAAGCTGTATTTCCCCCCTTTATTACATCTATTTACCTTTTATATTTCAGAGATTCCTCACAGTTTCTGATCCAACAAAGCTTACCATTATGATTCTCTAGCATGATAATGGATTTATTAATTCATTAGTCTTTACCTTTTTTTCTATAATTTCTAGATACTGGCAGCATATGCTTTGTCTGTCTTTTTAAGCCATATGCATTACTATTATTCTTAATCTTTAATTATCTGATCATTAAAATATTCTTTTTAATAAAAGTTTGTTTATTCATTTCTGTTATATAGATCCCCAAATTTAAACAACAGATTTCAATATTGCATTAGCATTTTTGGAACACAGCTGTCCAGTGAGTTAAGTTCTCCAATGTAATCCTATTCAAATTTAAAAGGAAATGTCATTGCAACTCATATTTCTTATCCGCACATGCTGAACTAACCAGTAGATTGTTGTAAAAATGCTGTCTCCTAGACTCCGAATGAGAAGAAGCAGTCTTCTAAAATAAATATTGGTAGTCACTCACAGACGCAGCTTTTAAACTTACAAACCTTCCAGGTTCCAATGATTTTCAAACTTGAGAAACAGTGCTTTGAGTTTAAATGCTTAAATGTCATTGGGGGTATAGGGGTGGAGAGAATAGGGGAAAAGAAGACAGCAAAGTGAAGACTATAGCTATGAAAAAAACAAAAGGAAATTTGAAAGTAGAGCACAGCCTGGGAGATTTAACGAGGAGAGGGATAATTTAAATTTAGAATTTTTCAAGCTTTTTTTGAAGCTGAATTGCAGCTATTACATTATATGAAAGGTGGAAATAAGGGATGAATCTCCCTTATTTAAAGAGGGAAATCTTCCCAGTGTATCATTATAAAAAAATTGTTTAAAACATATCACGTGAAAATGCTTTTCAAAAGATTTCTAGGCTTAGAAAACTATGTATTTAGGATGGTATAAATGCATTCTGGAATCTTAACATTTATAAAGACTTACAAATATGAACAAATTGGTCTGAAGGTTAGACATATTTTTGTATATAATGTAAATCCAAAATTCTCCCTGATTTTAAGCAAAATTCCTATGGCACTTATGTCTTTGGGAACACATGCTATTCCCGTGTTTACGTTAAAGCTGAGCTTTGTCATGTCCCTTACATATACTTTAAAATTCCTTATAATACTTTATAATATTGACATTTTGGGTTTAATATATGAGGTCTTTATACAAAGAATGTTTGGTGGCTTAATAAGCCACCGAATAAACATTATCTTACCCTATAACAAGGCAGAAGCTGAACTATGTATTCTCAACTTACATGGAGGAAATAAAATAGTAAAAGCTTAAACAATATTCATAGTAACAAATCCACTCTCTCATTGGTAATTGCTGCTAACATAATTTTGTTCAAAATTATAGAGGAAATTTCAGGTTATTATTTACAACAGTTTCATATTTATATTTATCGATTTTTATTGAGATTTAATTAACATACAAAAATGCACCTATTTTTATTGTACAGTTAGATTAGTTTTGACTAACAAACATCAATGCCACCACCAACCGATTCAAAATATAAAACATTTCTATCACCCTCCAAAATTCCCTGTGCCACTTTGCAGCTAATTTAAAAAAAATAAATAAATAACAACAACAAAAAAAAACCTACCCAAGGTAACTACTGACTCAATTGTAGTCATTATAGATTAGTTTCCCCTGTTCTAGGACTTCATTTCATATAAATGAAATTTTTTTGTATCTCACTTCTTTTGCCTCATATAGTGTTTTTGAGATCCAATCATCCATGTATCGATGGTTAATTCCTTTTATTTGCTGAGAAATCACCTGTAAGAATATATCAATATTTATCTACCTGTTGATGGTTATTTAGGTTATTTCCAGTTTAAAGATAATGTAAACAAAGCTGCTATATAAACATTTCTGTACAATGTTTATTTATGTACATTAGTTTTCATTTACCTTTGTTAAATACCTAGGAGTGGAATTGCTGGGTCATATGCAAGTGTATGTTTAATTTTATCAAGAAGTGCCAAACTTTTTTCCATAGGCCTTATACTATTTTACAGTCTTGCAGTTAATGTATAAGAGCTTCAGTAGCTCCACATCCTCATCAACACTTGATATTGTCAGTCTTTTTAATTTTTGGCATTCTTGCAGTTGTATAGAGATATCTCATTACAGTTTGATTTTCATTTCTATAATAAAGATGTCAAAGATATTTTTATGTGCCTATTTTCCATTCACATATCTTCTATTGTGAATTGTTTAAATATTTTGTTTTCAAAAAGCATTGTTAGAATTATGTTGTAATTTTTTTTCATATAGCCCAGATATTATTTTTTTGTCAGAAAATAAGCAAGGCAAATATTTTCTTCCAGTCTGTGGCTGTATTTTCATCTATTCTTAATTATGTTTTTTTAATTTTGAGGAAGCCTGTTGTGAGTATAATTGCAGCCCCCCTCCAAAAAAAAATACTTTGAAGCCCTAACTCCCAGTGTCTCAGAATGTGACCTTATTTGGAAATATGGTCTTTAGAGAGGTACTCAAGTTAAGGTGAGATCATAAGTGTGGGCTTAAATCCAATATATTTGGTGTCCTTATAAAAAGAAAATAAATGATAGCGAGATGCACACAGGGAGAAGGCTATGTGAAGAAGAGACAGAGATTGGTGTGATGTATCTATATATCCCAAAACACCAAAGATGTCCAGTAAACCACTAGAAGCCAGTAGGAGGCATTGAACAGATTCTCCCTCGTGGCACTTAGGAAGAACCGACCGTGCCTACACTTTTGTCATGAACATCTAGCATCCAGGACTATAAGAAAATTCATTTCTGTTGTTTAAGCCATGCGGTTTATGGTACTATGTTATGGCAGCTGTAAAAATACAAAGCTAAATTTATCAATTTTTGTTTCTGTTATACTTAGAGCTTTCTGTGTCCTAGCAAATCTTTGTCTATCTCAAGGTTACCAAAATTTATTTCTGCTTCCTCTAGATCTACATTATTTTTACATCATACACAGGCATAGTCCACCAATTTTCCTCTTCACTGGGTTTCACGTTTGGATTTTCTAATGTCTTAAGGGAGCATTTGTTTCTTGTATAATTTCTAGAATTAATCATGATTTCTAGTAAAAGTGTATATATCAAGTGGCTCTGTACCCATCTCTTCAATTCCAACTTGGAATCTTTTATTTCCAAAGGGATAAGGCCCCTTGTTGTTTTCTTTTTTTTTCCCCTTCCTATTAAGTTGGAGATAATTATAGCTAATGTTTTAATGCCAATCATTTGGGGCCCAGCAGAGGCATACCCAGAGGCATGCTGTCATTTCTATTATCCTTATTCTACTCAAGATGGATTATTTATGTACAGGTCAAACAGATGTGGCTCTGGGTAAATGTCCTAAAAGTACTGAGCAAGGATATCCCCTTTCCCCTGGATATACAATAACACCAACATTTTCAATGGATATTCTAGTGTTTAAGCACTCTACTTCAAGAAAAGATAAACCACCAACTAACTCACACATCTCCACCTTGAGAAATTATCATCTTTGTTGAAAGTTATTCTTATGGTACCTCTGTTATTTACAGTTGGAAAATTAAAAGTAGACCGAGGTCATAAAAAGGACTGAAAAAACAATTCAGTAATTTTTTAAAATAAATCTTTCTTTTGGAACATAATACTCATTGACTGATGTATGTGGTCTTTGCTTACATTACTGTGTCATAATACAACACTGTTTTCTGATTCCTAAAGTTGTGTTGTACATTAGAATTAAGTTTTCAATATACTAACTCTAAAGATGTCCTACAGGTAAATGCCTTACCCTTGACAGACAGGTGTCTCCATGTCACAGTTGGTTCTGGTCTGCCAATAGCAAGACACAGCAGGGTCACACTGCTTCCCTCATTCACAGTGATATCTGAGGAGATATTCATGATCTGGGGAGGAACTATAAAGAAACAGAGGAGAGAATAAATACATGTGAATAATTATTTGCACTTAAAAGGAGGCATTAGCCTTTAAATATTCCTATGGCATGTTTTTATAATGAGTATTTTCTCAATAATAATTTTCAAAATTCTTGATTTGACAAGAATGTGGCTACTTACACAACAACATTTCTAGTGTATTTATGTCTTGTAGCAGGAGGCAGGTATGTGTGTGGGGTGGGGAGGAAGCACAGGAACTGAAGAGAAGAGCATTAATGTTTGTTGTTTAAAAGGCAAAACTGAAAGAAACCAGTTACACAATTTTTTTGAGTTCCTGTCTATCTGCATGCTCATTTCTTTTAGTGGAATTGCTGGCTTAAGCAAATAGCCATGAGTAGTCCTCAGTTAAGCTCTTTCCCCCGCCAGTGAACTTAACTACACTAAGTTAGTTACCATTTCCTGAGCATTCCAGACTTCTTCAAATTATTTGACCTTGCACAGATTATTTCATCCTGTAATTCTTTTCCTTCACATTTTGTACCTGAAAATTTCTGCTTATCCCTTAAAACATATCCATTAAAACTCAGCAACATTTTCTCTGTCTTGCTCAGAGTTAGTTGCTTTCCTCCCTAGTCCATCCTGTTACTATTGTCACTATAAGATTATATTATAAAACGTAGTTTTAATAGCATCATATTTCAGTGGTTATATTGATATAAACAATGGCTTAGTTTATATTGGTATAAAGGAAACACTCAAAATATGTTAGCTACTAAGATAAAAAGAATGAGAAAGATGACAACAATAACAATAACATCTTTTACAATAACTGTTGTCCTCTCATGGGCCAGGTCCATGTCCATTTACCTTCAGCATTGCATAGGCTGACATGATCTCTGGTCTTGCTTTCTACCTTGTCCTACCTCCAGACCTCATTCTCAGCTCAATTTGAAACTCAGCATTGAAAAATACCCTGATTCCCTCTCTATTTCTATTTTCCATCAAGATTGATCTCACCAGTTGCCAATGAACAATGGCAATAGTCTCCCACCTGAAACTTCCTACCTAATCTCTTTCCAGTTTGGGATCCCTTCAAACTATCCTCTCCAGGTGGCCAGAAGGATCGTTGTAGACAATAACCTAATCAAACTGCTCCCCTACTTACTTTTGTAGCTCACCATGGCCCACCAGGCTACCTAAGCTCTCTGCAGCCTAAACCCCAAGACACTGACAGGCCTCATCTCCAGGCACAGGCCTCACTAGCACAGCACATTGCAGTCACTGGACTCTGGTCTCCCTGGATCATAGCAAAAGCATAAGCATTTCCATAGCTTTGCTTTTCCTTGTCTTCTCTTCATTATCTACCTGAAAAAGTATGACTCATCTTTGAAGCGACCTCAAAGGTCACCTCCCCTCTGCAGTTTTCCTAACCTCTTCCCAAATCCCAAAAAGAGACTCACTCCTTTTCCCACTGCATTTTGTCCAAACTCCCCTATGGGAGGGGCTTGAGCATGTTGTATTACAGGTGATTGTTTTATACCTGTCTCTTTACCTAGGAAGTGATGTGCTTGAGAATAAGGATGGAAGAACATTAAAATCTATTTCCTTGGTGTCTGGTGCAAGGCTGACAAGGGCACATGCTTAATTCTTCTTTGAAAGAAAGATCTAAAGAACAGAATGAATAAATCCAAAAACTAAGGGGGCAAATCTTTTAATAGAGGTTTTCAGATACCTAAACCTTTCTTCCAAATTTTCTTTCAGATTCTCAAAATAAAAGGAAAGACGACAGAGAAAGGAGGCTCCACGCTTACAGTACGCTGATTTATTCAAGCTGCCAGTTTAATTATAAATTATTAATTACCATACAGGTAGAGTGCTAGTAAATTCCAAAGCACCCTGAGTTAGTGGCAAAGGAGAATTATGGCTCATGCTTGATTCAGACGACTATGCAGCCTAGAGTTTTATGCTATCAAGACCTTAGAGGTAAGTCTTTTCAAGGAGAAGCCATAAGTAACTTGTAGAACATTTGAGTTCTTAAGGGAATCCACATTAGCAAATAAATAAAAATTTCCTAGCTTATAAATCTGCCATATTTTGGATTGTATCTGCATTAGAATTTGCCCTGAAATTTCATTGCACATATTTTACCCTAATACACACTGGGAAAAACATAGTATACATTCTAACTATGCTACATCCTCTAGAGAAAACTGTATTACCTGTTTTCAGTATTTTTTAGCTTGTTAAAAAATAGCTCAGAGCTTAGAAATGTCAATACTTTTTTTTTCTTTTTTTTTTACTTTTTTAAAGTAACAACTTCAGTGCACCTTCCAAAATATTCTCAGATAACATCTGCTTTAGCTGGATGTATTATGCCATCTGAAGTTATCTTTCTCCAGACACAAGAGTCTCCCTGGTCGTAAGGTAGACACAGCTCTGGGAGGCAGGGAGCAGTTGGGTTAGGGGAGGGTAATTTAATACATTTCAGCTATGATGCCCAAAGACAGATCTCTCAACACAAACCCCAATTCAGAACCATCAGTTTCATACATGTTGTTTTTCATCTCATAGTTTGAGCGGTCCTGAATTAAGAGATATTTCATAGGTATTTAACATGACTTCCTCATTCCTCAAGTGCTGGGTCAGTGTCACCCACTAGAAGGGAGTTTTCTACAGTGGGATTGCAAAGGCTAATCCAAACATCCCCACTCTACCCCAGGCAGTGCTTCTGTCATTTCTGCAAGTCCATAGTGTTATCTGTCATTTTCTCAAAAGGAGAAAGACAGAAGGAGTGGATAGTAAAAAAGGAAGTGCAAACAATGAATTGAGAGAAAGAAAAGTTCTTACTATTCTCAATTATGGTATTATCATTAATATGTAATATGTAATGATATGTATTACTTATTAATATGTAACTTAATTGTTCTCAAATTGCTTGCACATGCATTATCTCATGGTTTCCTCATGAATTATGAGATAAATAGAATATTCTCATTATTAAAAATGAAGAAACTGAGACATGGGGAGGGTTAAGTAAATTGTCCAAAATTACATGTTAGCAAATGGCAGAATCCTTTCATTAAATTGTGCTGCCTCTTTGTTTAACTTCTTATCAATGTCCCCAAACACAATATTTATATCTGCACATTCTGTTTTCTCACGTTGGAATGTCCTCCCTGTGCATCTTCACTTACATAACCTACCAAAATGAACAGACCATCTCATTCCAGTTGGCTTCTCAAAGCACTGCATGCCATTGCCAGGAGGGAGTCCAGTTTAGTCATCTTTGTTTTTTCCAGGGCCATCTACTTGGCAAATATTGCTTGCCAAGGGAGGTGTTCAATACTTTTAATGTAATTTTAAATCTTGATTGAATTTGGCAATACTATTATGATACTCCCCTTGTTTTCATGATAACATTTTGAAGAAAAGAACACTTTAAAATGACTTTAAATGTCTACATATATTGACAGGAGAACTTTGTTCAATTTGCAGACACTTATTCATGGCAAGCACATCAATAAATATATTTGTATTTATATATAACTAGTATTTATGAATATACAGATAAACAAAAAAAATGTATAGCAATCTTACCCAAAATGCTAAAATTACTCAAAGAAAATGATAGGACCCACAAGTGTCCATTTAAAAGATTACAAATAACACACTGTGTTTTTAGTCTCTTCTGCAGGCACTAGGGATCCCGTCACCCCCGCTGGTTGTGCATGCATCTGGTTATATTTTCATTGGTGGTGGTGGATTACAACAGGGCCTTCACATAGCGGAACAGATTGTTCAGTGCACAAATGTAACTACTTTAATTTGTGGTCATTTTAGACAGCTGGTTGGGTAGATAGATATAGACATATAAATATAGATACAGACATGGATAGACTATTGTCTGTTTCTCTGTATACATACATACGCATACAGAAAGTGAGACAGACAGTATTTTATCAGATTGCAATAAAATATTTTGAGAAAGAGGCAGATTTCCAAAAGTATCTTTGGGCTCTGGGTTATCATGAGGTGTTTATACATTCTCTGTTTACCCTTACTATGGCCAGCTACTCTTAAACATCCCAATATGTCATTCATACACACACACACACACACACACACACACACACACACACACACACACAAATATATACACATATACATATATAATATATTTTTTCAATTATAGTTGGCATACAATATTATATTAGTTTCAGGTATACAACATAGTAATTAGATGTCAGTATAACTCGTGATCACTCTAATAAATCTAGTATCCATCTGATATCATACATAGTTATTACAATATTATCAACTATATTCTTTATGCTATACTTTACATCTCCATGACTATCTTGTAACTACCATTTTGTACTTAATCCCTTCCCCCTTTTTCACCTACCCACCAACCCCATTCCCATCTGGTAACCTTCAGAATGTTCTCTGTATCCATGAGTGTATTGATATTTTTTTGATTTGTTTATTTTGTTCTTTAGATTCCACATGTATGTGACATCATATGGCATTTGTCTTTATCTGACTTACTCCACTCAGTATAATACCCTCTAGGTTCATCAGGAATTATCTTTTCCCATCTCTTTACTTTTAGTCTGTGTGTCTTTTAATCTGAAGTGAGTCTCATAGGCAGCATATATCACAACCAACTTGTTTTCTTTTCCGTTCAGCCACACTTTCTTTATATTGGAGCATTTAATTCTTTTTCATTTGAAGTATTTGTTGATAGATATATAGTTGTTACCATTCTTTATTCATATTTTTGATCCATATTTTTTTCTTCTTTATAAAGAAGTCCTTCTGACATTTCCTGTAATACCGGCTTAGTGGTGATGAACTCCATTAGTTTTTTGTTTTGTTTTGTTTTGTTTTTTTGGTCTGGGAAGCTCTTCATTTGCCCTTTGACTCTAAATGATGGCTTTGCTGGGTAGAATAATTTTGGTTGTAGAGCCTTACTTTTCATCACTTTGAATGTTTTGTGCCAAGCCCTTCTGGCCCTCAAATTTCTGTTGATAAATCAGCTGACAGTCTTATGGGAGCTCCCTTGTAGGTAAGTGATTGCTTTTTTGCCACTTTTAAGATTCTCTTATTGTCTTTAACCTTTGACTTTTTAATTATGATGTGTCTTGGTGTGAACCTCTTTGAGTTTATCTTGTTTGGAATTCTCTGAACTTCTTGGGGTTGTATGTTTATTTCCCTCACCAGGCTAGAGAAGTTTTTCTGTCATTATTTCTTGAAATAGTTTTCAATTCTTTGCTCTTTTTCTTCTCCTTCTGGTACTCCTATGATAAGAATGTTGTTACACTTACCAGAGGCTTCTTAAATTATCTTCATTTTTTTGGATTTTTTTTTCTTATTGCTGTTCTGACTGGGTGTCCTCTGCTACCTCATTCTCCATGTCACTGATTTGATCTTCTGTTTTATCAACTTTGTTGATTTCCTCTAATGAACAATTCATATCAGATACTATATTCTTCATTTCCGACTGGCTCTTTATTATGTTTTCTGTATTAATTTTTATGTTTTCTTTCTTTTTGTTAAAATTCTCACTGAGTTTATCTACTCTTCCCTTAAGTTCCCTGAACATCCTTAAAACAAATGTTTTGGACTCTGCATCTGGTAGATTGCTTGTCTCCACTTTGTTTAGTTCTTTTACTAATGCTTTGTTCTTTTCTTTCATGTGAGACAAGTTTCTTTGTGCCCCCATCTTGACTACCTCCCTGTGTTTGTTTCTTTGTGTTAGTTAGGGCTCCTAAGTCTCCTGGTCATAGAAGAGTAGTCTCATGTAATAGGTGTTTTGTGGGGCCCAGTGGCATAGTCTTCCCTGGTCACCTGAGTGAGCTGTTCAAGGTGTGTCCCTTGTGGGTTTATGTGCTCTTCTGATGTATTTGAGCATTGGTTTGCACTTTTATGAGAGGGATTGCCCCTCAGGCTGATTGGTTGTGAGGTTTGGCCAGTGAGGGACTGACCCCACGGAGCAGGATTTACTTTAGCAGGGCTCTGGTACCTGTCCAGTCTGCCCTTCAGGTGTGTCCTCCTCAGATGCAGCCTTGGGTGGTGCTCAGGCTTCATTGCTGGTCAAAACAGGCCACTGGGTGTGTTGGCCCAAAGGACATTTGGAAGGGGCCCAGCTACAGGCAAAGTTTAGTCATAGTCTGTACACTTCTGGGACCACCTGGTAAAAGTCATTAAGCAATCTAAGATGGCTGCTACCTTACATGGGCTTACAGGTGCTTCATGAGGCCAGGCTAACTGCTGCTAATGCCAAGTGTGGTGCTGCTCAGCAAGAGGTATGGGTCATGCTGAGGCCAGATGCTGCTTATTTGGGTTCTGTGAGCCTTTGAAAGATTTTAGGGAAGCCTGAATCATGAGCCAAGACAGGCCATTTGTATGGAATAAAACCCTGGAGACAGCTTGGATGGGCCTTCAAGTCAGGAGAGACAGAGTCTCAGGGAGTAGCCTGGGCGGAGCTGTGTTATCCAGGTTGATGGAGACTCAGATATTGTGGCCACCTGTGTCCACAGGCTAGGAGCAGAGGGAGCTCAACCAAGGAACAATGGATACTCCAAGCACTTCTGTCTAAGAAGAAGCTGTCCCTCCAGGCCTCACCCTGAAGCCAGACCGCTGTGTCTCCCCACATGTTCCTGGCACTCCTTGAGCAGCTGCCACAGAGCTGGAGCTCAGAGCAAGTTAGTTCATGAGTGAGTAAGTCTGGCATGGACCTGTTAAAAGAAATGTCTGTGACTCCCACAATGCTCTGTCTCACTCAGCCACAATCTCTGCTGGTTTTCACATCCAGAATTTGTAGGGACTTCTGGCACTGGAACCCTTTTCTAATGAGCTCAGCATGGAGCCAGAACCCCTCTCTCCTCAAGGAGAAGAGGGGACTCTGCAGCCAAGATAAGCCTCTTGATTCCCAACTGGCACATATGGTTGTGGGACCAGACCATTTCATACTTCTGCCCCTCCTACCAGTTTCAAGGTGACCTCTTGTGTATGTCCTCAGTTGTAGGACTTTTGTTCAGTCAGACCCCAGTGACACTCAGTGATGGTTGCTCTGTATTTTTGTTATAATTTTGGTGTGGTCATGAGAGGAGGTCTCCATAGCATCTACCTTCCACGTCACCTTAGCCAGTCCCCCCATCCCAATATGTCTTGGATCCATCCTTCCCTCTCTGATCTCATCACCATTGGCTTAGTAGAGAAGCATATCTCCTCTTGCTTGGAATATTACAAAATTTTCTTCACTTTTCTATCTACCATCTTTTATAATTCAAACCCCATATACCCACAACCATTACCTTTTAAATACCTTGCCTCTGCCTAACACCACCAACATCTGCCCCATGCTAAGACTGTAAAGTCAAAACTTCTTATCAGGATTTACAAAACCATTCACAGTCTAGCCATAGCCTAATTATTTGCCCTTTTTCTAACACGCATATGTCTCTGTGGCTACATTATTCTCTCCTCTCTTTATACACATGATTATTTCTGCTTGGAAAATACTTTCCCACTTCTGTGCCATACAAACCACTTATCCTTCAACACTCAACTCAAACATGATTTCCTTTATGATGCCTTAGTTACTCTGTCCTCTGTTTCCAAAGCATTCTTGTTTATGTCATTATCCTGCCATTTATTTTCGCAACTGAGCTATCTTGTGAAAGGGATCTGCTATATTTATCCTTTTATTCCTATCATACAACACAAAGCCTGACAAGTGGTAAAATCCCCCCCCACACACACACACTCTAAATGTAATGTATGAATGTATAGGTTTTTACATTTGGTAACTTATAATTTGTCAAGTGTTTTCCATTCTAGAAATTTGACATTTGCCTTTTTCTCTCCCTAAAACACTCTCTACCCTATTCTTAACTTAAATATTTTTTTTCTTTTGAGCTTGGTTTTAATATATTTTTTTAAATTTTTATTAGAGATGTCTGATCAATGATCTCAGTTCTCCCCCTATTCATTTAATTCAGGCCTTCTTGTTAAAATGTCTCCTCAACCTTTAAATTGTCCTCAGTAATACTTATGTAGTTTTATGCTTTTATACTCATTTGTATGGTTATTTGTTTAGAGTTTTTCTGGCTGTTTTATAAACACTATATCCCCAGTACTTAGAACTATGCTTGATACATAATAGGTGCTTAATCAAAATGTATTGAATGAATAAATGCTTAACACTGTGTTATATATGTTATTGTATAATTGTAAGGGAACAAATCTGAGTCAGAAAAGGTTTTCCTAAAGGTGAAACAATTCTTTGGGCAAAGTTAATTTTGGATTGAAAGGTGTGATTTTTGACCTAGTAGCACCACCTACATAAAGTTGATATGACATGGTCAACACCATATAAGGGACCATGTACCATAGCTTAGATTCTGGCGTCCAATGAGCTGTGTAAACTTGGACAGTTTTAGGCCTTCTGCTCCCCTGGTCCTTCATCTGTATAATGAAGACAACAAAATATATCTCTCTAGGTTTTTGTAACAATTAAGTGAAAATTGTACATAATTAAGTAAGTTGTACTCTGATACAATGCCTAGAAATAAGTACTTAATAAATGTTCTTTGTTATTATTCATTTTTATATACTCATTATTGATATTATTCATGTTATTTAGAATCAGATAAATGAATTAATGTGCAACTAATTGCTAACTTTTTAAATCTCAGTTTCTTCAACTTTAATACAGGATTACAGATTAAGATTGCCTTGGATAGCCAGGAAGATTTTATTACATATGTTTCTCAAGTAAAATGTTAATATTTGATAAATTATTATCAATCTCTTTCTCTTATACTGAACCACTGTACCTAAGCAAATTGCATAAAGAAATCACTTGGCTCTCCCTTATCTATTTTCTTTTAGGGTTTTTTTTTTTTTCCTGTTTCTAGAAGGAACAGGGCATAGAACTTCAGCACCTGCTGTATTATTTCAAGGGCAATGGTTCCACCCATTACAATTCTGCCTTGTCCTTGTCTAGTCACAGTATTTGACAATCATGTTTTAAGTGTTTTATTTAAGGCTGAATGACACCATTAAAAATAGTAATTCTGTAATTTAGAGCATAGAGGCTAAAATCGACTACCAATTTTTTCCACGTACTTTCTATGTCATATTTTAAAAAGTACTTGAGCTCATTAAGCTTCAATTTACTCTACCATAAAATGGGCATAAAAATATTTTCTACACAAGGATGTGGAGGTTGTATGTTACATGCTGTTGATTCTGCTCCTACTCCTGGTGACGCTATGAATAGTGATATCCACATGTCCTGTCTTCATCCCTTAGAGATAATAATTTGAGACTTAACTAACTATTATTATTGTTTTTATTTTATTATTGCTATCATTATCCCCAGATAATGAAAAAAAAAATTGAGACCACGTGAAAGCTAATATAAATATAAAATGCTTTTTACTACTCTTTTAAACACTTAAGGCTAATTTCTAAAAATAACACAGTAAGGACTTTTAAAGACTGAGTGTTTTATTATTCTAGGATTATCTTTTAAATTTATTTTAACAGGAGAGCTAATTTCATAAACTAGAGGTAAAAATAATTTGACAATTATGGCATGCATGTTAGGCTAAATTGTGTCAAATTTTGTATACTCAAACAGTGTAATATAGTGACAAAAGCACTACATGAAACACCAGTGTGGGTGGGTTCTAATCTTGATTTCTCCAAAGCTGTGTGACCTTTTGTAAATCACTTAACTACTTTGGCTTAGAGATTGTGTGTGTGTGTGTGTGTGTGTGTGTGTGTGTGTGTGTGTGTGTGTGTCTGTGGTATTTATTTGTATTTTGGTTAGTTTTGAATGAAAAAGCTGGGGTGTGAATTCTCAGATTCTTTCTGGTCTAAAATTTTGTGAGTTGGTAATCTTCTAGAAACATTACAAGTCCAAAGGTGCTACTTTTCACAACAAAGTGGCAATAGTACTAGAAGCAATTGCAAAACAGTTAGTGTTTATTTCTTTGAGTTAGGCATTAATTCAGATATTGTTTTCTCTCTCTATTATGTCATTTAATTCCCAATACATCCTTAATAATCCCTATTAAATAAATCATCATAGGGATAGACATATACATCAAAGGAATGGAAATGAGAGTCCAGAAAAATTGACTTCTTAAAATACTTTTATGATAAATTGATTTTCAACAAGGTGACATGACAGTTCAATGAGGAAAAAAATATCTTTTCAACAAATAGTGTTGGGACAGCCTAGTATCCACAGGCAAAAAAAAGCAAAGTTGAACCTCTATTTCACATGATTTACAAAATTAACTCAAAATACATTAAATACCTAAATGTAATAGACAAAACTTAGAAGAAAACATAGGTATGAGTCTTTGTTACTTTGGATTAGACAATGGTTTCTTAGATATGACACCAAAAGCAAAAGCAACAAAAGAAAAAATAGATAAATTGAACATTAAAATTTAAAAATAACTTTGAATTTTGTGCAATTTAAAGCAAAGTTAGTATTTTAAAAAGCACAATTGAGAAAGTGAAAAAGAAAACCCACAAAATGGGAGAATAGTTTTGCAAATAATATATCTGATAAGAGACTAGTATCCAAAATATAGAAAAACTCTTACAACTCAACAATGAAAAGACAAAAAAATGACAAAGGATTTGAATAGTTATTTCTTCAAAGAAAATATACAAATGGCAAGTATGCACATAAAAGAGTTTTAGCATCATTATTTATTAGGAAAGTGCAAATCAAAGCCACAAAGTGATCCCACTTCATTCTCATTGTGATGGCTGTAATCAAAAGCCGAAGATGATTCAGTACCACATTTCTGTTTATTAAACATGACTATATTATTAGGCAAAACAAACAAGCAAATAAAAACAAACAAACAAAAAATCCTCCTCCCTTCCCCAAATACTAAGACAGAAAATGATAAGAGGTTGTGAGGATGTGGAAAATCTGGAGCCCTCATACATTGCTGGTGGAGTTGTAAAATGTTGCAACTGCCTTGGAAGACAGTCTGGTAGTTGGTCAAAAGGTTAGAGTTACCATATGACTCAGCAGTTCAATTCCTAGGTATATGCTCAAGAGGAATAAAAACATATGTCCACAGCACAACTTGTATACAAATGTTTATAATAGCATCATTCATGATAGACAAAAGAGCAAAAACAACCCAAATGTTCATCAACAGCTGAATGGATAAATTAAATCTAGTGTATCATACAATGAAACATTATTCATCAGTAAAAGAAAGGAAGTATGGATGCATACTCTAACACAGATGGACCTTGAAAACATTAAGTGAAAGAAGCCAGACAGAAAAAGCCAAAATATCATATAATTTCCTTTTCCATAAAATGTCCAAAATAGGTAAATCCATAGAGACAGAAAATACATTAGTTGTTAGGGTCTGGGGAGTGGAGCAAATGAGGAGTAACTGCTAATGGTGTGGGGTTTCTTTTTGGGGGATGAAGATATTCTAAAATTGGATAGTGGTGATCGTTGTACAACCTTGTGCATATACTGAAAACCATTGCATTTTACACTTCAAAAAAGAATGAATTTTCTGGTATATGAATTATGTCCCATAAAAATATTATTTAAAAAAATCATGACCTGTCAGTTCTTGAAAGGTAGAAACAGACATTATTGTCCTATGATAAGGAAAACCAACACATGTTGGTTCTCAGAAAATTTCTTTTTTCATTTATTGATAATTTATTGCACAATGCTGAACTTACATCTGCTTAACTCTCCATATGTTGGTCATTACTTGCCCACTGTTTTCCTTTCCTTTTTCAACTCCTGCTGCCCTACCCATGTTGGTCTGTTTTGCAATGCCCTAAACATGCCATGCTCATTCAGAATTCCACAATTTTGCATATGTTGCACCCTCTGCCTATGTGCCCTCTTCCCCACTCTGCCAGTTCTAGTCCTACTCATACATGAAAACTGATATTGAGACATAATACGCTCCCTCTATCAGCTCTCCCTATCCTAGAAGTGAATATAAGTCTATGCTCCATAAATACTTGTTCATAATGATGCAATATATTTATTCTAAAACATTTATTGTGTACCTACTATGTCTTACATGGTATTTTGGGGGTAGAAGAGTAGACAAACAAGGTCTCTCTCTCATGTAAATTATGAAATTTTGTGTTGAGAAGAACACTGACATTGATAAATAATCATAAGATCAATGTGTGATTACCACTGTGGGTGTGCTATGAAGTGATGGAAGGTACCATGAGATCCCATAATAGAAGAACTGTCCTGGTCAGTGAATTTGCATGATGGTTTTGTTTGGGGCAGAGTTGGGCAGAAAGATCAGCATATTCAAAGTCAGGAAGCATGGTTAGCTTAGGTGACTGTGCCTGAAATGAAATGTTTAAAATTGTATAAGTGGAGGCTGAACGGTGAATGGTGAGGGGCCAGAATATACAGACTCTTCAAGGAAATGCTAAGGTTTTGATGTTTCTTTAGAAAAATGAGGGAGGGCATTAAAATGTTGAGAATAAGTTACTGCTGACTGCAGTGTGGAAAATGGGCAAGAGTGGAACAAAAATAGAAATGGGAAGACTGGCTGTGAGGTGGTGGTAACTTTGACAAGCATGGCGGCAGGAGAGATGGGCAGAGAGGGATCAATGTATGGGACATTTTGGAGGTAAAATAAATAAAGCTTGGGATTGACAAGATATGTGTTAAGTGTGAAAGCACTTATCACACTATTCTATTGTTTCCATGTCTCTCTCATCCATATGGCTGGTGTACTTTTAAAATCAAAGACCTTTATTTGTTCATCTCATTATCTCTGAGGGCCTCTCAATGTCTGGTATCTAGTAGGTGCTCAGGCAATAAGTGCTGAATTTAACTTGCAGTGCAAAGGGGTTTTACAGAAGACACAAACTCCCAGGATCCAGTGTGGGCGGCCAGAGAGGTTAGATGAGGTTTTATCGCCTGGGGTCACAGCCTAAGGCATAGGAGGCAGGGCCAGATCCACATTATTCAGTTTTATAGACCCTAAGAGTGAACCATGACTTTCTACACAACCTGGAGTGATATAGCTTTATGTTATACTGGATAAGATTAGACCTACTGTATTCTGATTGCTTTTCTCTTCTTGGTTCTATTTTGACAAATTGAATGGTAGGAATCGAGAACAAATTATTATAAATTGTGGACACATAGATACATGGCTAAGACCCAGTGATACAACAAACCACTCAAGTTTTTCTGAGGTCCTTTGTAACGGTTGTCTCTATGGCATCTCTTACAGAAATTATTTATAGACTTAGATACATTTTCCATTTTTAATTTGCACAATTCAAACAACTGACCACAGTCACAGAAATTACACGCAGTTAAAGAATACTTCTCATCTTGTTCTTTATAGGGTGTGGAGCTGCCTTCCCTCTGTTGAGGGTCCTTTTGTTCCTTCCTCTCCTGACTGCTGCCTCCCCTAAAAGTTCTCACCACACACACACACACACACACACACACACACACACACACACACACAACCACAGAGATTAATTTACATCATAGAATTTTCGAGTCAATGAAAGATCTTTAGAGGCCCAGCTCAACCTCTTCATTTTGCAGCTGAGGAAGCATTTTTCTCATCTCAGTTCTGTCCCGTGTTTGTTGTGAGGTAGGAGACAAGTTCTCTTATCTCTTTTAACCTAATCTCTCTCTGACACCAGCACTCTCGGTATTCAGGTCCCCCAGGCACTGGTTTCAGACCTCTCTTCTCTACTCTCCCTTTTTAAATTTGTGATAGCCATTGACTGTTAATGTAATCTGGACTTCTCCTTTATCCACAGTGACCCTTCTACCTCCATTTCCCAAACTTCAAGAGAGGGTAGTGATCTTGGGTAATTCATAGCTCCTGGTGAGAAATAAATGATAAACACATATTAAAAGGGTTTTATCATAGTGCCTGGTACATAGTAAATATCAATATTATGGGCTCTTTAATTTTACTTCTAATTTTTTTTTTTTTTTGCCAGCAAATCTTTTGTTTTTGAGAACTTCATAAGCATCAGGAGACACAATACAAGTAGTTTGCCACACACCACTTATTTTGCCCTTGAAATCAGAAGAATAAATATACTTTAAAAACTATAGAATGACATACCTATAATTCAGTATTTCCACTAAAGAAATAAAAGCTACAATCTTGTTTCTCAGGAATTCCACTGGTTCTAAACTCAAGGAGCTGACTCTGTTCTTTGTAAAGCAGGATTGACTGTAGTATTCATGGCAATGCGACCCACACCACACAAGCCAAGATTAATCTTATATATCCCCCTTTTTAAAATTTGCTACCATACTAGATACAAAAAAGAACATGTGAAAGAACATGTTTAGATTTCTAAGTGTGAGGAAGTCAGCCATTAGACCTCAAATTCAATTTTTATGTGAGTCTTTTCTCAAATTTTGAAACCTCTCTCAATCCTCCCAAATCTGGAGAGTCTTGAAATAAGGATTGCATCCACATCTTTTTTTACATTGGAAAAATGGGAGGAGTTTATGACTGAATATTGCTGATAAAAACATGATAACTGAGTCTCATTACAGCCAAAGACAAGTCTCATATTTTAGCATTTTTATTAAAGCTTTTTAAATTACTGAGTGTCTGGTATATTCAATACCAGCCTAAGTGATTTATATTAGTCTATCCCTAGATACTCCATCTAATAAATAACTTGGCAATCTCCTAACCCATAAATATCTCTGGCCCCAGCAAAAAGCAATTAAAGGACGTTAGGAAAAAAAAAATGAGGCTTCCCAGTACTCCTGACTGCAGTGTCATTGGATGTTTCCAATGAAATAATTCACACCATTTACCAAGGGGTCAGATCTTCTGTACTCACCACTCACCCACCAGGAATTTACATTCCTATTCCTTTCCAAAACAAAACACATCCAAAACTATCTCTAAATATTTAACATGTCATAATGATGCGGGTATTTTATCATGGAGAATATTAACCCAAGCAACAAGTGTTCTATAATATTTTAGACAGCCCAGGCTGAAAATATTGTGAAAAACCTTTTTAGATAGCAGTTGTGTCAAAAATTTTTAAAACACATTAAGTATCAAGGCAGCCGACTAAAAGGTTATTAGAGGCGCCAGTGTCACTAGCCCAGAAAATATTTCAGGTTAATAAGGTTCAACCAGCATGCCAGGTAAAAAGCCATTGATATTTATGATAGTGGCTTCAAGTTCAGTACTGTAAGCTTCAAAAGGAGGCTACTTTTCCTGAAAAAACTCTCCCCTGGCCTTTTTCTGAACCCCCAAGTGTGTGTGAAGAAGGAAAATCTGGGTCCTTACTTTCTCCTTACATAAATTAGTGTTCTCTGCATTGCATCCAACACTCTGGCACCCATATAGGAGAAAAAAAAAAGTCACACACTCAGACTTTTCTCATTATTCTCAGGGAAGCTTATAGAAAAAAATTTCCTTGAGTAGGAAAGAATAGCCCCAGTCCAGGTTTTATAGTGATTCTCCAAATTACAATCCCAATGAGTCCATGGAATACTCATAAATTTCAAAGTCTTGCAGGCTTTAAATCAACTGAATTTGATGTGTCTTCTAATGACATTTTCAATCATTTTACTAAACATTGTCTATTTTTATACACTTCACTTCCCAGATAATGGTCATTTATGTATTGTTGGGGGCAGGGAGCGATTTCCTTCTATAATTTCACAGGAACCTAATAACACACTACAAGTCTTCTGGCTCCAGGGCACATCAAGGGCACATACAGATATTAGGAAGTAGTAATGTCACTATACTTGAACTTGATTGTAATGCTGTAAAGTGGGGAGATTTGAAAAGAAAATACTTATTTTCTCTCATTATTTTATTTATTGTGAAGAAGAAAAAGCAGTAACTAAGCTTCACTTTTATAGCCTGGTGTCAGAAGAAGGGAGTACTATGGTGAGGGGTTTGATGGAGAACATTTATTTTGCATAGATGTGTTCTTCCCTTTCTTTGTAGCAGGAAATATGTTCTAACCAGATGCTCCGTGCTCCTCAGGATTCAACAAGCTATATTATATCTCATTTTCAATTTTTTAATGTAATCTTTTGAAACATTTAGTACATTTCCATGATTCAAACATTTCCATGATTCAAACACCAGCCTACTTCAAAAAGTATACAAAGAAGAATGTGACTTCCACCTTTACCCCCTGCACTCTTTTAGCCTACTGATTCTTACAATTTATTTGTATTTTGTTTACTCATTCAGTGTTTACTGGTGCAAAACAAGTAAATAAGAAAGTATTATTATCACTCTTCCTAACAAAAAAGATAGCAGAGTATAGATACTGTTTTCGTATTTATAAAAATACATGTTACATATTTTTCAAACTGTATTATATTCCTTTACATACATGTATTTTATTTTATCTAAGTAGTGCACTGTTCACAGATATGTGATTTCTTTCCTATTTCAACCCTTTTCTATTACAGTGTCACTCAAACTACCTTATGTATGTGTATGTATGTACATGTGTGTGTGTTTCAAACTTGTCAAAGTGTTTGTAGGGGATAAAGCCTCTGAATAGGTACTGGTTTAAAGTGCAGATATATTCGAAGTTTTAATGGTTATTGATAGATTTCTTTCCATGGGAGTTTTACTATCTTTCAGGTCCATTAACTGTCTGTGAGACTACCTATTGCCACAAGAGTCTTGTCAACAGTATCTATTTATAAAATTCTGGATTTTTGCCAGTATGATAAATAAGAGATGATATATCTGTGTGGTCTTGATTGCATCATTTCACATGTGTAAGGAAGATTTGTTCTGTTTTCAGTGAACTCTCTTTTCATGACCTTTGCATAGGCTTACCGGGCCTTTATTTTCCTTTTAAATGAATTATCTTTCTATGTATGTCAATTACAATTAATTTACCATGTTAGTTAGAGCTTAGCCTGGTCCATTTCCTGGCACTACCATTTTATGGCTCTGTAACCTTGGAGAGTTTATCAACCTATTTGTGTCTCATTTAAAAAAAAAAAATTATAAAACAGGCATAGAATTAGTACCAAAAAGACAGGAGTATTATGACGATGACACAAGTCAGTACATATAAAGTGCTTAGTATAGTGTGTGTTGTGTAATCAGACACTAATGGTCTCAGACAGTACTCATTCCAATATTCCCAGGTGTTCTCTGCTGTCTCATGGATGAGGTATATTGCTCTATGTCAGCCTTGGGCAAAGGAACTGCTGAGTGATCCTACCTTCTACTTCCACAAGGAGAGGAGAAATTGGACTGGGAACTAGAGGTACTTTGTAAGAGTCAGGCTAATAATTAGTCTTTACAAACAAACACATCTGTGGATTAGCACTTCTTATAAACTTGGGTGCCAAATGTACAGGCCATTTTAAATGTATGTCAGCAGAGAAAATGTCAGAGTTTTACAGGGCACAGAAGATAAGATGTGAGAATTCATTCCTGGCATATACTCAGTGGGGCAATGGGGTCCTCACTTTATTTGAGCTAAAATTGATTAAATACTTTCTTTCCTTACTAGAAAATGCAAGAGAAGAACTACTAAATTTAAGTAGAGGAGATGTGATCATTAAGGGCAGATAAGAGTGGGGTGGGAGTGACAAATTTGATTTTGACACAGAGGCAATTTTCGTGTTCCCAACTATTCATGTGGCTATCAGTCAAGGTAAAGTAAGTGGGGTGAATCAGAGAGTAAGTGGCCTGTAGGCATCTATGGGAAGGGAATGAGAGGAACACTGTGTGTTGGCTGTCGCTATGTTAAAGTAGTAGGCAGAGACGATGGCTATGACCAGAGATTTACAGAAATGGCAAGTAGGAAACCTGGCAAAGCGAACAGCTAGGTTCCCAAACTAATAGGAGGATAATGGCATGTTACTTCTAGAGAAAATAAATCTCCCTCCAAGTGTAGTGACAAGGCCTTTATCAGATTTATTCTCTTAGGAAAAGGTCAGTTTAATAGCAAACTACCCATTTTATTGGAATGTGCTAATTTTTTAGATGCCCAAATTAAATATCTCCTAATTTTTTTTGAAGTGAGTGAGTAAAAAGCCCCATGAAGAAATTATTCTGAGACTGAGAGAACTCTAAATGGTGATACCATATTTAGCCCCTGAACATAGGTAGAGGTATCTTCCCTCACTGGAATGGCATAAAGCAATATGTATTGATGGAAGAATGATGGATGATTAACTTTCAATAGATTTCATTTCTTCTAGGGGTTTAAAAATGAGAGCTTAGACCTGGAACCTGCTGCAGTACTTCTCAAGGTGATAAAAACTCATTACATTTAGAGACTGTATTCCTGAAAGTGCCAGAAGCAGAAACAGAGCATTTGGGAGGATTCAGAGCAAAGAGAGAGAGAGAGCTGGGACTTGAAAATGGGTTGTGGGTATGCCATTAGACCCAGAACACTTACTCAGCCTTCTTCCTCTAACTTGGACCAAGACTTACCAGCCTGCCAATCTTGCTAGGGGTGAAAAGAGGGGTTAGGGGAGGAGGCAGAAGAACTCATGACATAAGTGGGAAAAAAATTCAAAGAGGAAGAGAGTAGGCTTAAAAGGAAGTAGGATTAAAAGGAAGTAGGAATTTGAAGAATTGATCCTAGGTTAGAAACAGGTACAGAATTCCTGCACCACCCCTGAAACACAAACACACACACAGACACACACACAGACACACACACAGACACAGACACACACACACAGACACACACACACACACATACACACACACACACCTGTTCCAAAAACAAAGGAGAAAACCTTAGGATGGCCCTGGGAAGGCATGCTTAGAGCAGATGATTCATCTTTCCAACCCCAAGTCTTGTGCACTCATCTGCTCATGTCCTCCCTGAATTAAGTGGCATTTAAAAGCCAGATAAGGCTACCAATGAGTATTAACAATCGGGCATCAAATAATATGTATACAATGGCAACAGAGTGGAGCAAAGCAAAAAGTAAAATGTTCCACTATCCAATTTCCTAAAAATATTTTAAAATTAGGAGATCTCAAGGTATCTCCTGGTTTAGGAGGATATCTAACAACCAAAGAATGAAAGGAACCACTTTAAGGCTTAAATCATGTTAAATTAAAAGTTAAACTCCTTTAAGAAGATTTTATTTCTTATCTGTTTTCCAGAATATGTCTGTAGCCATGTCAATTTTCTCTTTTTCTTTCATTTTATCTATCCTTCTTCAGCCCTCTGTCCTCACATAATAGCCAATGTAATTGGAATAGAGGCATATTATTAAATGCATGTAGATTGTACATAGAGGGATAGTTTCATGTCCTGCCCCATGAACTTGATTAATAAATGCTATGCACAATCAGTAAGATCAATGAATATAAATTCACCTTACATACTCAGAATGGAACCCAAGGCAGAATAAGACCTGAAACCAGCCTGGCCTATAATCTATGATGCACAGAGAATGAGTCTGAGAGAAGGACAATGGCAGTTTCATCCACTTTTACCCAAGGAAAGGGAGTGTCCTGACTGGTAAAATCCACCTGCCTGGTTTCTGTGGCAGAAATAATTTCTATAATTCAGGTGGATTATGGAATTATGTATTATGGAACAACTGAGTGATATAAGAAATTTAAACAGGGCAATTACATCCCCTCTGTGCTTTCTTCTATTGATGCACTTCACACAGTGATTCGACTTAAGGTCCTTGCCTATTTGGCATCACTGATAAATAGGAAGCATCTGCTCGCCTCCCCTAATGGATGGTAACCACTCAAGGGCACCTTTTATAATCCCAGTACCAGACACAGCACCCTCACTTAACAGACAGAGAACAATTATTTGTTGATCTGAACTGAATGGTATATGTAGAATTATGCAGAATGTAAAGTTGCTGATTTAATAGGCTTAGTTATTTGCCTTTCCCTGGAGACATCCATTTATTCTGAAGTCGCTGTGGACAAAAGATTAGAAGTAAGAAGGGGAGAGAGTGCTATAAACTGATGCACTGACAAGTGACACCCCACAGGGAAGAAGGCAGCAGATTCACCAGGAAAAAGAGCTAAAAAACATAGGACCACAGAAGGGTATACCTGGGTGTCTTCTCTGTGAAGCAGAGAAATATAATTAACTTCTGTTTAAAATATGATAATAAGTAAGCAAGATACGGTTAAATTATAATAAGGTATTCTATTTCAAGGCAGAGATGCTTCTAACACACTTTCAACAATGTATAAAAATATAGTCTAAAATTTAAAAGAAGTCTTAATGTTCAGAAAGGAAGATTCAGTTATCTAGAAGATTCACTCATTTGGAACATCTCATTATCTGATAATGCAGAATGAATAATGCATTCCTGTACATTTTCCCTGGATTCCTCCCATATTCTCTCCTTCCCAAACTCTCTGCCAATCTGACTTCACAGATGAAAGTGCCTTGAGCAGAATTGGATCTACTGTATTTGGTTTTGAATACTGAATGAGAACAGAAAGGATATTAATTTGGAAGAGACCATCCACTGCCTCCTTCCATCCTCCTCCACCCCTCATTTTTTGCTCCTTGTCACAATCTTTGCTCAAGTGCTGAGGATGATGGAGATTCAACCTATAGAAAGCAAATCTGCAAGTGACCTTTGTGGGAACGTCCTGCCCTGTTGTAGCTTCCTGGGGGCTGCAGGTTTTAGAGTGAAGGAAGACATGCTGAGATCTGAAATATATGTGATTCAACTGCTTCCCTCCCCAGCTCTGACAGACAAATAAATATCAGCCAAATTTTGTTTTCTTTGGTTCCAAGTCTGACTGCTGTTCCACAGTCATCAAACTGTGTTTATAAAGTTTATTTGCTTTTAATTTGAGAAAAGACTCTAGGCTGAAGCCACAAAATCTTTTACAGTTCTCATTTCACCCCAAAACAGCAGCCCCTGGCAGGAGCCTGGTATTCATTCTTTAACACCATATCAGATCAAAGCCTCTCAGAGACAGAATGACTCAGGGACAGGGCTAACAGTAAATAAAACATCTCCAGCAAGTTTTTGCCAAAGGAGTCAGAAGCCAGCTTACTTCTGAGACTCACAGACACACTCATAAAGGGGAAGAGCAAGAACTGGCCACAAAGTGCTGACCTGGCAAAGGTGTTCTGAGGACGAGTGGGGTTCCTCATTAGGTAACTGCCAGGTCCAGCCCTCATGGGTTTCAGCATATCAGCCAGCAGTGTCCTTCCTCCACTCTACCAAGCGGGAGTTTTTAATCTCACACTGAGCTTTGTCATTCACTAGAAGTTTGCCTGAGAAAAAGGAGAATGCTGAAGTCTCATGCCATGTGCTTGTACATCATATGTTTCTCTTTGATTGTAAATGGTTTACACTAATAAATAAACATTTAAAAAGGGAGGAAGCATGGAATAAAGTTTTTTTTGTTTGTCTTTAGCTACTTCAACTCTTGAGCTTAGATAGCCCTAGAGAGAAACTTACTATTTCTATCTGGGAGCTTTCTGTGAACTTCTTGAACCTCTCTGATGAGATCACTATTCCTAAGTAAGGTCCTTTGGGGACACACCATGGTGAGTGCATAAATGTCAACTGATCCATGGAAAAATGGTAGGAGCATTGACTAATTTAGACTAGCATGACCCACTTGAGAAGCTAGGGGATGAACACATGTTATAAACAGCTGAACCTCTTTGAGAGAAAAAAAAAAACAATTTGTTGATTAACAGGAACAAGCAAATTTAAAGTAATTTGTGTTTTAGATGTGTTTTGAGAGGTGGTTTGTTCTCCAAAAAGGCTTGTAAAACTCTCATGGCTGACAAACCTACAAATCTGAAGAAGGGAGAAGATAAAGGTACCTAAACTTCTAATGAAAAGACAATGAACATCCATGCCCTCCTCATCCATTTTGGTCATTGTTAATCAGAATTCCAGGCCCATGTATGCATCTGTCTGAACAAATAGTTTTTGTGATCTCTTTACATCCACCTTGTAACTGCTGTGTGTGAGGTTGCATACCAGCTGTTGGAAAGTGAGGTACACAAAAGACGATCACTTTTTCAAAGAGAATATTAAAGAACTTCAAAGGACTCTACAAAAATATACCTTTTTTTCTAATGAAATTATAATTATTAGTAATAAGAGAACCAGAATATATTAATTCTAAAATGTACTTAAGATCACTTACAAGAAACACAGGTCTGACTTAATTTTCCTCCTGGCACTGCACCCCAACCCAAAGATCTTCAAAAGCATTTAGGACATTCTGGGCCTTAACTACGATTTATAGAATCATTAAATTTTAATACTGAAGGAGACATTAGAAATCTCTTAGTGATCAAATCCTCTCATAAATATAAATATAAATGAGGAAACTGGGGTCCAAAGAGAGGACACTTACCTATCTTTGTTCTTTTGGGCTTTTATAACAAAATGCCACAGGCAGGGCAGATTATAAACAAGAGATTTATTTTTCACAGTTACAGAGGCTAGAAGTTCTAGATCAGAGTGCCAGGAGCGTTGGGTGAAAGATCTCTTCCAGGTCTCAGACCTCTAGCTGTGTCCTCACAGGGGAGGGGTGGGGAGCTCTGTAGGGTTTCTAATAAAGGCACTAATCCCATTCACAAGGGTTCCACTCTATGACTTAATCACCTCCTAATACCACCACCTTTGGGGGTTAGAATTTCAACATATGAATTGGGGTTGGGGCACAAACATTCAGACCACAGTGTTGCCTAAGGTTATACAAACTGGGGGAACGGGTGGAATTTTATGTCATTAAGCAGCTTGTGACAGCACAACTGCAACTTCCTAGGAAAGTGGGAAAATAAGATGGTTCTGCCAGTTCTTGCCAGCAAAAGAGAATCACACATTACAAACATACTTCTTTGCTGCCGTCAATGCAAAGTGGGAGAGACTTTCCGCTTCTATTTATCACACCCTCAGCTGGCCGCGTTCACTGCTACTTTTGTGATAGGGTCACTCGTAGAGCTCCATTTCCTTTTCAAAGCAGCTCTTCACACCAGTTTTCTCTGCACAAAGTATTACAAAAAAGGACTAGTGTGCCTTGGCTTGGGCCCAGAGCCTCCTAGGTAGATACATATTAGACCCCACTTTCTTCTCTTATCTATCCTCATCCTGGAATTTTTATCCACTTGAAACCCTGTGAGGAAGAAAGTTCTGACTATCACAAAATAAGTGCTTACTGAGGCCTCAGTATGTCCCTGGCTGAGAATGAGTTCCTTATTCTTTGTGTAAAACTGATTTTTATGAAAAAGGATATTTTAAAAAATCCCAATCTTACCCCATTTGACTGAATATCTGTGAAAAGAATGGAGATAAATAAGAATAAAATAAACAACATCATTTTTATTTTTTATTGTATTTACAGCTGTTGTTATTAAATACAGTGCTCAAGGGAAGTACCAGATTGGATCCATGGGAGCCAGGAATCAATTTAAATTCTGCACACAGAGGCCATGGTTGGCAGTGGTGGATCTCAAGGTCTTTTTCCGTCAGCCATGGTGAGAGACAGAAGCATTGCCTCCCTTAGAAATAAGCTAAAGAGGTATCTATAGAAACTGAGCTAAATAAAGTCAGGATTTTAGAACTCTAGGTTTTCTTTCTTCCTTTATTAATCCTTCAGACAGAAAGAGATAAGAATACTCCCCTGTGCAGCCTGGTTGTGGGATGTTTTCTCCTGCTGCCTGTGCTCTGTGTCTGAGGAAGGGAGATGCATGACAGTACCTGAGCGCCTAGTCTGTCTTTTGGTGGGCTGAGAAACTGGGGAAATGGCTTCCAATGCCTACTCCAATGTACATCCATTACCAAAATTCCAGTTCAAAATTTAACTCTTCGAGAAAGCCTTTATTGGTTAACCTCACCCAATTCATGGCAATTCTTAATATGTGTCTATATTCAACTAACACTTACCGAGCTCCCTCCTATATTTTAGCATTTTGTCAGGTCCTAAGGTAATAAAGATAAATAAGGTTCATTCCTTGCATTCCATTATTTGTAAGAGGATAATGTGAGAAGCATGCATAAGTCAAGGAAGTCAAGGAAGTCAAAGAGTCAAGGAAGATTCCACAGAAGAATTGACAGTAGCTTTTTGGATGTATTTATAGATAACTAGCTTTAATTTGTTTTAAAATCTCCACTCCTTGTTCCTATCTGAATGTGTGTGTGTGTGTGTGTGTGTGTGTGTGTGTGTGTGTGTGTGTATGGCTGTGTGTCTGTGTGTCTGTGTCTGTGTATGTGTATTTCTATTGGGTGGAAAAAATGAAAGGAAAAGTAAAACACACACATACATAGTATTATTTAATCCTACTATGTGCAGGGTGTGCAAGTAGATAAAGGAGTTTCAAGGAAGAGAGTCTCACTTGCCTGTTTCCTTCTTCTCTGACAATTTTGCTCTTTTTTTGAGTACTCTCCTCCCTAGCATTTATTTAAAATTTCATATTTAGCTTAAATCTCCCTCCTCGTTCATGAAAACTTTTGTTATATTTATTTCTCATTTATCTTATTTTCGAGTGAATATTAAGCTAGTAACATGAACAGGAACAACATAAATTTAACTTTTGTAAGATATAAGTATGTTTTTATAAATCATCCCATTCTGTTCTTATAAAACCTCTTTTTTAGAGTGTATATTCCTCCTTTACAGAGTAATAAAAGTAAAAACAGCTAATGATGAATAAAAGGCTAACCATACATGATTGTTCTATTTCACATAGAAGGGATGCAGCCAGAAACTAAAGTCTTGTCTTTAGGTTCCTAATCTATTTTTCCCATGAAACTGAACTGATTATTGTCTAATTGTTGTTGAGTATTTTCTCTTCAACTGGAACCTAATTTCTGAATGATATAGCCAAGGGTAATTTCTTAGACTCTTCATGTTCTCCCACCCATGCATCTCCTTCCCCTGTCACAGGGCCCAACTCATGGTTGATCACAAACAAGTGCTCAATTAATATTTCCAACTGCTTGAGAATCACAAATTCAGTTTCAATCAGTGATTTATATGATGATGACTTCCATTTATATTTTGTTTAGAAGATGGCAGAGAGAAAGGTGCGAACTAAAAAGATAAAGGAAAAGAGAAAGGAAGAAGAAAGAAAAAGAAATGGAGGAAAAAAAATGAGGAGGAAAGTAAAGCAAAAGGAAGGGAGGAGTGAGAGAAGCATTCCTGTCTCCCACTGCCAAATCCATCTCAGATCTTTAAAGAAAGCAGGTCTGCAGAAAACCAAAACAAGTTCTACAAGGTTATGGGTAATAATTGATGTTTTTGTGGGGCAAAAGGAAAAGGAGGGGTTGAAGATGAAAGAAGTCAGAAGGGAGATGGGAAAGTTTTCAGGGTCACAGGATACATTTATCAGAAGCTTTTAAAGAAGTGTTTAAGAGCAGCTAAGCTGTTGCTATGGAAATAGGTAAAAGCTAATCCATTATCTGCAACCTCTGGATGCCACCAGCTTGCCGCTGGGGGGCATTCTGCTTTTTATTACTATTTATTTTTCCTTTCTCTCTTCTATTTTTTTTTAAATCTAAATACATCCCTGGAATTATGAGAAACAAATAAATAAAAGCTGTAAGAAAAAGAATTTGACTCCTTCAGAGATTATATTAACACACGAGGGAAACTTCACCCTATGTGTCAACTCGTAAAGCAAGAAGAGATTATTCCAAGAAGATAAGATGAAAAGAAAACAATATATGAGCACCTGGAGGGGAAAATGTCCTGTTCCTCCTAGAGCTACTCACATCCTTGGCTGCATCTGAAGTTCGTCCTAAAACCCGCAGAAGGCAGCATATGCCTCCTGGCTTAAATCCAGACTGTGACCCTTGAGTGAAGCCATTTAAGAGGCTTTGAAACTTCAGGAAAGAAATGATAGAAGACATTCTATAAATATCCCTCACTTCATATAAAAGCTGAGACTTAGCTATAGCCTAAATCCAAAACAAATTTATGTAAAGCTAGTGTCATTTGCCACAAATATACATGACTGAAACACAGGTTTTAATCAGCTGATGTTTTATATGTGCATATTTGTGGGCAATGCTAAGGATGTTAATGATACCAATAATAAAATTATTGCACAATCTTTCCATCCACTGTCTTACCTCTTCACCATATCCTAAGTAATAGAAATCTTACCATGATCTTGTGTAAGTTACTGTGACTCCACACAGACAACTTTCAGAACTTGGTTATCTTTTTCCATTTGCTTATAAAGTTACAATCTCATAATTATATCAATTTCATAGTAATTCTTAAAAATCAAAATCTATACCTCTTCCTACCTTCCAAATACCTAATCATTTATTTGTATTCTCGACACCTGGAAGTCAATTTAGTCTTCTCCTGACTTCTTAATTCCAATAGTGAATACGTCACTACATCTGGCAAAATTAATTCTCTAAAATAACTTATATATTTCTCTATTCCTCTTCATCTCCACTACCATGACTTTAAGTGGGGTTTTTATCCTTTCTTATCTGAACTACCTCAACTACCTCCTAGTCTGCCTGTCTGCCTTAAGATTTCTCTATTCCTTTCTCCACATTGTTGAAAAAGCAATATTTCTAAAATGCACATCTAACCACTTGGATCTGTTTCTTAAAATTCTTCACTGGCTCCTTCTCTCCACAAACTCCTTAGGACCCACCCTTGTTTATCTCTATAGACACCTCAGCTGTTCTATGTCTGCACACACCTGGGTTTGAGGGCAGGATGCCCTGTCATCCTCACTAGATAAGAGCTCCTTGATGACAAAAGCTTGATTTTATTTGTCTGGGTCTGTTCTGGGCCCAGGACAGTGCCTGGAAAAAAATCTCTCTCAATAAATGCTTGTTGATTGCCAGTGGTGGGGATTTATTACCTCACTGTGCTATGGAAGCCATCCCATAGCTTGTGCTCCAACCCACTGTGAAAATTAAGTTCAAGGCTTCACTGTAAAACAAACTCATACTTTCCTTAATCAGTTCTGTGAATTTAAATTCTGAATCATGAGCTCACTTAAAAAAAAAAAAAAACATAACTACTAAACACCACATGTAACTCAATGGCTAATGACAACATGGGTGAGCGAAGCCATGGACAGACAAATAAATGTACCGACATAGAAACTTAAAACAAATTATAATCCATTTTACAGCAGATTTCCTTAACCAATTGGAATCATTGGTTACAGAGCTACTAGTCTAGTGCTCATGTAGTCACATCTTTAGAAATTCTTAGGCAGAAACAAAGCTGTAAAAGGTTCATACTTGCATTAGACAAAACTAAAGGTTTCCAGGGTTAAAGAGAATTCTTGGAAGAGTTTTTAGTAAATTTCCTACCCCTAGTCATACATAACTGAAAGCTCTGACTAGATAGAGTCAGAGGGGAATGTATTAGAGTTATAATGTGGGCTTTTGTTTGAGAACAGATGATAAACACACCAAAGTGAAGACCTGGCAACACAGGTCCCTCATGTTTGAAGAACTGAAGCATTAGCAATTAATGTTTTTCAAAGTAGGGCCTGTAATTACATAGAGCTTCTAAGAAATGATGGATTGTGAAAGTAGGAAAATATAGATCCTCTGTACTATTTGTAAAAAAGTACTGTTTGTAAAATAAAGAAAGGCTAGTGTGAAAAACAAAAATCCAAGATCGAATTCCGGGTAGTGATTTTGTAGGAGTTTGAGTGGCTACAAGAGAGTGCCTCTTAACATTTTCGTGATTAAGAGGAAATTTGTAGGCCAAATTAAAGAACTATCCTTCCTAATAGTCCAGAACAACTAAAAGCAAGCTTTTGTTAAAACTGAAAAATTAAACTGGAATTGATGGTAAAAACAGAACTATATGTCCATATTATATCTGACTTATGTACAGATTACTTTTAAGATTCCCTTGTCTTTTTAATAGCCCAGAGTGCTTGGGCACATAATAAGGGAGAAATAATGAGGGCATGTGAAGAAAGGAAAACCATGGTCCACAAATCTGAAACTTTCCATCTGGAGTAATCCTGGAAGGAAGTTATCCAAGTAGCAGTGATGCAGTCTAGAAGACCTTCTGGTTGGGGTTCTCATTTCATCATAGGGCTAATCATTTGACTCAAACTGAGCAAATCTAAACAAATTGACTAAGATTAAAACTGTAAACTGACAAAGCACAAATGCCATCAGTGATGGCTTCAGACACTGGAAATGACTTCAAAGATACACTGAGCTCAGTAAGTGGAGATACAAGCCAGGTAACACATTAAAAGGCAAGATTACCCTGTGAATCATGTTCTGTTCTACATTCACTTTGCTGCATTTCATTAGTATCCAGAAAGTGCCTGTCTTTCCTTCTCAGTGGTAAACATCACTCTTTTTGTTTGGTATGACTTATTTTTTTTTTCAATTTCTGAGATAAATGACTACATGCCTTATTACTTTAAGGCATAATACCCTTCTGAGATACACTATTATTACCCTCATCCTAGAAATGGGGCTTATGCAGATAGATGATAGCATATTTAGGATTTAAAGCCAGGAAGCTTGACTGTAGAGTGTGTGTTTGTTAGCACTCTGTTATGCTGTGGGACAACACTATATAGTAATGCTTAGAGTTGAAAGAATTTATGCTAAATTTGTAGCTTTAAGTGAGAATGAAGGGAGTCTGTGTATGTGTATGTGGGTGTGTTAGGGAGGTGCCATACCCACCTTCCACTGTCTCTGGGTTAGGTTTTGTCTTTCTCAGATTGACCTTCTCCTTGAAAAGAATTGCTTAATGGGTAAGAGGTTTTACGCTGGAGTGATGGAAATGTTTTGTAACTAGGGATGGTAGTTATTCAACATTACGAATATACTAAATGCTACTAAATTGTTCACTTTTAAATGGTTAATGTTATTTAAATTTCATCTAAAAAATTATTGTTTATAAATTTACTTTCTCTAAAGTTCTTCCATGATTAAAGTAACTTCATTAAGAAGTTTTACTTTTAATGCCCACTATTTCTATGAAAAGAATCTGTGGAAACCATTTCCACAAGTTTATTTTAAAGCACCAAAGTACTATGGTCAGCTTTTGCATTATGATAAAACTTCACTGATTTGCAGTTTCTGAATAGGTGGAAGTTGGGGAGATGTTGTAGAATTTACCTCCAAAGTGCTGATTATAACCAAATATGCTGACACTTACAGAGAGCAATGCCCTAGGTGAGAAAGTTTAGATGACCACACTGTGGTCAACTACTAATACTTCCTAAAGAGGAAGTTTCACAAAAGTAAATTTTTAAGGAACATCAACTCACTGATTTCTTTTTAGTGATGAGGAAACTGAGGCCGAGGGAAGTGAAGCAACTTGGCCAAAATCACACAGAGAGTTGGTAATGTTCTGGGTTTTTGAAGCCAGGTCTCCCAATTGAGCTCTCCCTGAGGCTATCTTGACCTGACCACACTAGCTATCAAAGCCCTTGAGTGTTAAGCAATGAAGTCTCCAAGATGCCTTTTCTGTCTTGCTTGGCTCTCTAATGAAATTTATCTCCTCCAAGATACAGCCCTTGCTGCCTTGGCATTTGTGTGTCCAAATATTGTCAAGAGCTTCCTGCAGCACACAGGAGAGGCCCCAGCCCTGCAATAACAGGTTTGCTTTTTGTAACCTAGTATGAGTGGACATGTTTTGATGATTCTTCCCAAACTGTCTGTTCTCTGCATACAGAGGCTTGATCTTTTATTTCTTCTGAGTCTCTCCATATTTTTTTTTCTATGCACAAAAGACTGAGTAAATATTGTTTGCTGACTGACAAATGGAGGCTGCCATTTAAGGAGAACAGTATAAAATGATTACACTGAGGAAGTAATCTCACTGTATACCCCAAGGATCTCTAACAATTGTGACAGTCATCTAGAAAGTGGGCTCCCTTAATGATGGGATGTAAAGAGTATATTTTGCACTCCTCCTAAAATATTTTTCTCTGTGTGCATGCATTTGTACATCATATACTCTATAGTGTTAAAAAAGAGAGTGATCCTGGTCTCCATGGCTATGTTTTATGTGCTATGTGCTGGGTTACACATGCTAGGAAAGCTCAGTAGTTTTCACTATTGACTGGGTGACTAGACAAAGCAAATGGGATGCAGTAAGCAAACATATAATTCAGGGACAAGAGACTAATACTGTACTACTGACTCATCTACATTGTATTAATAGGGTCCTGGACACATCACTTAATACCACATAATCTCTTTTTCTTCATCTTTGAAAAAAAAATGATACTAACACTCACCATGTAATCTGGTAGTGAGATTCCAACAAAAAGATATAACTGAAAGAACTTTGATAATTTAAAAATCTTTTGTTATTAAATAATCATAACATATCTCCATACTATGTCAAAACTTGAACTATTAAAATTCAAAAATAAAAAGAGTCACTTAGGCATCTACTGCTAAATATTTTTTTTACCTCATAGAGACCTATGTAGGGTATTTTCTCCTTTATTTATCAGATACTACTTCAAACTAAGGAGCCCTTTTTTTACACATGGTCAATATTTCCAAAACATACATGCTTACATTTGGCTTCTGAATGCTGGCTCATCTGCTTAATGTGTGCCTTTAATGTCTGCTGGCTACTTCATAGCAATTCCCACACATGAACAAAGTTCTTACTACTTATTACTCTTGAATGTTAACTTAGGGACCATGTATACTCATTCTCATCCCCAAATTTGACCTTCTCTCAACCCTTAGCTCTCAAATGACTCTTTTAACCTTATGGTGTTCACAGGAACCAATATCCTCAGTGCCCACTCATAAATTCTTGCCTTGGCTGTGTCCTTGCTCAGGTCTTCCCCTGGGCTCAAGCACACATCAGGCTTGACATTGACTACTGGATAGTTATTTGGTCCCCATAATCACCTCAATGGCTGTGATTGACATTTCCCAGTTATACAAGAAGTTCTTAATGCATTTAACTCTCTAGATGTAGAATATGTAGAAAAGCAGGTAGACTTCCACTTTTATTACTTTTATCACATTGCCAAAGATATGTGTAACTACACTATTTCCTATATGTACTAAGCTTCCAATATTTACAACGCATGGTGCTAAGCACTGCAGCCGATATAAACTAATAGAGGAAAAATGCAAAGAAATATATAAATAATTTGGATTAATAAACTAAAAAGCTTTTCTTTTTCTTTGTTTAATGCTTGGGTGAAAAACTTGGGTCAAAACTCAGACAATACTATTGTTAATGTGTAATTAAGGAAACTAGAGCTGTCTAATGTAGGGTTTGAAATTTGAATTAGTTTGTCTTTGTAAGTACAGCATAGATAGGGAAGGTGTCTGAATACTTATCTGATATTACCTCTATTCCCTCAATATAGCTCTTTTTATAAATCTTTTGCCCTACATCACCTCAATAGTACAACAAAAGAAGCAGACAGCTAGAAAATGCTACTCATTAATACATTAAATCACTGAGTTAAAACATTCCAAATTATCACAGAGATCTATGATACAGTCCTTTGGAAATGTGTGATCTATCACAAATGAGTTATTCAATTTATGTCAACAATCTTTGTTGAGGAATTATTTTGTTTCAGGCATTGTGATAATGTTGGGTGAAACAATGGTGAGAAAGTCAACCACAAAGAGTTTATGTGCTGCTGGGCAATATATCATGATGAATTATTATTTTCTGCTTATTTCTATGTGAGGTGTTCTGTCAGAGCTTGGAAACAGGTGCTATGGAAGGATAGTGGAGGAAAATCCAATCAATCTTGGAACGTCAAGGGAATATCTGAAAATAAATTATGTCTAAGTCAAATGCAAAAATAAATAGTTACTACTAGTGTGAAATTAGATTCACAATGAAAAACATTGGATTAGGATAGCATCCCAGTTACAAAGACCAGCATATGCAAAATACAGAGGCAAAGATGAGCATGGTGCATATGGCAACTTTATTAGTCAGGGCTTTCTTTTTTTTTTCTTTTTTTCTTTTTCTTTTTCTTTTTCTTTTTCTTTTCTTTTTCCTTTTCTTTCTTTTTTTGGGGGGGTAAGTTACAACTGGAGCAATTTTAAGCAAAAAGTAGAACACTTAAATAGGAATATAGGTTGATATCATAGGTCTTAAGGGCAGAAATAGAGTAGCCTTAAAAATGGATTAGGATTAGGAAAAAGAGTACAGTAGGGACCCCAAAATTCACCTATTTTATCATCTCTTGCCTCTGCTTTTCACTGCATGCATCATTCTTCTTCTCTCTAGTGGTAAAAAAAAAAAAAAAAAAAAAAGCTTTTACCACTGTCCAGTTTAGATGGTGAAAAATTACCACTGCCAACAACCACTGAGTTGCTATCATCATCAATGAAAATAGCTGAAATATATTTTAGCTTTGATTTAAAATGATTTAAGAAAAGAGATCATTGGCTTAACCCAGGTCAGGTAGTATCTATGGTAAAACAAACAAACAAGCAAACAAACAAACAAACAAAAACATAATAGAGAGATGGAGTCTCATTAAACAAATATGATATTCCTATTATAACCCTGTCAAAGGGTGAGAGAATTGGGGAATGATGTGGCAAGGAAATAATTTTGTTATAAGAATGGAAAACATTGTTAGCTGGAGAGACCAGTTGGGTTTCCACTATGGGAACTACACATTTTCAAACATAGTTATGATTTGTATCATGAAGCATATTATATTACTAGAGGGGATGCCATGTCATAAAAGCATTGAAAATTATGTTTAAAATAATGGATTTTTCTATCCTTAGGTCAATGAAAAACTATTCTAGGGTGGGATAGAGAGAGTTAGATACTGTTTTGTTTTTGTATACTTTGAAGTTAGATTCAGAAGTAGACAAGACCTGAGTTGTGCTTTAGTCAGATCATTCTTACTGTAGTTCAGTAGATGGATTGGATGTAGTTAAAAAGCTTTGGTCCAAAGTGATAGCACTAGTAACTAAGGTACTGGCAGCGGTCTTAGTATTGTATACAGTAGTGCCTCTTATTTTACTTCGGTCATATATCTGTGATCCACAGGCAGAAATCTGTACAAAAGATGGTATAATTAGGAAATGTAGATGAGGGTAACTCAGCAGCAAATGGAACACATGGAAATGGAGCCCTGGACAGAATAAAAAAAGGATTACTTCCTTTCCTTCATCCTTTCTTAGTTTATTCCTTCTCAATCTCCATATCTCTCTCCCCTCTCCCCTCTCCCTTCTCTCCTCTCCGCTCTCCCCTCTCTGCTCTCCCCTCTCCCCTCTCTTCCTTTCTCTCCTTTTAATTAGTTCAAGGGGGGAGGGTGGTAATTTCTATTCAGCATTGAAATGTGTTGCACATGTGTTGCACAGGTGTCCAAGTGCCAAGAGCTACATATGAATATAAAAGTAAAAGCATTAATTGAGTAATTTCATTACCAAGAATGCACCCTAAGGAAATAATCAGTCACATGCTCAAGTTTCTTATACAAGGTTGTTTATTGTCACGTTGTTAATAGAAGGAGACAAAAAAAAAAAAAAAAAAAAACTAGAAGCAACCTATATTTCCAATTGGTTAAATGAATCATCTCCATAAAACAGAACATTATACAGCTGTACTGTGTTGAATAATATCCACTGCCAATTCTTGCCCATCCCATAGTCTCAGTATATGACTTTATTTGGAAAGAGAGTAGATGTACCTATACTGTATCATGGTGGCTACTAATGCAATGACTTGGTGATTTTATAATAAAAGGAAAGTTTAAGCACAGAGATAAACTCAGAGAAAATAATGCCATGCGAAGACAGATAATAAAATTGGAGTGATGCAGCTGCAAGCCAGAGGATGCCAAGGATTGCCAGCAACCACCAGAAGCTAGGGACAACAAGGAAAGATTCTTTCCTAAAATCTTTAGAGAGAGAGATTTCTTAGAACCTTCTCTGTTAACAATAGATTTCAGACTTCCAGCCTCCAGAGCTGTGAGAGAATAAATTTCTGTTGTTTAAGCTTTAGAGCTGTGTCCTCACATGGCAGAGGGCACAGGGAAGCTCTCTGGTGTCTCCTTTAAAAAAGTACTAATTACCTCCAAAAGTCCTCACTTTCTAATCCCATCACATTGGGGATTAAGTTTCAACATATGAATGGGGGGCACAATATTCAGAACAAAGCACAAAAATAAATATAAAATATTAAAATTTACCAGAGATTACCTGCAAAGAAATGACAATGAACAGATTTCTTAGCAGCAGTGATAGATACCATAAGATAATAGGCTATTATATAGTCCAGGTTAAGGAAAAATGACAGCCAATTAACAATTACGTATCCAGCTTTAATACCATTCAAGTGTGGTTATGATTTGTATCATGAAGCTTATTTTGTTACTTGAGGAGATGCCAGATCATAAAAGCATCGAAAATTATGCTTTGGAGAGTAAAATAAATCATTTAAAAACATAAAAGCAATGATACATTTTAGCACCTAGAGATCTTGGTCCTAAAGAATGCATTGAGTGAAAAAAACAACAACAAAAACAATGAATCCAGAAGAAATAAATGAGAATTAAGCAGAGATTAAAAAAAAAAAGAAAGAAATTAGTAAAATACAGGCAAATCTAAATACCGATTGCAATCATAATCATAATTTTCACATTAAAAACACCTGAATCTAAACTTCTAGATAAAGAGTCGGCAAATTATAGCCTAGAGGCCAAATCTGGCCTTCTGTTTTAATAAATAAAGTTTTTCTGTTTTCATAAAATTTGTGGATCCCTGCTTTAGATCACAAAGCCATGGAAATAGTTGGGGAGATAATAGGAGGTGATACTTTGAAGAGAGAGCGTGTATGACTATGAAAGTTTACTGAGAGCCTCATCTTTAGAAGGAGGCAAGACATACTGATTTTCTGTAATGCCATTAAAAACTATAAATTTAACTATGAATGCATACTAAAATCTTAAGGATAAACAATAGTAATAAGATACATTATCTTTAAACTTGTAAATTCAAATATGTAGAAGAATTAAATTTTTTAAAGTTCATAGATTAGTAGAAAGTCTGAGCAAGGAAGCTGAAAAAATAATGGAAAATACATAATATATTTCATGGATGTGTGTGCATTTAAAAATATTTTAAAATACACTAAAATGGTGAAGGAATGAGATTGGGCATAAAGTAAAAGATTAAATGGGCTGTAATTTTTTAAAAATCAACCTTTTCTATTAAATTTTGGTCACTTATATTAGGAAGAGACTAAGTAAAATGTCAATCATTGTCAATCTTAGGTATGGGGATTACAGTTCTTGTTTTAAGGTTATCTTTAATTTTGTGTACTTTTACGTTTTTCAAAATTAAATAATAAGACTTCAAATAGAATTTACAGAATAGTGTGTCTGCAATTTAGCTAGCTCTATATGCCCTCACACTCACACATGTACATATAGCAGATTAGAAATATATCTATATAGAAATATATTTATTTGTATCTCTATCTAGATCTATATCTCTAGAGATAGAGATATCTCTATATTGATATAGATGATAGATAGATAGATAGATAGATAGATAGATAGATAGATAGATGATAGATATATAGATCAAACTTTAACAGCAATACTTCCATAGCCCTAGCATATAAAACACAGCCACAGCAATGAATACCTTACCAAGAGGTAACAGAAATACCCAGACTAGAAAATTATAGGTCATTTTATTCCCATTGAAAAATGGATGATGTTGTCAAGGAATAGAATCAGAAGCGAGACTTTCTCTCTAGCTGGACAACTCTGCTGGTCCTTTGGTAAGAGTTTAGTAAATACCACTTCTGTTCTTCAGGTTGCGATTAGTTGTGTAAGTGGCTATGTTGACTGCCTAGTAAACCTCTTCTCTGGTCAACTCATATAAAGTTCTGGGTTTTTTGTTTTTGTTTTAATTTTCTTTGTTCCCTAAAATTCTGAGTTTAAGGTTTAAACATTTGGGCTCTATCTTAGTACTTAAGAGGGATATCCTTCAGTGAGTGGCTATGTTCATGGTTACACTAATACCAACACATAACAGGTGATCAAACAGGTAATGTCTCCTGACAGTGCAATGGATTATTCTGTATACAGAAGTTCATATAAAAGATGTTAAAAAGATGGATATGTAACTTAATATACTGGTATTCTACCATCTTCTAAAGGTGGACTTTACTTTGAATTTGTCATACATGCATGAATGCCTCTTGAGTCTATATTTGTGGGCTTTCCACAATAAATTAGTCACATTGCCTTCCACATGTGAATGCCTAGGCTACTTAGCTTGTACTGTGAGGTCTCCTGTGTTTGTTTACAAGTGCAATTACAGAATCTTATTTTCCAAATTGAGTTTTCTGAGTTAAAAGTATAGTCTTCCACAAATTCTTTAAGTTTGCAAATCACATTCCAAGAGAAAACAGCACCAACAAAAGAACTCATTGTAGCAAGAGCCTGAAGGAAAACAATAGCAGTAAATTCTACTAGAGGCAGAATAGGATATTCCATAACTATCATTAAGAAAAAAAATTGAAAACTACAAAAATAAAATAACTCCTGATTCATTCTTAAGTCCTAATGGTAACTGGTCTGCATTTGTGGAGCTTTGTAACAAAAAGCTTTTGTCTACAACTTGTATTCATTTTGAGGTATGACAGTTCCAAAGCTTTGGTAATATATAAGCCATCCTTGCTGAATGTAACATATTAAACAGTTCACTAGGCTTACAATGGTTCAGAATGTTAAAAATAAAATTGTACCAGTAGTTCTGCCCATCTTTGTGCTAAAGCAATACAGATGATTTTTGAATAAAGAAAACAACACTATTCATCTGAGCTTGCTAACAACACACAATGACACATGCTGTTGTACAATATTCTGAGTCTATCTCGAACACCCATTAGGAAGCTTTATGATATGCAATATTATATATTCAGGAACTGACAACAATTGATGCATGGCTGGGGAAAAAAAAAAACAAGATAGTGAAGTCACACATGGGTTTTACCCTGTGGAAATCACTGCAGGCTTGATTTCTGCTCCCTCCTGAATTAACAATCCCCCACCTTACCACAGTGGAAGAAAAAGAAAGCAAAAATTCAAGCAATAAAATTATCTACTTATTTCTAAAAGAATTGCAACAAACTAAAATCCACCCTGATTTTATCTCTAGGGTGGACAGTAAGGTTTAAGTGAGGTCTACATTAAGCAGGTAAATTTGGTAATATAAAGTACAAATCACAGTGTCATGAGTGCCACAAGTTTCCAGGTTGTCTATATGCATCTGTCTCCCCTTTTGATCAAGAACTTCTGTGCACTTTGTACAAGGACTTTGATTTCTATAAGGAAGAGTGTTATCCTTATAACAATCAACTACAAATTAACATACCTCCTCCATGACTTGGGTGGGGCGTGTTGTCAAGGTTACAGTCAGCTTAAAATGTGTGTGAGGAGAGAGAGAAAGAGAGAGAGAGACAGAGAGAGAGAGGGAGGGATGGAGAGACAGAGAGAGAGAGAGAGAGAGGTTTAGAATGGTGAGATTAGTAGCAGATCAGGTATAATTCTCAGCCATGGCGGTGATAAATAATTTATGGACAAGCAGCAATATAACCCAATGTGTCTGGAAATGCCAGGCAAAACTCGTCACCAAATACCCTTGGGAGGCCAGAGGCTTTGCTTGCCAAGAGTCTCAGGGAGAGTGCATCCTCTTGTCCCCAAAGATTCACAGGCCTGAAGAATTCATTTTCACTCGTCCCATTAAGAGATTTTGTTCAGTACAGTGGCACATGAGGACGAGCTGTTCTGAGAAAGACGATCAAGCTCTGATAGACTGAGACGTACTGAAGACGGAGTTGCATCTCAGCAGTCTAATGGGCCCAGTGAGGCAGTAAATTTCACAGCAACTTGACACATTAATATAGAAGTACAGTCTGTTATATCAAAGGGAGATTGTCTTAGTCCTTAAGGGGAAACCAGCAATCCAAAAATGAAAAGTGTGCACTGGTGACTTGTGAAAAATGTAGTTAACACTGAGAGCTGAAGTGCAGAGCTTTACGCCTTTCCTGGCTGGAGTTCTCATCAAGGGCAGACTCCTGCCCCTCCTGGAGACTGCACATCCCACAGTATCCACATCTCCTGACCTGGGTCCTTAAGAATAGTGCCATTTGTGCAGCCACAGAGAAGGAGAACCAGCACAGAAGTTCTTATTTAGTCCTACGGGACCATGCAGGCTCTATCTTTCTGAAGCTGTTTTCCTTTGGAAATTTGTTCCAGTATAGCTGCTTCGAGCACATTGCTGTATGACTCCACAAGAAACAACTTACCTATCTAATAATAGGGAGATAGCTTGGTAGATTACAAAATGTCCATATGATGAAATATGAAGACTCTATTACACTGATAATTATAAGGACCAAATAGAAAAAAATCATGAGAAATATTTATGTTTAATGTTCAATAAAAATGTAGACTATAATACTATCAGAATAGATGTAAAACCATAGATTTCTAGTGCTCAGGACTGGAGGATGAAATTAGTTATGTTAGAAGAAAGATTTTTTAATTTGCAAATTTGCTTTAACAAAGATAATAGTTGTAACATTATATTTTTAAGGCATATATTTTTAATAAATCAAAGGCAACAGGAGCTCACTTAATTTATTAGCACCTTTTGATTTTCTTGGTTAGTCATTATCTAAAACTAATATTTTTTAGCACACATTTAATTTTTTCCCAAACCTAAAGCCAAACTACAACTGGAGATGGGTGGCACTTTATTTCTTATACCCACAATTTAGACACTTTCACTATTACTTTATTCACTTCTCAGTGCCTTAAGAAATAAATTTGTTCATGTTTAATATAAAATTCATTCAACCAAATCAATATCCACTTGTCTAGCAGAAGTGTTATCTCTATAGGGGGCCTTTCCATCATTCTGTTTTATGTATGTATGTATGTATGTATGTATGTATGTATGTATGTATATTTTAAACAATCCTCTAAAAGATATTTAAGATAAGGGTAAGATTTGATTGAAAGATACTAGCGGGTAGGAATCCAGGGGATCTGTAACTAATTAATCCAGATGTACTTTGAAAGAGGGTCTGATTGAAACACATTTGGGGTGATATTATTTGGAGTCTCTAAAAGAAAATAGTTGTTAATGTTATACAATTAGAGAGTAGTGACTAAGTGTGACCTGCCCAAATTCATAAAAACACTATTCCTCATACCAAGAATTATATATTGCTTCCTATGGATCATTACACAGATAAAGCAACATTCACTCATTTACATGGTTGTGGAGTTAATTATTTTATTATTTCTGATGAATGCTCATCTATATTTTAATATAAAAAAAAATCAAGCTTCAATAGAAATAAACAAATCAACTATGTTAACCATATCCTATCCCCTTTATCTATATATGATTGTATTCCAGCCAAATACAAAGGATCTAATCAGATCATAAAGATCACAGGCTAACCTCCTCTCATGTGCTTTGGTTTATTTGTGATTATGTGTGAAGTTTTATCCAACTGGATGATAATCTCCCAGAGGAAAAATTATATCTCATCTACTCTGTTCACATACAAGTAACAAAAACTATTTTGAAAAATAAATTATTTTGCTGGTTAAGCAGTGGGGGTGGGGCAGAAAACTGAAGCAGAAAAGAGAAGCTCAGTTCTTAATCTTGTCCTGATCTCCTCATCCCTTAAACTTGAACACGGACCTGACAAATTCCAGAGATTTTTTAAATCAATAATCCTAAGAATAGAGGAAATTGAATTTGATCAGATTATCCTTTTTCCTTTGAGATGAAAGGTTAAAGACAATGTCTATTGGAAGAGACTGCCTTTGCTTACTGAAGTGAGGTTCAGGGCCGCACATGGCATTGAGGGATGCTCTGAAGACTCAGAATATTATCTGATGGGAAGGGAACACACCTCACAACTTGGTGCAGTGATTACTAAAAAATTCTATATTCTCATGCCCAGTCTAAGGACCACCCTATCCCCAACCTTAGAGACATGGATAAAGCTATAAACAACCAAACCACAAGCTGTAGCTTCGAGTGAAACAAACACATCTCAGGTTCTGTAGGTATAAATCACCCATATTTCATTGCCCAGAGAGAGCTATCCCAGATGAACAAAATGAAAATAAATGATGTAACAACCATTTAAATACATGAATGTGTTATGTAAACATCTCTGTGTATGTGTATGTGAGGGGGGGAGAGAGATTCCATACAAAAACGATAACTACATCTAGAACTATTGAAATTTCTGCTATAAAACAACTTTAAAAATGTCAATTCAATAAAATGAAAGTTTATACCAACATGATGTTAAATGAAAATTACATACCTAAGTCAACAAGCTGATGAACAAGCAATAAAATGGCAGAAAATACATATAAATTATTTTAAAAAAATAGAATAAACACTGCTAAAAATTAAAAATCTAGCAATGCAAAAAGGTTCAGCTAATTGCAATTGTGCAAACAACAGCAACAACAAAAATAAAAAGATTAAAGATTAAAGTAGTTAGAAAGGTGCTAACATGTATAGGAGGCAGAAAACAATGACCTATGGTAAGTCTAATTGAGGTCCTGGAATATTCAGTAAGCAAATGAACAGAAGATGTTTACAAAGATAAAATACAAGAAAATGTTCACCAAAATGAAAGAAGAACTGAATCTAAAAACTAAAAATTCACAGAGGATTCTAAGAAATTTTGATATAGAGTAGTCAATACTGAGGCATACTATTCATTTAAGGTAACAAATAATAAAGACAAAGAAGTGATTGTTCAGTCACTGAGGCAGCAAAGCAATTCACCTACAAGAGGGAATAATCAGGCTAACCTCAGAATTTTTCCATAGCAATATTCAATGCAAAAGACAATGGGAAGGGACTTATGGTCAGAATGATGAAGTAGGTAAATGCGGTGCTCACCTCCTCCCACAACCACATCAAAATTACAACTAAGTTATAGAACAACCACCCTTGAGAACTATATGAAGATTTTCTGAACTGAACTCTCATAACTACGGATATAAAAGAGAAGCCACATTAAGACTTGTAAGAGTGGAGATGCAAAATGGGTTGGTTCCACATCCAAGTGTGGCAGTTAAGAATTGATAGGGATATCATGGCTGTAGAGGTCCCTTCTGAGGAGTGAGAGGTTCTGGTCCCATTCCAGGTTCTCCAGCCCAGACTGCCAGTATAAAGAAGAGGAGTCCTTAAAAGATCCAGCTGTGAAAATTACCTGAGATTCCACCTAGGTGAGACAGAGGGCTGCTGGAAACAGGTGTCCTCTTCTTAAAGGGCCTAAGCACAGACTTATTCAATGATGAACTCACTCACTTTGAGCTCTAGAACTGGGCAACAGCTAGAAAAAGTCCAGAAACATACAGGGAAGAAATAAATTGTCTGGCTTCAGAGCAAGAATTGTTGGGGCACCTTTCTCTGGTGCTAAAGTGATGAAAGGTGTTGTCATTCCTTTATTGAGCCCTCTCTCAACCAATCCTGTAGGTGCAGGTGGGCACCAAATCTAAGTCTCTATCAAAATCACCCCACCTTTATAATTCTCTGAGAACCCACCCCACCCAACATTGGCACAAGCTGAAATTTCTTTGAGAGGTTGTTACTCACAAGCGGACATCTTTGGCCCATGCTACAGACTTTCTTAAAATCTCTGAAAGGTCCACAAGTGCCAAACAAGCAGCAGCTTGCCTCTGTGTGCCCTATACTTCTTGGCCATGTGACCACCATCTGGCACCAGTGGCAGCTGGCCTCAGTTTACACCTTACCCTCTCACCTCCAAGACCAACACATGCAGCTACCAACCATAGATCACACTGTAGCTCTTACCAGCTGTCCCTGGGCTGGGAACAGGCAGCGGCTGAATGGGGTCTGCGCTAGAGCTCATTCCAAGAGGCCACAGAACCAACACACCCAGTGGATGGCTTCACACCATGCCAAAGCACCACCCAATTAGCTCCACAAATGACATATCCAAGGGGTGCATTCAGCAGGCACGAGAACTCTGCTATAATGAATCCCACTCCATGGTGTCAGCCACTGTATAATAGCTCGTGTGTTGTAATCATGGCCAGTCCTCACAGCCAGTCAGTCTGAGGGTCAATCAAACCAAATGACATGCCAACAGCAATCAAGATCCAATAATAACAGGAGGTTACACATGATCCACATAAGGGACATACCTGGAGCACCTGACTCAGGTGACCAGAGAGACTGTACTACTAGGACTTACAGGACATCTACTAAATAAGTCCATGCTACTGAGACCAGGAGACATAGTCCTACCTAATACATAGAAAGAAATACAGAGAGGCAGCCACAATAGGGAAACAAAGAAACATGGCCAAAAAGAAAGAACAGAACGAAGCTCCAGAAAAAGAACTAAATAAATTGGAGACAAACAATTTTACTAGATGCAGAATTCAAAACACTGGTATAGGATGCTCAGTGATCTCAGTGAGGACTTTAACAGAGAGATAGAAAACATAAAAATGAGTATAGAAAACATAAAAAAGAACTAGTCAGAAATAAAGAATATAATAACTGAAATAAAAACTATCTTAGGAGGAATCAACAGTAGATTAGATGAAGCAGAGGATCAAGTAAACAATTTAGAAGATAAGGTAGCAGAAAACACAAAATCAGAACAGTAACAAGAAAAAAGAAATGAAAAACCTATTTGAAGAAACAATGATGGAAAACTTTCCTAACCTGGTGAAGTAAATAGACATACAACTCCAGGAAACGTAGAGTCCCAAACAAGATGAACTCAGAGGCCCTCACCAAGGCACATCATAATTAAAATGCAAAGGTTAAAAACAATGACAAAATCTTAAAAGCATCAAGAGAAAAACAAGTAGTTACCTGAAAGGGAGCTCCCATAAGACTGTCAGCTGATTTCTCAGCAGAAACTTTGAGGGCCAGAAGGGATTAGAAGGAAATATTTAAAGTGGTGAAAAGTAAGGATCTACAACCAAGATTATACCTACCCAGGAAAGCTATCATTTAGAATCAAAGGACAGATAAAGAGCTTCCCAAACAAGAAAAAGCTAAAGGAGTTCATCACCACTAAGTCAGTATTACAAGAAATGTTAAAGGGACTTTTTTAAGTCCCTTAAGAAGAAGACAAAAAAAAAAAAAAAGACTAAAAATATTGATTATAAAATGGCAATAACTACATATCTATCAACAAATGCTATTGAGTATAAATAAATTAGGTGCTCTGATAAAAAATAGGGTGGCTGAGTGGATAAGAAAACAAGACTCTTATGTATGCTCTCTACAAGAGACTCATTTCAGATTGAAAGACACACACAAACTGAAAGTAAAGGAAACAAACAAAAACTCTGAGGTAGAAATATTTATACCAGACAAAATAGTCTTTAAAACAAAAGCTATAACAAAGAACAAGAAAGGACCCAGTAATTCCACCTCTGACATTTAATTGAAGAAACCTGAAACACTATTTCAAAGAAACATGCAAATCCATATGTTCATTGAAGCATTATTTAAAATAATAAATATTGGAGGTAAATAAAAACAATAAAAAATAAACAAATATATGAGTGTCCAGCAATGGATAAAGAAGAAGTGGTATATACAATGGAATATCACTCAGTCATAAAAAAAGAATGAAATATTGCCATCTGCAAAAACATGGATGGACCTAGAGTGTATTGTGCTGAGTGGAGTAAGTCAGACAAAGAAAGACAAATGTCATATAATTTAATTTATATGTGGAATATATAGAATAGGATAAATGAACAAACAAAACAGAAGCAAGCTCATAGAGAGCATTTTAATGGTTGCTGAATTAGGAGGGTATAGGTGAAACGGGGAGGAGATCATGAGGTACAAATTGGTAGTTACAGAACAGTTATGGGGATGTAGAGTATAGCATGAGGAAAATAGTCAATAATATTACAATAACTATGTACAGTGTCAGAGGGGTACTAGATTTATTGGTATGATCACTTTGTAAGTTATATAAATGTCTAATCACTATGTTATACACCCAAAATTAATATAATATCGTGTCAACTCTAATTAAAAATAAAAATAATATTGAATAAAAAAGAAATATGAATTGGTAGTTACAAAATAGTCATGGGGACATAAGGAATATAGTCCATAATATTGTAATAATGCATGGTGTTTGATGGTTAGATTTATCTGAGTGATCACTTTGCAAGTTACATGTTTAATTACTCTGTCATACACTCAAATCTAATATAATATTGTATGCCAACTATAATTGAAAACAGTTTTAAAATATTAAAAAATACCCAGAACCCATTGTTTTACACTCCAAACTTGAAATCTCCTCTACACATTTTATCTCCACCCCACATCCTCTCTAATAAAGAACGCATCAATATTTGCCCTCCATTTGCATTAAGATCCTGTAAAAATGGTCCATTGAACTTCTCTATGACTTTGCATTAAAAAATATTTATTTACAGTTAATTTTGTGACAAATACTGGGATAGATAATCCTTTTTCTCATGAAGAATTAAGTGAACAAATGAATGAGTGAAAAATTTCAGATTCTGATCATTGCTACAATGGAAAAAAAACAAACAGGTTGCTATTAATGGCAACAAGAGAGCCTAGGAATTCTTGACCAGGTGGTCAATGTAGGTTCTCTGAGAAGCGATATTTAAATGGAAGTCTGAAGGATGAGCGGAAGCCAGCCAAGCAGACAAGTGTGTGGTGTTTAGGCCAGTGGAGCATCTTGGAGGACTTTGTGTGATCAAAAAGAAGAGTTTAACTAAGGAGGAGGAAACAGAGAGAAAGGTGAGAGTGACTGAAGCATAGTCATGAAGAGGAAAATTGGAGCAAGATAAGATTGAGACTTTCTCTTTTCTTGGAAGCAATTTTTTGTGGGCATTTTTGCCAGGGAAAACTATGCTTCTTCTAGGCCACAGATTGACAATTTGTTCTATCAAAGCCAGAGAGTAAATGTGGTAGTCTTTGAGGACCACACAGTCTCTATTACATATTCTTCTTCATTTTTTAAAACACCACTTAGAAAATATGCAGCACTTCTTGGCTGACATGTGGCAAGCTGGATTTGCCCTGTAGGGCTTGGTTTGCTGACCCTTGTCCTAATCTATTTATATGTTTCTACTTATGGGCAATGCAAATCCTTTAACTATTTATTTTCCTTCTTTGTCTTGGCAATCATGGAAGCTCACAGCTGAAGTGTGTCTTGTTTTATTAGTTGTGAAGGGCTTTATAATATTTATTGTCATGTATAAACTCTGAATATTACTAAACTTTATTTTTTCTTGCCCCAGATCTTTCTCTTTAAAAAAAGATCTAATTTATTTTAGACCTTTCTGTAAGCTGCTCCAAATATTTCTTGCAATTAGTAGACATAGATGAATGAATGATTTATTCTAAGGCTAAAACGAAAGTGCCTCTCTCCAGACGATGTTGCACAGTACAGTGGGGATGCAATGAAGAGGAATGAGCGCCTGAAGCAGATTGTCGAACCTTCTGTGATTTTCATTTTTGTAAAAGCCATAACAAGAACCAAAGCAATCACCAAGTTTCAGTACCCATGGTTTACCAGGCAACTAGGAGATAAAGGTTTTACATGCATTCTTTCATTTAAACCTCACAACAACCCCACAAGGTAGGTAAAATTTCTACTTAACATATGAAAGAAAATAGCTCAGAAGCCCACTAGTGCTATGATGAAACTTGGGTTTTCCTGTCTGCAAAGCCCTGCTTTTAAGCATGACTGTACATGAATCAGCCAGATGGCAGCTGCATGGCTGCTGCTTTCTACGCACATACAATCCCAGCACAAACAATGGAGTAGGTGAGTGATGGCCAGGGCCATGGTGTGGTCACTGTCCAAGAGAGTATGTTCCTTTGTGTGCTCTGCTTGTGGGAGCCCTTTTCTCAGGGCCCTCCTGGAGACTCTGGTTTCCTTGGTAATTTATCTGACAGTTTGCTCAACACTAAACACACTTCTAAAAAATATTTTTAAAGAAAGTTTATATGGCTAAGGTAATTATCTCGATGCTCTCGGTAATTCTCTGGAAGAGCCAGTATTTCAGTATTTCCCAGAAACGTTTAAAAAAAAACAACCTATTTAAAACCAGTTCCCCTGCGATCATAGATTGCTTGTATTTCTCCTCCTTTCTCTCCTCTCCTGTTCCGATTTGCAAAAAGCAAGACTGTTGTTCAATAGGAATCCATCTCCTTCTGCTAGTTATCCCTGATCCGAGGTTACATAATCTCTCTTCTGTGATTTCATAATCATTTCCACAGCAACTCAAAGGGGTGCAATTGGGAAGCGGGGAGGGGGGGGTGAGCAGTAGGAAGAGAGGCGCTTTGAAGAAACGCAGGTCCTCGAGCCAGGCAGGTACTGTTAATCCTTAAGAGCCGGAGTCCAGACACGAAATCATTTCTCTCTATCTCTCCTTTTGAGAAATGTATTTTATATACTGAGTGGTTCTTAAATTAAACACTGAAAAATCTGCTTCATTACTTATTGAGTGAAAGAGGACCCACACTTTGTACCTTTTCTGTTTGACCTTTCTATCACCTTCCTTTAGTAATATTAAGCACCTGATTCTCCAAGTTTAAAAAAGATTTTAGATGGTCTGATGATCTAATCACAAGATTAGGGAGCTTGCCTCTCTAAATTTTAATCCTCTGCTGTCCTGAAGAATTTCCTTACCACCTTGAACAAATCAGTTCATCTCTCTGTCTCAGTTTCTTCATCTTTAAAATGGGAATAGTGAAGATCAAATTTCTATGGTTATTTGTGAGAATTAATTACTTTAAATATTTAAGATGCTACATAACTGCTAAGTATTCTTTTCTGCATTATCAGAAAAACAAAAGGAAATATTGTTCCTGCATTTCCAAGAACTGTTAGCATATATACATTTCAGTAGTGACATTTATGTGTTCATGTGTGCATAAAGATAAGAAGAAAGATAGATGGGCAAACAAATTGATACTGTGTAGTGTGGGATAAAGCCGTGAGGAACTCTGTGGCATAGCAATCAAATGTGATATACTCATGTGGGGAATAGACAGCGAGAGGAGATGAACACTTGAAAAAAATACAGATTCTGTTTCTAGGAAAGTGTCCTTAATAGTAAAAAATGAGAGAGTAGAAATACAGAAAATGTGTGTTATATTATATAAGCAGAGTTGTTTCTAAATCGAAAGTCATACGAGGAGCAATATCAACTCATCAAGCAAAGTAACAGCGAAGTCTCACTCACTCTATGCTTTGTCTAAGTCAGGGACAGTTTCCCAATGCAACAGGAGCCATAATGCACATTAGTACGTGCATGTGGAGGCATCATGAGAGATACGAAGCTACCTGGGCTAGTGCCTCGCTGCACAGTGCGAACCAGGGAAGGGAGATGGCAGGCAGGGGATAGTGGAGAAAGAACCTAGTCCAGAATGAGCCAGGGGGGGCGCTGGTTGGCATTCAGAGAGAAGACAGAGAAGTGTGAGGATTTAAGGTACCCGTAATATGACAGACACAAACAAAGGGCTAGGGGCCTACACTGCTGAAACACTTGTTACTGCCCCAGGCCCAGGCCTTGCTGAGGCTGAGTTACCTGCATGTATTAAAGTGAAGTTTTCCCTCAGAAGGTGAGTGAATGAATCCTCAGATGGGTTTGTATCACAGTAGTGGGAGACCTGTAGTGATGTCTGGATATCTCATCTTGGTTTTCTACCTCATGGTCTCCCTAACATGCTTTCCTGAAACTTTCTAAATGTAGCCTGTATTCTTAGACCAGAGAATCTTCTCCATAACTACCTGCAATCATTTTGTGGACCTGCAAACAAAGGAGTGGTCCAGATGGTACAAATCAAGGGAAGGCTGACCAAAATCTCAAACGTTTTATGACAGACCATGTGGCCCAAGATCTAGAAGTTCTGATGTGCCTGGCATACAGGAGGCAAACAAAATATTTGTTCATTTATTTATCTAATTGTGATTGATGACCTGCTCTGTTGTAGGTGTCAGGTATACAGCAATAAATAAACATAATCTTTCCCTTTGAGGAGATAACCTGTTTGTGGAATTCTGGAGGATGGAAAATAAACAAGGAGCACATAAAAAATATGTTAAAAAGACAAGAATTTTAGATAGTAATGGGGCAATTAAGAAAGTAAAAGACTCTAGAGGTGCATGATGTATCTGAAGGCTGGTGGGAGAGTCAAGAAATGTCCCTAGAAAGAGACCTGTGTAGGGCAGAAGCCCATGTGAAGGGCATAAGTGCAGTCCTGCAGTCCAGGCAGAGTGTAGAACAAGTTCAATCATCCTGCAGAAGGAAAGAGCTTGATGGTTTCAAGGGCCAGAAAGAATACCCGCGTAGCTGTGTGGAGCAATTGTGGGGGAAAGCAGTGGAAGACGGGGTGGTGTAGTAGGCAATGGCATATCACTCCATATCTTATAGACCACAGCAGGGAGTTTGCACTTTATTTCAAATGCAATGAGATCACATTAAAAATTTTAATCTGCTTTTAGGTTTAAACCTAAAAGCAACAAATGAACAGGACAAACAAACAGAGATCCCTGAACATGGACTATAACTAGTGGTTACTAGAGGGTAGGGGGTGGGGGGAGGGGGGAGGTAGATGGAGTAAAGGGGATCAAATATGTGATGACAGAAAGAAATCTAACTATGGGAGGTGAATGCACAGTGTAAATATATATACGCCTTACTGTTAAAGTGTACAGATGAAACTTATTGAATTTCGTTAACCAATGTCACTATAAAAAAACAAATAAATAAATAAATTTAAATTTAAAAAATTTAATCTGAAAAGTGATGAAAGCTGCTTCATATTTTACCAAGAGCTCTGCTTGTAGTGTTGGAAATGAATTTTGGGGGCTGGGGGAGAGAAGTTAGGCCAGCCAGGCAACTGAGTAGGCCAACTACAAAAGCAGGTATGAGGAAGAAGTGGTGGGATTTGAGATAAAGTTTAGAGATACAGCCAATAGGACCAACAATTGATTAGGTGGTGTTGTTCGGGGAAGAGAATCGGGATGACTCCTAGGATTAGTTTAACAAAGAATGAATTAATTCTTTAATGATTAAAATAACTAATTGATTCATTAATGTTGCTTGTTCTGGAACCATGAAAAATCAATTCTAGGAGAAAGACAGCTTTATTAGATTAAAGAGAAAAAACATGATCATAATAGTTAACATTTTAAGAGGATTTGCTAGTGCTACACAGTGTGCAAGTGTGTAAATATATTGACTCATTCAATTTTCTCATAACAGTAATAAAGAAAATTATATGTCACTTCACTTCTGCAGTTTTTATCATTGCCACACAAATCATAAGAAGGAGAGCAATGCGTGTTCTTAACCATGATTCTCCCACCTCTAAGTCTTTAAAACTATCGAATATCCAATGGTGATAAGTACATTTATACTTAGCTGAAATTTGATATTTTTTTGCACTTGATACACAAAAAAAGCAAATGGAAAGAGACAATGAATAGGTGATGTGTATTCAAATGAATGAAAGTTTAATATTGAGGCAGCATTTTTCACTTACTGATTTGTCAAAAAAATTTTTTTGTAATACTATCTTCTCTGGCACAGATGCAGGAACACTGCAACTGTCCTATGATAATGTTAATTACTAAACTTAAAATATCTATGCATAAGAGAAAGGTTGAGAAAAATACAGCAATAGTTATAATAGAGTAATAGGATATTGAGTAATTTGTATATTTTAAAAATAGAGATATATACTTTTATAATTTAAAAATTACCATTTATATTAACTTAAAAACACCTTTATAAGAATTTTCATATCTATAAATTTCCAATTCAAAAAATTATTTGTCAAATCACAAGTATCATACTTTTTTTCAGCAAATTTAATGAACATGAGATGTGAAATAGATACTACATAGTCTAGATCAGGGAGAGAAAAATGTAAGCTTCCAAAGAGATGGGCTGGTTTCACTCAAGAGATTCTGTTGGTCATGCATGAATACTGAATTATATCACCAAGTCCAGACAAAGTGTGAAAGTCTAAGCTAGTCAAGTCTGGAGAAAGACTTGATCTGATCTCCAAGCACTAAGCCTCATTTCAGCATATCCTCCAAGGAGGTATTCTCTTTAATCGAATGATGGGAATCACAAAAAGAAACAACTTTCACAATTGTCACCATGTCATCAAGACACCAAAGACTGGTTCTGCTGCCATGCTGTTGCACAAATATTGATACAGCAAATCCCAATGCAGGAAAAAATAGCTCTAAGTATTTTTGAACCATTCTTCTTTGTGCCCTTTGTGCATGTTTTGATCACAACATTTAATACATCACCTTTACAATTATATGCTTCTTCCCCAAGTGAGTGAAATCCTTGAGAATAAGACCCTTTGACCTTTAACATTTATCAGCTACTACCCACGGTGTGTGACTCTTGGAAGGCAGAGCATACCTATTTGTTGAATGAATGAAGCCACCAACACATTCATCTAGTCCAATGTACTCTGCTAGTTAATGCCAGAGCCAGGACTACAACACATGTGATGCTCCTTATTTCTCAGATTTGCCACCTCCTAGTTTATAGCAGCCACTGTATCTATTGCAAAACATGTATGCATAATACACAATTAAATCAAAGTTGAAAAAATTCCCTAAAATCATTAGAACAACTTTGGACCTGCATTTTGAAATACCATTTTCAATTCATATAATCAGAGTTCTGTTTCCAACTTAACTGAGGAACTGTTCTTGGTGATGGCTTTCATTCGTGGCTTGTGTTGTGGTTTACAGGAGGGTTAGGGAGGAGGCTCTGCATCAGGAAAATAGGAGGAGGAAGTGGGGGAGGAAGGAGAAAAGCATATTGAGAACATGATCTAAGGAGAGGAGGATTTTTAAAAGCAAATTAAAATATATAGCACATTGCACAAGTAAAAATATTTCTACAAAAATGATAGTGAATGAGGCCCAGCTTCACATAATAAATGTGTCCTCATCCTGCCGCATGAAAATCTGTGGGCAAGTTATTAACAAGCAGATGGTTCTCTCTAACACCTGTCTATATCACAATCCTTTTACTTTCTTTCTTTCTTTTCTTTTCTTTTTTTTTCTTTTTTTTTCTGAATTGCAGGTTTCCATTAATGAAAACTCTGAAGGTTCTGAAATCTATTTCAGTTCTTAGAGTTGTCTAAAGACAAACAACACAGTAAAAGCATTCGAGGGAAGTGGGGCATGAGCTTATTGCTCAGGATCCTCAGAACTCTCAGATTCTCATAGAATTAGGACTTGTGCATCTAGAATGAAATTTAAATTTCCTCACATGACATTTAAAGGTCTGGGAAGAAATCAGCACTAGCATTTAGGCTGTTAAGGCTTCAAACATCAATAAGGCAGAGCTGAGGAATCACACAGAATCGTGGAACTGGTTTGCTTTCCTGAGTAGCTCTACCCTGTGCTTATTGTGTTTCTCTCAAAGAATAACAAAAGTTGGATCAGCTAAGGGTCATAAGTAGTATATGTATCATTTTATTGGCTGTGAATCAAATATAGCTTTTCCTAACAGATATTTGGCCTCTATCATACTTGTCTACAATTTCAGTGAATAGGTGCTACATTGTTAGAGTTAAGAGAAGAGGCTTTGGAATCAATTAAATCTGGATATAGTCCTGACTCAACCTCTTGGTTGTATGACAATGAGTAAGTGATTCAACTTCCTTAAAACAGGATTTTCACATACATAACATCAACAGAATAATATGCCCACAGAGTTTTATGAGGATTAAATGAAAAAATATGTCGAGTGCTTATCTCATTGTCTAATACATAGCTAAGTACTCAATTATTATTATTGTTGTTGTTATTATTAATGCTTAGACAAAGTATCAATTGCAAAAATGCCTAAGAGATCAGGGAGTTTTGAATGAACACATGCTCGCTTCTGTCTATATCTTTCTTTTTTGTGTGTGTCTCCCCTTCTCTCTGTTTCTTTTTTTAACTGAAACTACCAGTTTGAGTTCAACTTTACAAGTTTGTTCTTTCACAACAGTTTTCCTATGAAAGCAAAATATCTCTTAACTTTTGTGTCAGGGCCAATGAGAAAACAACCTAGAACGAAAGGAAATGACAAAGAAGAGTAGCTTTCCATAACCATCCTCTTCTGCAGTCCTCAAGGAGTAACAACCTCTATAGGTCAACGGTTGCGTATGCTATCTTTGATCTGGGTTGTGGGACAACGTATCTAGGAAATGAGGAAGAAAGTTTCTTGCTTCTGTGATTAGCAGACATGTCACCCAGACTGAATAGGGATCTTAGTCTTAGAGAAACTACCTCCTTTACTTTTAAGTCCTAAGACCATATTTGTCTTTCCCAAAGTATGTAAAAATGTCATTTGGTTTAAAAAGTGTAACAAAATGAATCCATAGGAATTGGCTTTCCATTGAAATAGCTGCACCATAAATGGACTAGATTGCTTAAGAGGAATCTGGAGGCTATACTCCCTCCTCCTAGGTAGTAGGGCTATAGAGGGTATATTTGCTCACATAGATGTCTCCAACATAGCCCCTTGAAATGCTTGAACTTCCAAGATCTGTGTTGCAATCCCTCTGTGCTACCTCTGCTTTTTCTCTCTGATATAAAATCTGTGTAGAAAGCATTTAGTATTTATTGAGGCACTATCTTTTTGGCTAAAAATAGAACAGAAAAAATGTCTACTCAAAGTGTTTGATAATATATAAAATTAAAGAAAGAGAAAGAACCAATATGCCATTTAGTCTGTGAAGTCTAACCTATTATTCCTTCTATTCTTCTAGCAACTTTGCCCAGCCACCCTAGCTTTACAACAGCTTGATTTAGACTTATTACTATTTCTTTTCATAACATGCCATATGCAAAGATATTTAATAACAGAGGCACATTTTCTCATTGTTAAATATGAATAAAGCTGAAATTTTAAAAAAAGATAACATCAAGGCATTTAGAAGAAACTATATTTAACCTTTCTCTAAGAGCTTTCAAGATATGGCTCATATACATCTATTTGCCTTGTGATGATTCATGGGCTCCTACTGGCCTCTTATTTTTGATTCTTCCTGCTAACAAACTTCAGAATTGTCCCAAACTTTACTAGAATGAAGACAAAGAAAAGGAAAGATCAAATTCCAATCAGACCTTTGAGCTCTTAAAAGGTTTTGTGTAGAGTATTGACATGGATTGTTGAAATAAATGATTGAATGTGAGGCCTGAGAAGCATGAGGTTTACATAGAACACAGTGATGAGAGAAGGTAAATGCTGTTAGCAGAGAGTATGTGAGACAGGTCAGTCATAATAAAGGAATGGCTTCACTGCTACAGAAGTTTTGAGTTTACACACACACACACACACACACACACACACACAGGCATATCTGGATAAAATATGCAAGGATAAAACAAAACAATCATATGCTTATGCATATGTGTATTTTGCTAAACATGTTAAATATATGCATTTTAATGTTTCACAGTTTTCTTTTGTTCCATACATTTGGCGTGAGCATTTTTTAGTTTATTCAAGTTTCTACCTGAAATACCTTCTTGTTCCTTTACCACCTTACTCGTTTTTGTCTCTCTCTCTCTCTCTCTCTCTCTCTTTCTCTCTCCCCATACACACATACACCCTCTCTCTCAAGCTTAAGTCCATGAGGCTTTGCTCCAACGAGTCTCACTTCATTCATAGTTTCTTTTATTCTCTTATCCAACAAATAGTTATTAAAGATATACAAGGTATCAGATACTGTGCCAGGGACTTGGTGATACAAGAATGAAAAACTTTCCAGCCTAGCCTAGGTTTTGCTCATATAGAATGTGCAGTCAAGCTTTCCTCTTTCCCCATATAACTGTGTGCCAATCTCTTTTATAATAACTATCTCTTTTTATTGGAATTTTTAGTGTGGGTATTCTATTTGCCTACTAGACAATCAATATCTTGATGTTGGAAACAGCTTTTTAAAAATTATCACTTCATTCTAGACCTTGCATGCTACCTGGAACATAGTAGACTCTCAATAAATTTATTGAAATAGAATAAATTTAAAAAATGAAAGAAAGCTGAGATATAGGAGACATGTAGAAATTCAATTTTTCTGAATATTAAAATAAATTCACAGAACACCAGTTCTATGAACCTAAAATTGAATATGGAACTAATAGTCTCCATGAAAACAAGTATCAACACATTCTATTTAAGAAAAAAAAAATTCCTTTCATTCTAGCCCTAAGCAGTGCTTACAAAATTTCATCAACACATTGTAATATTAATCAAGAATAAGTTGGTACATAATGTTTGGTGTGCCAAAAAAATACATTTGCACTATAATTTGTTTCTTGGAGAGACCAAGGAGAGGAGTGCAATGAGAATGGTCTGCCTCCAAATTTAATATAAATAACTCTCTGATTGATTGTCCTTTATAAATTGAAATTTGGATCACTTAATATTCTTTCTCCCACAGTTCAGTCAATACTTGTGTGCATTTTCTAGTTTATGATTCTTTTAATACTAAAGCCAACCTTTTAGAAGATTTTCTTTAATGTAACTTGGCTTATACTTGAGAGGTTGTTCTCTCTTCTTTAGCTCAGAACCACGTTTTAAGGGAAGAGCTTTACTAGTTCTATGATCAATTTGATTGCTATTCAGCAGATAAAAAATCTGAGTCAAGCACGAACCAAAGGTCTCTAACCCAGAAAAACCAAACAAACAAATAAATGAACAAAACACGATACAAAGTGACAGGCTTATTTTTTCAGACGGTCTCTGGTGGGTCCAACTTATCCCATTTTCAAAGTGTTGACTCAAAAGAAGCTATCAAGTGCCTACACCTATTTGTATCTAAAGAAGTCTATAGTCTTGATTTATATGTATTTTTATACAAGTAGGATCACAATATAAATATTTTTTGCAACTTGTCTTTTTAAAAATTATCATTGTTACTATATCTTTTTATATAACAGCATATTGATCTATTCCATCCTTTTTTTCTGCTGCATAATATCCACAGTCATACTGAATCATGATATATTCAAACATTCCCTTTTAGGTGAACATTTAGGTTATTCTCAGAGATGTTTATGGATAATCTCAATCAATAGTTTCCAATTCACATAACTAAATAATCACCTTTTATCTTTAAATGAAATTTTATAGATCTCTCCAAAATACAGTATACAATAAATAAAAGACTTCCCTGAGTCAAAGTTATTATATTCAGGGAAGGAGTATTTATAGGACCTAGATACCACAAGCTTAGCTTTGGGATGCCTTCCTGAATTTATCTTCTCCACTACTGCAGCAACCTGTGAGACACCCCGACTAATCCCTCACATCATGGTTTGGAAAACCTAAAAGACCAGGACAAATAGTTCAATGAGTCTCTGTTCTAAGAGATAAAGATCAGTTGGCCCATAGATCAGTTAAGACATTGTTTTAGTAGATGTTTTTAAACTTTCTATTTGAGATACTTGCAAACCTAAAGACTATGTAAATGAAAACCACAGGATCTTCAGAAAATAGTTTTCACACATGCAGAAATGTAGAAGGACCTAAGGCTGATGCAAGTATTTTCAGCCTCTCCATGTGGAGTTTTTTCTCTTATTACTCAAGATGATGAGTGGCTGTAGTTTGTTTGGTATGAGATGAGCTGTAGGAAGTTTTTTATTATAACAAATTTGTCTTCCAAATTATGTTTTTGGTAAGCTTAAAATAAAGTGCATTTTTAACTCCTATGCATACCAGCTGAAAAGAAGAGCCAGCAACCCTGATGTATGATGTATGACAGCAAGAAATCAATGTGAGACTCAAATCTATTTTTATCTCAAAGTGGGTAGTTCATATTTTGTTAAATGAGAAATTATAAGAGTAGATAAATATCCTGGTAATTGTTTTCTACAAGAGTTTAATTCCTCAATATTTAAATGCATATTATAATGCATAACCCTCAGTGACTCGTATCATTTTGGAAAATATCTGTTGAATCAGTTAACTTTAATAAAATTTGTCTTTCAATTGTCAGTATAGAATTCATACATATATTAAAGGAATATGAGGAAATTAAATAATATCCAGAAAGATGATCAGAAGAATTGATGATTGTGAAATGACTACTTAAGGTTAAAAGTTAAACAAAAAAATCTGTAACAACTGTCTATAAACTAAACCTCATGTGAACACAATGGCAAAGTAGTTTTTTCTGTTCAGATCTTCCTCCTTCCTTTGTCTGTACCTCTGACTCTCCTGGACTCCATTTCTGCCTCCTAGAGCTCTCTGAACTATTCTCGTTTGTACCCTGATATACAGAGATCCCCACTAAGACTTATTAACAAGACAATCTCCCACAGTTATATGTCTCAGATTTTCAAAAAGAGCCCAGTTTTAAAGTAATCAATCTTATTTTCCTTAGGAATACACTTGTTTGTCAAAACACATGTCTTGATTAGGAAGTATGACCATGATATCCATGCTACAAAGCTATCCTTCCCTCCTTCAGTTCACCTTACTCCCATTAAAATTACCATTCATTTAAAAAAATTAACTGAAGAAATATCTGATGAAATTAAATCTTACAAAGTGGGGACTAGCCTGACCAGCAGTGATAGTTGTGCTTTTAGGAACAAGTTTATTGCTAATCCACGAACGCCTAATTCCAGCAAATAGGTATTGGTTCACAAAGACTTTTAATACCCATCTAACTACACTTTAACTGACAATGGATGCAAACAACTTTCTAATGTTTTTGTCTCTTAAGCTTCCTTATATTTTTTTTTTCCAAATGAGGAGGGGTGGGGAGGTACATAATGAAAAGAAAAACTGTAAAAGGCTATGGCACTTTGGTTGCTAGATTAGTTACATTGCAGTACGTTATTATATTAATATTTTCTATCTTCATTAATGCTCTTAATCATAAATATTCCATGCATTCTCTATTCCCTCCAGGCACTGTGAGTCATGTCTGCTCAGAAAGACACTGTTCTCACATGCTGCCATTCACAGCCATTGTGAGAGACAGACACTTCAGCATTCACTATGCAAGTGTTTACTGAATTTACAAACAGGAGACAGCTTCAGAGAAACACATCTCAGTGGAGCCTACTGCACAGATGTCAGATTTCTGTGGAAGCCTCCCGGAGGCACACAGATCCCACAATGGACTATTTTTAGTCCTGATAATTAATATTGGAGGAGAAAGGGAGGAGGATGAAAATGCAGCTCCAGAAAAACAGCAATTACCATTTATACCATATATTCTCACCTACAAGATGTGTTATTTTCAAAGAAACAAAAAGAGAAACCTTCCCCAAATCTATAGATATTTATACTATCCCTCCCATGAGTAGATATTTAATTCTCTCCCTTCTTAATTCTAGAAATAGCTTGGAATCATAGGTTAATATATGCAGTAAGTGTTATACCAACATGGACTTTACTACTACAAAAAAAAAAAAGATGTTTGTTTCTATGTCCCAGAAAGTAAGAGTTTGCTTCCCTCACACATACCAAATAATCATGATCAGCAGTTGCTACACTAGAGCTTTAGTGAGGTCTCCTTACTCCTTCAAACAGGATCCCCAATGTCTCATTATTAAGACATTTTCCCACTCCCTCACAACTTCACTGAAATTGGTATTGCCTGTGCAGACTTTTGCATTGTCTGTGGATTCATTTACATCTATTAAATAAGGGCACTTTTGTGCCACCTAAATTAAACCCAGTCCATGATGAAATATAGGACAACCTTAGCATCTCTTGGAGTCTAGAAATATTGCGAAAGGGATGGTAGGAACTTCATCGTGGTCAGACAACAATTTTCTATGCAAACATTCTTATGCTCATTTTCCCTCAACGCACAGTTTAGTGCTGAGGTCCTGAAGGGAGGAGGGCTGCATTAGGGAGGAATATCAACTATTCTGATTTATTAATCCGGTTCTCTTTTTAATGAATTTCTCTGTTCTATTTGGGATTACTCCCTTTCTTGAGTTCTGCATTCTCTTCACTTTCTTGTGTTCTGCATTCTCTTCACTTTTATAAAATTTGTACAAAGTTTAGTATTTTTTCTGAGAGTGTTTCCTATATTTTCATAACAATCTGTGCCTTCTCTGCCTGCCACAGGCACGTGGACGTTGCACAAGAATCAGTGGTCTTTTTCGTACATTTGTATGTCTAGACTAGGCTTGTTCAAGGTTGACATTTGTATATTCACGTGTCTGTCAGGTATCTCTTACTGATATATCATAGGAATTTCAATGCTAACATACCCAAAACAGATCTTAATTCCTTTCCCTCTAGGACAAATCCTTCTCCTACGCTTGCATCTCAGTCACTGAGGCTACAATCCTCTCATCACTCAAAATGGACCTGCACATGTCTCCTGTGGCCACTGGCTCTCATCCTCCACATCTACTTTATCAACTAACCAGTTTAAGCAATTTCATCTCCAAAAGAGTTCTGGAATCTATATATTCTTCTTTATCTCTGCCACCACCACTCTGGTTCAAACACTCCTCATCACTTGCCTGGACAACTATAGTGCTTCCCTATAAAGTGTCTCTCTGTTTCCACATTCTCAAATTCATCCTTTATATGCCAGAGAGATCTTTCAAAAACATAAGCAGAACTATGTAACTGCCCAACTTAAAATCTTTCATCTAAAGGGTAAAATCAAAACTCTTTAGCATGGTATACATCCTGGTCTCTGCTTTTCTCTCTAATCTAAAAACTGTCAACCTGCCTGGTACACTGCATTCCAGCAGACTGAACTGTTTAAATGTGGTCTTACATATGTTGCTTTTTTGTTATCTCTTTAATTTGATTGTGTCTTCCAAATAACTCAGTCACATCTTACATCCCAGACTTAGTAACTTGCTCTTATCCTTTATGATCTAGCTCCAGATCCTTCTTTGGTAGAGCTTCCTTAATATTCAAGATTTTTTGTATCAGCTCTAATCCTGAATTCACCAGTGATGTAATCCACTAGAAAGTATCTTGTTCACTGTTGTATATCCAGGGCCTGGGATTCTAATTGGGGTGTGTGTGTGTGTGTGTGTGTGTGTGTGTGTGTGTGTGTGTGTGTGTGTGTTTAAATATTTGAAAAGCAAGGCCTGCAATATAAAGAGGAGCCATATCTCAGATTCATGTAGTGTGTTTTCTCCATGTCTCTATCCTCAACATTTAAGGAAAGCCCCTAAGAGTAACAGGGCAAATTGAGGATCCCTGGTTTGGGAACCAAATTCTTGCTTTTTTAAATTGATTTTCCTAAAAATGTTTGAAGGAATCTGGGCTTTTGCTTTGAGTTTTGAATGAGTTTTCTCATTTTCCCTGCCTATTTGTTCACCCTTAACAATACCAGGCCCTGGAGCTTCCCCCAAGATTCAGTTTGGGGTTCTTCATTCTTATTTTCCTCACTTCTCACTTTCTTCATCCCCTCAGCTGCAGCTATCACTTCCTTGCAGAAGATTTCGGAATCACCAACTCCAATACTGCCCTGCTGAACTTTGAGTCAATTTTCTAACTGGAGACCAGGCTGTTCTCCTCCTGAATGTTAATTCAAATAGGACATTGTAACCAGATTTATCTTTTTCCCACCCAAACCCACCCCCCTCATGACTTACTTGTTTTATTTGATGGCACCAACATTCTAAATCATGCAGCCTTGAAATTGCAGAATCAACTTGCTCATTTTCTTCTTCTATGTATCCCACATTTAATCAGCACCAACGATCTTTTAAATTAGCATGGATGTGGGAAAATTAACAAAGTTTTCAGATATAGAAAGTAATATACTCTCTATAAGTAATTGATGTAGAGGGTATATCAAAAATTGACAGAATGTAAGACCAAAATGCTAACATAGAACCAGGTGCTGTGGAGACTTACATTCTAATCTAAGGAACTGGGAATTCATTTAAAAGGACATTTTGAAGCTGGTGAGTATACTATTATGAGAAATGAATTTTAAAAATTAATCTGGTCTTGGTATATAGAAGGGTTAGAAGGATGGTGGTGGTGGGATGTAATTTAAAGTTAAAATACAAAGTACCATAACTCAGCTACACACCAGCTGTGTGACTTTCTTAAGACACCAAGCTCCTCTGAGCTTAAGTATCCTCTCTAGAAAATATGTGTAATAATATCTATCACAGGAACACTTTGTGAGTTAGCAATAATGTATATGAAAGCACACATAATTGTGCCAGCACATTTGAGGTACTAAATAACTTGTAGCCATGTTTTTAAAAATAATTACTACTGGCAGAGAATGTCCTTGATTTCTTGGCTGCTCTGGCTACAACTTAGGTCAATATCAAAGAATGTTGAGATTGTTCTTGGACACCCTCAGTCAGTGCCCTACAGGAAGTTGTCTCCCACTTTCTATTTAGTCTACAAGCTCCCGTAGGGGACGACCATAGCTTGTACATCTCAGTATCTACAAAGCATGATCAGCACCTAACACATGGGAAGTTTGTAACATATGTTGAATAAATAAATGAATGAACAAGCCAAAATCCATAGTTTGCCAGTGACTAGCTTCCTTTTAACTCTAGTTAGGTTTACAGCTATCTGAACAGTGGCATACTTCTCCAGTTCTATGAACACTCTGAGTTACCCTTGGCACCTATAAGCAGATATTATGTGGTACTTGGGTTCTTTTTCTTCTTTCCAAGTGCTCTCAAGTATACACTGAAGCTGTTCAAATTGGCAGAAGGAATTTCCTCTTATATCTTCAAGAAATAAGGTAATAAGAATGCTTTAGTCCTATTTACATTAAAAGTTAATGTCTTTATTTATTCATCTACTTTTATGGATCTATTGTGCCTTCCTAAATCCATCTGTAGTTCTTTGGGTTTCTCTCTGGACAGAATTGCCCTTGCTTAAGCCGGATATATATTTAGAAATGGGCAATTAGCAGCCCTACAAACTGCCTGTTGGGGAGACACTCTTCCTGTTCTGAAGATGGCAGCTGTCCCAGACCTCTCAGACAGGCTCTGAACTCCCTGACCACCACCCTGCTCTTTTTAGATCTTCGCTGCCTGTTTCCCCTGAATTTGATTAAGCATCTCCTTTCACAAGATAGAAAATGACTGGCTGATTTGGTTTTGTAATTTAGGGGGTGAGGCACAAGTCAGAGGCATTTCCTGGAAGGGCTGATCCAGGAGGCATGCCACCACAACCACCACCATCCCTTCTGTTTCTGCATAAAGTAAAGCCACCCCACAAGTATCATCATACCAGTCTCTGAACCTTTCCCCTTTTTCCATTTCTGGAACTATGGAACTGTAGCTGTATCCAGAAGCCAATTAAATATTCCTGAATTTAGGAGCTGGAGAGAAAGAAGATAGAAAGATATATTGAGAGCTGAAATGAAAAATCTTCAAGTGAAGTAAGAAAAAATCCCTTAGACTTGGGATTGAAACTGATAAGTGACTAAGTGCCTCTCCCTTTATTTAATTATTTCTGTTAATACTTTTAGAGCCAATTTGGGGAGACAGTATGTAGAAATTGCTTCCTAGCAGTTTCTATCTATCAAGTTTTAGTTTCATAAGTTAAGTGTCATGTAACTTGGCAAAGAAGAGTTACTTTTTGACTTGTGATGGAATCTTGTTTTCAGACAGGCCTGAATTTTAATTCTGTGCCATCAGTAGCTAGGTAAGTGATTAAAGTTATTGGCAGAGTGTGATGTCCCACAAGTGCTAGTTGTGTTATTTATATTGTACCACTGTTATCATTGTTATTAATTTGAAGATTATAACATGACCAAGAGTAGAATATCTTAAGAGCAATTCAGCCCTTTATTCTCTTTTGTGGTCACCAGGGAAGATGATGCTCTCTGGGATGGAGGGGTACCCAGCCTATGAAGGCCTGCTGTCATGAGATTTAGGGGTATTACCAGAGCTAATCCATCTCTAAATCATTAGATTCTTAAAGAACAAAGTACTAGGGTCAGTATATTTCCCAATGAGCTTCCCTCTCTGAAGGGCCAAACACTGCCTGTACAAACAGCAGCAGAGACTCAATAAATATTGATTGGGGCAAATTAAATTGGGTCAAGTCCATGGTCTCTGTATCCTAGTGTTCTGTTTCTGATGCTCATCATAAGTAACTAGTAATAGAACTTCATGGCTGTGTTCTTTAATCACCGGAAAATATAGACACCACCTTGAACCACTTGCTTCTCTAAAGTGAGGATACATTCCACATTGGTGGAGGCCATGGGTTTTACAGTCAGATCAATGTTCCAGGTCTGGATGTATGATCTTATTAGTTGTATGATCTTAATTAACATATCTAATCTCTATGTTCCAGTTTCCTTTTATGTGAATCAACACTATGGATGACATTACTAGAAAAATTCAATAAAGCCTTATCGGAAAGGCTAAATAAATTAATTACATATAAAACATGGACCATAGTGTCTGGCAGGAAGCATGTGCTCAAATGCATTCTTTTTGTTTTACTGCTATACACCATTGCAGATCTTGATATGTTTTGAGTAAGTAGCCAGCTCCTTGCATCTCTAGATCAGCAATCTGCTCAGAGACATAATGCCACATCTCTTTTTTTTTTATAATTCTGACCAGTCTAGGGATAAGGAACTACTATTTTTATTTTATCTTAACATTGGAGGCTGTTCAAACCCTGCCACTGCCAACTTGTTTTCTTGATTTTAATTAAGTAAGGCTTTACAGTACTTGCTTCAGTAAAGCCCAAGTAATAGAGAGGAGTTTAGCTGGTTGAACCCAGACTCCAGGGTGTCAGTTCCTGCTTTGTTCATGATGCTGGGCAAACTAGATTGGCATCTTGTTGTGGAGAAGAATTAATCTAAAAATGATTATGTTGCTGTTTGCAAATATAATTTACAACAGAAATAATCAATAATACTGTAAGACTGGAGCCCCAGGGGAGCCAACTACCCCTTCCTAATGGGTGTATTCCTGGAAACCAGCCCCTTTTGGGCACTTCTAAGGGCTGCCTGGTGCTTGGTAGGAGTCTGGGCCTTCCAACTGAATGTACAAGATTACTCCAAGGAGTTCCTTTGATCACTACAGAATAACCACATCAGCTCTGATTCCTCATGTTCCATTATAGATCCCCATTTTGACGTGAATTCTAATATGTCTGGAATTATTTTCTTTCTTGTCATTACCACCACTTTGGCCTTGGTTTGAGTTCTTTTAAAATCCTTATTAATTCTTTTCTAGAATATTGCAACAGGCTTCTAACTGTTCTCTTTGTCTCTTGTCTCACTATAATGCAATCCTTCTTTCATACTGATGTACAAGTAATTTTTTTTAAGTCAAGAGCTAACCCTGTGAATTCTCAGATTTTGGTTCCTCACTGTCTCCTTGCTGCATGTAGAATAAACTCCAAATCTTTATGTGGATGGCACACAATAGAAAGGTGCTGAAGAGAACTAACATTTAGAACCGATTACCTTGTGTCAGGGATTTAATCCAGTGATGTAACACAATACATTTTATTACTATTCACATGTCTTCTTTAAGGAAACCAAGAATCAGAGAGATTTAGTAACTTGTCAAAGGCCTTAGAGCGACTATTTGAACTCATATTGTCTAACTTCCAAGGCCATTCTCATTCTACCAGACCTTCACACATTATTCATGCTGGGCCCCAGTTACCATTTCTAACCTCATTTCTTTCTCTGCCTACCCTCTTACTTGCTATGCTGTAGTAACACAAAAAAAATCACAATTACCCACCAAGATATAAATATTCAGACCTCCAAGCCTTTGCCTAGACTGTTGCTTGCCTAGCACACCATTACCTACCACCTTTTATCATGGCTCAATTTCTACTCTTTCTTTAAAGGATAATTGGAATGCCAGCTCACCCAGGAAATCTTTCTTTATGAGTCGGGCATAGTTAATTGTTCCTTCCTTTGTCACCTTTCCATTTATACTTTTGTGTTAATGCTACATCACCATTGCGTTTATTTACATATAGCCTGCCCTCATTTATTCAATGCCTAGAGACCATATCTCTGATGACTGGCCAGCATGGGGGTACATGGAAGATGATCCAATCTACTTTTACAAAATGAGAATAAACAAGAAATAAAATATCCAACCCATAAATTATTCTTCTTATTATACTGACATTTGTCTGCCTCTGTAATAAACAGTACAAAAAAAATCCTTTTTTCTTTGTAAATTCATGTTAGATTGAGTTAACATTTTTCAAACAAATTTAACAAGGGAAATGCTAAATCAGCTCTGTATGAATCAAGCAACCATGCATGCACATGAGAATCAATCACTCAATATTCTAGTTTCAAAAAATAATATTTGTACTGGCACCCTGCTAAATTATAAATTAACTTAGATACACATATGATTGCATCCTTAGCTCCACCCGTCAACCAATAATATAACATTCTAGAATCTAGAGGGAGTTCTTAGCTATCTCTTAAGATCACTTAGGTGACTCTGCCAAAAGCACTGGAGGAATCAAACTTCTGTAGTGCAGATATGTGGTGGTAACTCCCTCGTCAGTTACTTTTAACTTAAGTTTTCCCAAAACAAGGTGATAGATGAAAGCTTTGTCAGTTTGACCCTTCTGCTGCACAACTCCAGGCTTCCTATCTCATTGATGTCATCGTTTATAAGAAGATACAGTGAAAATAAATGGTTGAGGCCATAGTAAAATATAGGTGTTCATATCACACTCTCTTAAGGGATAGTTGGCCACCAAGGAGCTCTGGGGGAAAACAAACTCAGAGAGCAGCATTTGCTGTGACTGCCATTCACCACTGCTGCTTGGAAGCAGAGGACAGGGAAAGGAGAGGCCCTGTCATCTGTGTCATTACTTGCAGCCAAAGAAACTATATCATTATTTCTGAAGGATACTCTGGTCAGACGTTTCATTTGAAAACTGTCATTGTACAAATGTTTAATTACTTCTCAAATGCAAAGGATGACTGCAAATTTGTGATCTGTCCTGTAGGAAGCTATCAACCTCAACCTCCTTGAGTCACTGGAAAGAAAAACATTTTACATAGAAAATTAAAGTGGTTTGATCACTTTGTATTTAAAATGATTTTTCTTTCTTCCTTATGGCTTTGTTCTCTCATCTTATCTATACCTCAAGGGAGATTTCTCAGCTAAAGACCTTTGGCACAGCTAGAGATAGTTTCTCTTTTCCTGCTACTCTCATGGCAGGTACTCAGGATTTACTTTAGTTCCAGCCGTATGGCTAAGAAATCACCTGAAAATTAGGTTCTGATTTTAATTAGGAGACTCCATGGTGTTTCTCTGAGCTTCTTTTAAGACCCAGATCATTTGATTTTCACATGTAAAGTTTGAAGCTATGATCATTTCTAATGGTGGTGGTTGCAATTTCTAACAATGCCATGTGTTCATTTTAATTTGTCAAATATAACTGAGTAATTTGAGGTCCTAGATTTAGCCCCAGAGAGTACACAAAAGTGAATATAGGGAAATTCTTGCACACTCCAACTCTGCTGCTCTTTTTACCTAGAATGCCCCCTCACGCCACCTATTTCCTGAACTCAAATCCACTGTGGTTCAGCTCAAATCTCTTCTTCTCTACACAGCCTCCTATGATATCTGTAACTGGAAATAATCATGTCCTCCACTGTAACCCTTTTTTCAGAATGTTCTCATAACATGAATAGCTAATAACCATGTGATATGGTTATTGCTTTTTTCTTCTCTCCCTAAATAGACTTTAAGTTATAAGGACAAGCTTTTTATCTTATGATAAATCATGTAGTAAGTACTCGAAATCTATATGCTATATTAATAAAATGAAAAATTCTCTCAATCTATTTATATTATAATGGAGGTGTTTGTAGGGAAAAGAAAGGATGACAATTTGAAGTGGAGAATGATCAGTATTACAAGGTAAAAGCCAAGTGCTCTACAGATTCAAATGAGAAGAAAATGTAATTTAATTGGAGGAACCAGTAATAGTCAAGGCTTCTATGACCAAATGCCTGGGACTGAAGGGTTTCCCAGATAGGATACTTTTGTGCTGAAACCAGGTATGTCTTGGGTGAGTTGGTTATCCAGCTCAAGGCTGAGGCTTACTTACAATAGTGATGGGAGTAGGAATTCCACAGGAAAAACAGCTTGTAAAAAACCAGGAAAGGATGTCACAGGACTCCTCTGAGGCAGTCCTAGAGGGACTCATTTCATCAGGGTATAATGGAGTATAAGGCAAGAAAGGATGACAGGAACTTTGTAGGAAGATGTTTAGAGGGTAAGAATTTGATATATTTACTCATCAGAAAAGGGAGACATGAAAAACAGGAACAGAGACAAGGATAAACAATCTGAATTTGTCTTCCACCTCTTTTTGACACTTCACTACCATCATAATGCCAACACTTCCCATAAACAGTTCCTAGAGAGAAGCAGTGTTTCAGTGTCTATGAACCATCAAAAAAACTGGTTTCTCTTCCTTTGAGATTTGCTAGAATTGATCCAAGTTCATAAAAGTTTTGAGTCCATTAAGTAAGTACCTTGTAATGATGAACAGGTAAGAGGAATTGAGGGTGACAGTAGATATTGTACAAAGCACATTGTTTAGAAACATAATGGTTTGGAGACCAGTATAAATCACTCTTACTCATCCTACTTGGCTGCTGTCCAAAAAGGCACCTCTGATCATCACCACAGTGTTACTCTTTACCTGATTACTGAAGAAGCTGGCACCCCCAAGTTAAAGGACTGCCTAGAACATCTGGGGTGCAGGACAGAGAGAGAAGGCATACTGCTTATGCACGGCAAAGAGTCTCTTTTCATGATAGCAGAAAAATAGTAGCCCAGAGTTTCTGACCTTGACATTTGAATACTGTTATATCAAAGGAGGAGTTCATTGTTCAAGAATATAAATCAGGACATCTTCATGGAAACTTGGATCAATTCTAGCAAATCTCAAAGACAGCTACATTTTCAGGGTGTTGCAAGAATTACATAAACTCAAAGCATGCATACAAAACAAAACAAAACAAAACAAAACAAAACAAAACAGCTAATTGATTTTAAATACCTAAGCATTCACCTATAAGAGAACTCTCTTGGGAACCTTCTTTGCTGAACTGTTGAAAATGTCTCTAAATACTCTAAAGTCAAGGAAATATATATTGGAATCCTGGGTGTTTCTCCCACTCCCTTGTATAACACACCTTCGGTGTATCTGCAAATGTAGAAAGATAAACAAAGATGAACAATCTTTTATGGGACTGTAGAATGAGCAATTGAATATAACACCTTGCATTGAATTTTGAAAATAGACATTTTTTCATTCCAGAAAAACAGAAGTAGTTAATATTGTGAAGTCATACAGAATAACTGGAGAAAGAAGGATTCTGGAAAACCAAGTGGTTGTTGGTATTGAAATTTCTTGTGGCATATGGTATGTGGGTATGCTTGCATGGAATGTAAGAACCAGTAGTCTCCTGAAATCTCTTCTGAGGTACACTAATGTGTTTGTTGACTTCTCGATTGCTTATTTTCAGAAGTGAAGCATGTTATCAAACACATGTTTTCTCTCTAATATACAGATTACCAGTCGAAAAAATCAACATACTTTAAATAGACCTGATAAACATTGAGGCTGTATTCCATGACGGTAACCAAGAAGAAAAAAGGCATTCAAGACCTCCAAAGTATGACCCCAAGCAACTTCCCATTCTTTACCTCCCACTATGTCCTCAAAAGCCCCTCTGTTCAATCATCTGAGCTGATTTGCTTGTGTTTCCCAAACAAGTCTATGTTTTTCTACCTGCTTGACTTGCTCTCTGTTTTTCTCCCCTTTGACATTCATCTTCTCCCTGCATCTTGCCATTGGATTTTCTCCAACACAAACTCAACTTCCTTGATGAAGATTTGTTATCATCAAAGTCATGTTGCTTTTGTGTTAAAATAATTCTGAGTGACACCTAGCCACATCCTTCATTTAAGATCTTTGAAAATGACGCCCAAAGAAATTGGACTTGCTCAGAATTACGTAGCAGGCGGCAGTGGTAGCACTTCCCTCTGCTGGCTCTGCTCAGTCTTGTGCATGGATATGTTCTTACATCATACGTTTGTGTTTTTGTCATATCAACTTCTTCATACCTCTTTCTCTCTCACCTCAAAAGATATTTCTTTAAGACAAAGTCTACTTAAAATACTGAGTTCTTTTTTTTTTGAGAGAAGTAAGTATTTCCTTGTTCCACAAATAAAGCTGGCTGTGCGAAATATTGAATTTTTGAAAAACCTAGAGGAAAGCTTTTACATACATGAATGTATTTAATTGGAATGAATAGAGAAATAAAATCTTTCCACAAAATTTGATCTACAGCTAAAGGTAGAATCTTTATAATGGCATTCATAATAGGACAGGCATTTTCAAAATAAATTTTGATTGGAGATCTTAAAAGCTAGTGGTTATATCTAAGAGAAATTAGACATATAGAAACTATTCGTTCATTTTCATAAGCTGTAAAGTCCAATGATATACTGAGATTTACAATTTTATCACTAACTTTTAAAAATCTGATTACTTTAACAAGCATATCCTAATGTTCACCACTGTACTAAATGTTTGACAGTTTTTATTGCCAAGGGGCTGATTAGCAGAAGTGTTCAATTCAAATTAAAATATGACACATTATTGCACATGAATAATGTATATATATCCCCCCCCCCCCCAAAAAAAAACAGCTATATTCTACAAAGAACAAAAAAATGAGGGAAAACAGTCTTTGGGCTCTTAGGAACTTACCTTTTTTTGTTGTGCTTATGGTGTGGGATATAGTAAATGAGATAGATTGAGTTTAAAAGAATAAGAGAACTACTGGCTTTTGCTAAGGTTTTAGGAAGTTAATATTCGTGGGCTCTTAGTGAATCACTATCACATAGGGGAAAGATCACATGTTATATGGTTCATTAGAACTTGCATAAGTCCTTACTCTGCCACTTTATTAGTGGCAGAATCTTGGGGAAAATGCCTCATCTTTCTAAATCTTGGTCTGTTCATCTATAAAATAAGGCTAATGCTGATATTGCCCTCAACGAATTGAGGTAAGGATTAAATGAAGTAATACATGCAAAGTACTTAACAAAGCTCACTGCAAACACTTTGTAAATGTAAGCGATTATTAGTTTTAGGAATAGATCCTACAGAGAAAAAGAACCTTAGGCAAGATCTATGCATCAGGAATGAGAAAAAGATGAACCTCTGAGAGGAAAAACAAAGTAGGTTGCGAGAGCAAAAGTCACAAGTGGTATAAGAGCAAAGTGACATGGGGAAAAAATTAAAGAATTCACTTAGCACAGTTTTTTCTAGAACAATGACCAACCCAGAGTGATTCTGCCTTTGCTCCATAAAAATCTTTTGTGGTATTTACAATATCATTCTACCTTCATCTTGAAGACATGACTTACATGTTTTAAAATTGGTTATGAACTATTCTTGTTCAGAGAAGGCCGTGAGCAGCAAGAAGAAACCCTCACAATCATTATACAGTTGACAATATTTTTATACATACATACTGATTAAACTGATGCACACATTAATAAGACTATCCACAGTCTGCACTGCTGAATTTAGCTTTCTCTTCATATAAAGCCACAGAACAGGACTTCTCTTTCTATTATCTATTAAAAATACAGAAGTTGCAAAATCTATATTAATATATGAAATAGATCAACCAGGATAATTTCTATTCCTTCAGTGTTTTTTTTAAAAGTGTGGGGACTTATAGCCTGCCTGCTTCTACATTCCCTCTATTTAATAAGGCTTTGTAGAAATGGGGGCACTTCCTCTGAACGTGGTGGTATAATTAGATGTATCTAGCTCCCTCATTACACTGATGGTAACTCATGAATAAGGCTTTTAGAAAATTTTTGCATTCCTATGCACTTGGTCCATGCCTGACCAATGGGAGAAACTCCATAAATGTATCCCATATCACACCCTGCGTTGTACAGATATTGTTCTTTCTTAAGAAAAATGACCTCGGTTGATATCTAATTCTGCATTGCTCACTCTACATTACTCTATTTAGTGCCTTCTGAAGAAAATTAATGTAGAAGTTCTTGCTAATTCAACCACCTTTTACTTAGGGGTCCCATATTATTAACACTCAAAACCCATGCTGTTCTTCAACATCATATTCAATGAGGTAGAAGTGAGAGAAGTAGATGCTCTGATAAAGTGGGCTTTTCCAATTACACAAAACAGGTACAAATTCTGTGAACTTATGGACTGCCCCAAACAGGACTCAACTGATGGCACAATTGTTAGTCCAGACTACTCTATGGATCCTGAAAGAGCCCCACCCTAAACGTAGGTATCTAATCAATCAGTGGGATTCCAAATGCAAGCAAGTTCCATGCAGGGATGGTCTGTCTGGCCTGTGTACTGCTGGTGCCCATTACTTAACTAAAACATAAAAGGCACTTAACAAATGCCTGTGGAAACAAACAAAATACAACCAACTTAAGAGGGAAAATGGTAGATGGAAATTAAATACCATAAAACAAGGATCCAACAGATGCCAAAATCTAAGATGTCGCTGTAGAAGTAGTAACAAGTTAAAACAATAAAATTCAACATCAGAGAGACCTGGCAGGAAATGTCAGGGATGCAAATCTGCTGAATATGGGCAACTAAGCCTAAGAGCTAAATTGTTTTTGAAACTGACGTTCAAGGGTAGCAACTGTAGCCACTGAAAAATTGAGGTTTCCAAATCCTGAACAGCCTTATCAGAAAGGCTGACTTGGTATTGACTAAGAGAAAGACTAGCATACAATAACAGATATTTCTCTCACTTAAAGATAGAACTGGTTATAAAATATAGAGATAGACTATTCTTAATAATGAGGCTTAAGAAGGATTTATCTGCTAGGATTTTTTTTTTTTTTTTTTTTTAAGCAGAAATAGGAAGGAAGCAGGCACATTATTAAAGGGACTATTTTGTACATCTTGTAGATTGAGATTTTCACCCAGATAGAGTCACAAGAAGAAATTGGCTTCAAAGCTAGTTTAAAAAATCTGGTTCTTTTTGTATGTTTAACAACTATAGAGATAAGAAATATATAAATATATAGCATAACTCTGACTTAGTCACCTATCTAGGTAGTGAAATACTTGGCTAGTTTGTGGTCTGTTGATGAAGCCAGGATTCCATAAATATAATCAAACGGGCTGGCAAGGAAGGCAGCTAGTAACGCAGCTACATTTTTCTACGAATGTATTAAACATTTGAAAATTGGTTCTTTTCTTTCTCTTTTCTTTTTTATTTTTTAGACTGCAAAATTGGATCTTTTATTTATTTATTTATTTTTTAGTTCTTTTCAGGAGAAGGGAGAAATATTTATGAAGCTTATTAGTGAGCAGACAGCACTTTACCTGATAAATATAAACTATCCTTGAGCCTCCCAGTGTCTTCTTTACCATCTCCCAGAGGACCAGAACTGGGTTTTTACACATTAAAATAAATCTTCAGTGCTTTATCACCATGGGTCCTGAAGGGATTGAATGCAGTGTCAAGAAAATTTTCAGAGATTTTTTCTTTCCACTCAGTTTTGTAACCTTAATTTAGCGTATCCTCACATTCACTATTTCTTTTCTGAGAAAAGCTGGAATAAATGCAAGTGAGGATGCATTACATGCAAAGCTGGTTTGCTTGGACATATGATCACTGTGAGGCAGTGGCTCTGCTTCTTTATGCCAGAATACAGTCTAAGAAGTGGAGGCTACCTTGTATTCCCAGGCTGGTGCTAGTGTGGCTGAACTAGCTGAGTGAAGTGCAAGGCTACATGCATTGGATAATCTAGGCCTTTTCTTCTACCTAAAATATGAGAATAATGTGGCAAATATATGCATGGTGTTATGTTTACCTTGAATCACCCAGATAATTTCTTTAATTCTCCATTTCACTTTACTAACACAGATCTTATTCATTGAAAGGTTTTAGAGAGGTTGTTTAAATCTGGATTTTAGGAAAATGACAATTTTCTGAGGTATCATTTATCCACAGACAATTTAGAACAATTTTATTAAAAAAAATAATAAAAGCACTTACTTTGATCCTAAAAATATGAATATAGCAAACAGGTAACTGGGTGCACAAAACACTCGTTTGCATACACAATCAGGCATTTTATGGAAGAATATGCTCAATTGTGCATGCAAAAGCAGGTTTCATTTGCACTTTATTGCTTCAAACAATGGACATCCTATATCCTAGGGGTGTATTTTCAACATGTAGCTTTATAAATTTACCATTTCAGCTTTCTTTTCCTTAAATGTGAATATGGTCTGAAAGCTGCTAGCTCAAGCTCAACCTCCTGCTGCTTGTTTCTGTTTGGGGATATTCTTAGTGATGACATATGATCATAATTGTCTTGCAACCTTCCTTTCGACTTCCAAGGGCAGTGGGGTGGAGTGAATAGAAGAAATGTTAGGAGTTTTAAGAAAGTGCTGCTTGTTGACAGCAAATATTATCTTGCTTGATAAAATCAATTTTGATGACAGCACAATCTGAGATCTTTTCTGAAGTTGATTTTATCAAGATAATAGATTAAGTATGTCTGACAGCTAGATTGTGGTCAACAAAATATTTTTTTTGTCAAATTTCTCTGCTAGACAAGACATATGTTATGAATTCTTGCTTTTGTTCTTTTAAATAAAATTCCATTTTAGAAAGAAAAAAATGACAAAATATACTGGAAGAAAAAATGAGTCATTTTTTCTAAATTATGTGTTTCAAAAAGACTTTTCACATGAGCCATCAATCATTTCTGAGCCTTATCAGCATTTAACTAAAATTTGGTTTTTGTTCCTTTATTTATTTCTCCCCTCAAGATCAAGGGATATGAGAAAGTGGACTGGAAATAAATTAAATACTTTCAGGACTTCAGAAATTTATACTTGTTTTCATTTTGCATTGACGGGGGAATTTTATTACATATGAAAAATAAGCAGATCACATGGTTTTAGACAGGGGAATCTAAATTTTCATTATGTTCATAGATGTTTAGAGGGAGGAGGTCCTCTAAATAATTATCCATCACTATTCTACACCCAAAGATTGATCTGAAAGATTGTACCATATTACAATACTTGTGGCACTGTTTCTCTCTCACAGTTAAAAATTATACCGAATGGCCAGAAATAATTGTATTGATCTTAAAGTCACTGAGATTTCCAGGAAAATGTTTCTCTTTGAACATGAGCTTCTGAATGAAGACTTTATGTAAAAGTAAGAGTGTATTATATTCTTAATTGCATGCAAAGCTCAGTTAGAATTTCGTGTTCTAGTCTTCAATAGATGGGTCCAGATAATCCTCTATGAGTTGGATAATAGTGCAAAAAGTGATTTAATTCTCTAGAATCTTATTTGGACATCTTTAGAAATGAGGAAGCTGAATTAAATAATCATCTAGGTCCAGTATTAATACTCTATTGATCTACTCAATGTATTATCCTACTCTTGAAGCAAGCAATAGGGCAACAGGCCGAGGAGTGCCATTAATGTTTAAGTTTCGATTTCCTTATGTATTTTTTTAATTTTAGAAATGTAATGAGAACCCAAAAACATATTAAGTGATTAGAATTTCTATATGTAGTCTGTTATGCAGCAACCTTTTGTATTTGCACATATTTTTTGCTTAGTTTTTATGTGTAATTAAGATCGGCTTTGTTGCTTTCATACTCAATAACTGTTCCCATCACCACCCCCTTCTTCAACAACCTTCTTCTAGTATAACAAAGATCACCTTCCTCTAGAGAGGTTCAGATATCAGAAACTCATTTTTCGAGCCTCCCTTGCAGCTAGGGAGGACATGAGTAGGACATTGAGTCTTAATTAGGAGAATCTGAGGGAAAGTTTGAGAAAGGGTATCTGGAGAAACTTTCCCTCCTTAATGGAAAGAGACATGAGAGGAAATGTCTCTTTCTTTTTTCTTCTCCAAATATTGTTATGTCCCCCTGTTTACCTACAAATGCTACCATCATCTATTAACTGTGATGGTTCTAACATGATGACCAAATCCTAACTCAGAGAAATGACAGAGGATGTTGGGTCTTTAGGCTACACTTGTAGTCCTGATTTCACCCATCCTCTGACTTCTTTCATGAGACAATAAATGCTTTTATTGTTTAGATGCCTTTTAGTTGGTGATGGGAAGGAAACACTTCTTTACCACTACTGATGTTCCTTTTTTCTGAAGGAAACTTTTGGCCTTTCTTAGAGCTCCAATACACACCTAAGAGGAGGAATATCTTAATTCAATAAGTGATTTTGGAAAGAAAAAGCAGAAACTATCAGCCCTTTCCTTTTTCTTGGGAGCTGACCTTCCCACAGAGGTCCTGTGCTGTGCAATAGAGGAGGTCTGGCCTGGATGGGGTGGTCTGATGTCTCCTAGCAGTTTCTCTGACTGAGGTTATGGGCATCTAATACTTAGGTTCAGTATTCAAATGCCCATTTGCCTCAAGATATAAACCACATTATCCACTTTTAACTTTTGTAAGAAACAAAGGTGCTATTTTTATCTGTTTTTTTTGTTTGTTTGTTTGTTTTGTTTTTGTTTTTTGTTTTGTTTTGTTTGGTTTGGTCTATTTTTTAAGTTGTTCTGAATATGGGCAGGGAAAACAGATGTTACTAATGAACTTCAAACACCAACACTGAGTGTTTGTTACTTGCAGAAGAAGACATTTTATCACATTGTTTGCACATATTTTCTTATTAGATTGGAACCTTTAAAGCCAGAACAAACCTCATTTCCTTAGGTTCCTTTCATCTGGGCTCAGAGCTCAGCATTTAGCTCACAAGTAATTCTGGTTGCTGATGAACTGACTTACTTGTCATGAAAGCATTTGGAATAAATTTGTCATCCTTGATTTTTTTTCAACATGGAGAGAACATCATTAGTTAGGTATTCAATAGATAATATAAAAAAAAGCTGAATAGTCATGTTTCTTTTTATTCTCTGGTGGTGAAACTCCTCCCTACCTATCCGAACAGTTGGCAGGAGTCCAGCATTGAGCAACAGCTTTGCTGAAGGCAAGGACTTACACAGAGGTGTGGAGATGGTGAGATTTGCATAGTTTGGCTAAGTGACAACTGAGAGGCAGATATGACAAAATAGATATATATTTCACATACAAAGAAGAGTGATTGCCTAGTCTTGCTCAAGATGGGGAAACAGCAAAAGACAGAAAGATATAGATACATTCAGGCTGAATATCATGGAATCCTTCAGGAAGAAAGTTACCCTTAGGAAGAAAGGCTACATTATATTGTCCTAGAGAAAGAGTGATACAGTGAAAATAATATAATCAATGAGAGAGACAGACCTCAGTTTAAGTCCCAGCTCTATTACTTAAAAGATATCTGACCTTACAAAGATTACTTTATCTTTCTGAATATCAATTTTCTCATCTTTAACATGAAAATAGTATTACCTGCTCTCCTAGTGTCACAGAGTTATGAAGGTCTAATAAGTTAATGAATGCAAAGAAACTTTTTAAAATCATAAAGTATATAAATGTCACATATTGCTTTGATTGCAGTTCTACAAATCTATGATCTCATTCTAAAAGCCCTTCTCCACTCTTTCCCAACCCCCCACCGGCAAAGCTGCTGGAATACGGGTTTCCCTCAAGAGCCTAACAAGATATTGCCCAAATCTCTACATGGCACAATCATGCCATGATTCTCTTCTGTTTGTTCACTAGGACCCAGGTGTCCTATCTTAGGGATGTTTACAAGAGGGACTCTTTCAGGGTGGAAATCATTTTCACAACCCAGCCCAGGTGAGCACGACTGCCAGATGTTCAATTGCAGTGATGTGTTTGTCACCAAACTGTAAACCTGAACAAAAGTTATGATTCAGTGTTCTATAGACAGATTCTTCATATATCAAAGGTATCCTGAGTGTCAACAGAAAGAAAAAAAAATGTTATTGATTTAACCTAGGCTCTTAGCAAATATTTGATAATACATTTCACTACAGCATATTGTCTATAGACATTAATTATTTATGCTTTTAAATATATTTCCTCCTATTGTTAGTCTACTGAGTTTTTTTTATAATACTTTCTCATTAGAGTAATTTCTTTTTAATAGAGTCAAATATAAATATCTTTTCCTTTTTAAACTACCTTTTAGGTTTTTTGTCTTGGTTTAAAAAATGTGCTTCCTAAAACTTTATATATATATAGTCTAGGTATTTTTATGTATAAATTTTCTTTTTCTTCTGGCTTTATTGAAATAAAATAGACAGTTAGTTGCTCATATTTACATTATACAAGTCAATGAGTTTCTTTTTTTTTTCAATTATATTTGGTATACAATAATATATTTATTTCAGTTGAACAGCATCGTGATTAGAGATCTATATAACTCACGAAGTGATCACTCCACTAAATCTAGTACTCCCCTCCCCCTTATATGCTTTTTAAAATAAATTTATTTATTTAAATTAATTTCAATATATAGTACATTGGTTAGACATCTATAATGTTCATAAAATGATCCCCCCAATTGCTCCCTTTTCCCCTGGCCCTCCACTTAGCCATCATATTAATGCTAACCTGCATTCCCTCTTCCATGCTCCCCGTGCCCAACTATCAACTACTAATTCGTACTTCTTTAATGTTTCACCCCATTCTCCCAGTCTTCCAACCCCCATCCTCTCTGTCCATCACCAAATTGTCCATTATATTTGTGAGTCTGTTTTTGATTAGCTTGTTCTTTTTTCCTTAGATACCACATATAAGTGAAACCATATGGTATCTATCTTTCTCTGTCCAATTTATTTTACTAAACATAATAACCTTTAAGTCCATCCATGTCATTGCAAATGGTAGGATTTCATTTTTTTAATGGCTGAGTAATATTCCATTGTATATATGAACCGTAATTTCTTTATCCAATCATCTGTTGATGGGCACTTAGGTTGTTTCCATATCTTGGCTATTGTAAATTGTGCTGTCATGAATATTGGAGTGCATAGATCTTTACAAATTATTTTTGGTTTTCTTTGGATAAATACCCAGAAGTGCCATTGCAAAGGTATATCCTTTTTAACTTTTTGAGGAAATTCCATACTGTTTTCCATAGCGGCTGTACCAATTTGCAATCGCACCAAAAATGTATGACGGTTCCTTTTCCTCTGCATCCTCACCAACACTTGCTGATTTTTGATTTATTGATGATAGCCATTCTGACAGGTGTGAGGTGACATCTCATTATGGTTTTAATTTGCATTTCTCTTATGATTAGTGACCTTGAGCATCTTTTCATATGTCTTTTACCCATCTGTATTTCCTCTTTGGAAAAGTATCTGTTCAGGTCTTCTGCCCATTTTTCAATTGGATCCCCTTTACATGTTTATTACAACATTATCAACTATTTTCCTTATGCTATAATTTATATCACTCTGTCTATTTGTAGCTATCCATTTGTACTTCTTGATCTCTTTACCTTTTTGCATCATCTTCCCCAACCCCTCTCTTATCTAGTAGTCTTCAAAATATTCTCTGTATCTGTGAGTTTATTTCTATTTTTGTTGTGGTTTATTTTTTTTCTTTATATTCCATATATACACGAGATCTTGCGATATTTGTCTTTATCTGACTTATTTCATTTAACGCAATACCCTCTAGGTCTATCAAGGCAATATCTTTTCCATCTCCTTCTTTTTAGTCTCTGTGTGTCTTTTAATCTGAAGTGAGTTCCTTGTAGGCAGTATATGTGGGGTCTTGTTTTCTTATCCATTCTATCTTTTGGTTGGAGCACTTAATTCTTTTTCATTTGAATGTAGTTATTACCATTCTTTATTCATGTTTTTGATATATTTTTTTTCTTCTTAAGGGAGTCCCTCCAACATTTTCTGTAATACTGGCTTGGTTGTGATAAATTCTTTCAGCTCATTTTTGTCTGTGAAACTCTTTATCATTCAACTAAATGATAGCTTTGGTGGATAAAGTATTCTTGGTTATAGATCCTGGATTTCCATCATGTTGAATATTTGGTGCCAAGCTCTTCTGTCCTGCATAGTTTCTTTTGAGAAATCAGTTGCCAGTCTTGTGGGAGCTCTCTTATAGATAACTAACTGCTTTTCTCTTGCTGCTTTTACGATTCTCTCTTTGTATTTAAACTTTGACATTTTAATTATAATGTGTCTTAGTTTGGGCCTCCTTGGGCCCCCTTGTTTTGGGGACTCTCTAAGATTCCTGGGGTTGTATGTCTATTTCCTTCACCATGTTAGGAACATTTTCCATCATTATTTCTTCAAATAGCTCTTCAATGTCTTATTTTCCTTCAGGTACCCCTATGGCATGGATAATTTTACGTTTAATTGTGTCCCATAGGCTCCTTACATTATTATTATAGTCTTGACTTCTTTTTTCTTGCCGTTCTGATTGAGTGACTTTGGCTTTTCCATCCTTTATATTGGTGGTTTGATCCTCTTCTTTATCCACTCTGTTGATTCCCTCTAATACACTCTTTATCTCAGATCATGTGTTCTTCATTTCTGACTGGTTCCCTTTTATGATTTTCATTCCATTTTTATATATTTTATCTCCTTGTTACAGTTCTCATTGAATTCATCTACACTTCCCCTAAGCTCATTGTGCATCTTTATAACCAGTGTTTTGAATCCATATCTGTTAGATTGCTTGACTCCATTATTCCTGGATTTCTGTTCTATTCTTTCATATGGTTTCTACTTCTTTGTCTTCTTATTTGGGCTGCCTTTCTGTGTCTATTTCTATGTACTAAGTAAAGTTCCTAGGTCTCCTGGTCTTATTAGTGTGGCTTTGTGTTGTAGGTGTCTGGTGGCACAGTCCTGAGAGGGGTTCAGCTGAAGACCAAGGTTAGCCCCAGCCTGTGCTCCTCTGGGGCCACTTGTTAAGATCCAGGAAGCAATCCACAGATGCTGTGCTTATAGTTGCCTCTGGAGGCCATGCCAGAAGCTGAGGTCAGCTGTTACCAATGTGAGTCTTGGCTCTGCTCAGCAAGGAACATGGGACTCGCTGAGGACACAGTTGGATGTGGCTTGGGTGGGGCCACAAGTCGAGGGAGGCGGAGTTTCAAGGAATCCTCTGAGCAGAGCAACCTTTGTTATCCAGTTTGATAAATTCTTGCTATGGTGGCTCTGCGTTCATCCACTGGAAGGGGGAAAGGGCTCAACAGAGGACAATGGACACTGCCAGCACTTCTGCCCAAAAGAGATCCTTGCTACTGGCCCTCACTCCGACAACTCAGTGTCTCCCTTTAAGTCCCTGGTTCCCCCAGTGAAGACAACTGAGTGCCGGTGCTCAGAGTTGGTAGTTCTGTCACCACAAAAGTCCACTCGTGGACATGGACTCATTAAGAAGTGTCTGGAGTTGCTGGCTGCTGCCGCTGTAGCCCTTGTCCCACTCAGACACTTGGGACTGGGCAGCCTCACATCTTCATCCCCTACCTAGCTTCTACTGTTTTAGGTTGATTAATTATTTCTCTCTGTAGTTGTAGGGCTTCTGTTTGTCTAGATCCCAGGCTACTTTGCCTGCTGTTTGCTCCATGTTTCTGTCACAACTTTGATTTGGTCACAAAAGGGATGAAGAAGCCTTTATCATATATGCCATTTTTTCCCAGTCCTATAAATTTTCTTTTGAGGTTATTTCGTCCCTTTAACATTTAAGTATTTAATTCATTTTAAAAATATCATCTGGATGTTTTATTGAGATGAAGTTCAAATACCATAGATCTTAAGTGTACAATTTGATGAGTTTCAGGTAACCACCATCCAAAACAAATAAATAATACACCCTTTAAAAGTTCCCTCATAGCTATCTTTCATTAGTGGTCACTATTTTGATTTCTATAACCATAGGTTAGTTTTACCTATTCAAGTATCACATATATGGCCTTGTATAATATATATCTATTGTGTCTGGCTTCTTTCCCTTCACATAACATTCTGAAAATGTTCTCTATGCTGTATATGCCAGTAGCTCATTCTGTTTTGTCAAGTAGTGTTTCATTTTGTGACTATACCACAATTTGTTTATCTGTTCTCCAATTAATGTATATTTGGATTGATTCCAGTTGTTTTGTTTGTTCATTTGTTTGTTTTTGTTATGAGGAAAAAAGCAGTTACAAACATTTTTTACAAGTCTCTTTGAAGACACATATTTTCATTTCTCTTGGGTATGTAACAAGGAATAGAATTACTAAGTCATGGAAGAGGTGCCTGTTGATGTTTATGAGAAATTACCAAATGTTTTTAAAATCAATGTACATTTTGTAGCCTCACCAGCAATGTATGAGAGTTGCAATTCCTTTACATCCTCACCAATTCTTGGTATTAATAGTCTTCTTACTTTTAGCTATCCTGGTAGGCACCTAGTAGTAGATTCTCTCACAACAAAAAAACACACACACATGCAAATATACATCATGCAACATACATACATACATACATACATATGTATGTATATATACATGTATACATACACAAACATACACACACACCTTTTTTACTTATCATTGTAACATACTCGTTCTCTCATATTACTAAATATTCCTTACAAGCACAATGCCTTATATAATCTATCTTTTCTTCGCTAATCAGAATGACATTATTTTACTATCATAAATAACATGTGATGAACATCTTTATATATCGACATTTGATCTTTAGTTATTTCTTTAGTCAAAATTAACAGGCTTGTAATCGCTGGATTAAGAGAGAAGAATGTTTCTAAAGGTGTTGCATACATACTGCAAATTGCTTTCTAAAATAATTTATACCTCACCAACAATGCATGATAGCAACCTTTTCACTACAACTTTCCCACAACTGAGTGTTCTATATTTTTTAAAACCAACATAGTACAGCTTTTTGAAAGTCCACCTTAAGCCACTTTGCTTTTACAAAAGACCTAAATTAGCATCTGTTTTCATTAACTGAAAGAAATTCGAAGTATTTGCTTTTTTGAAAAAGCCGAAAAGTAAAAATAGTGATCAGCTTTGTTTCGCAGCAAGCCATTACAGAGATAGTGCACACCCCAAGCAGCAAGAGGGGCCCCACCAAACTCCCTCCCCAGGAACCACACTCAGCATCTATACATCAGGCCGCCATAGCTTTGAACTGCATCTGTAACTGTATCTGTGAGCATCTGTGCTTATCTCCATTTATTTTGTGCTCCCCTTAGCAGTTGTGTCCTAAAGTATCAGAAAAGCCTAAGAGAGTTCCTAAAGGTGTTATGTTTAGCATAAAACTAGATGTAATTAAGTGTTTCTATTATGGTGAACAAAATAAAGACATTGTATGTGTGTTGAACTTACCTGTGCCCAGCATTCATACTCTTTACATGCAGAGAGAAAGAACCTTGAAAGCTGTCAGAATTATTACTGGTTCTGGTAGAAGCAAAGTGATCTATTTTTGTCATCATACAATAATGGTTAAAATGGAAGGTCTATCGCCTGAGGGGACTGATGGGTATACAAAGCCTGTTGTTCTGTTATCTTACACTTAAAAAGAAATCAGTCATTCCTTTTAATAAGTGAAACTATACTGTACCTACATTATTTCTACTTTATATAGGTTGTTTACTTATATTATCCCTGCTTTTACTGTATGTTAGTTTTATTTTTGGTTTTATGTGTTATTTGGAATGATTAGATAAAATAATTTTTAGGTCTGGGAAAGCTCAAAATTTTTTCCATATAAATTAAGGGTAATTGCTTCTTTGCTTCATGCTATCTCAGCTTACGAAAAGTTTCATAAAAATGCTCTACTTTCAAAAAGTAGGAAAAACCTGTAATATTTTCATAATAAATGAATTAGATTACTTTTGCAAACATTCATGTTAATAATTTTATACCCTATTTTGACATATGTATTCTTAATTTTTATCTTCTAGTGCCTTTTCTTTTTTAAATCAATTATTATTACTTATTTATAGAATAATAATATTAAGCCTCTGCTTGACATATTTGTAATCAATGTTTTTTTCAGCTTTCTTAACTGTTTGATTTTGTTTTAAATAGAAGAACTTTCCACAGAGCAAAGATGAAAAAATATCATAAACTAAAGAATATGATGAACTCAATGCTGCATCTGGGGCCAACTAAGAAAAAGCAAAATAAAGCAAAACATCATTTGTAGGTATTTCTGACATTTTAAAAGAGGATTTTATTGGTGTAATAAAAAAAAAGTGTGATTGTGCAGCAGTATTTTGTTACTAATTTTTGAATGTATCTTTAGAGTTATACTATTTTTATATAGAATAAAGACATCACTAATGCAGATAAAACTACATTAAGGAGTAAATATAAATTAGCTGATCACATTTAAGGACACGTTAGTGTAGTCTGGGCAGAAGGTGGAAGAGATTATTTAGATGTGTACAATTCTTGTGGGCATTTATGTTCTTCTGATCAGTTAAGCTACATAGGCAAACCAAGAGTTATTGACTGCATGCCATAGGTTGTTCTCATCAGATAACTGGAATTTGTATTGGTCAGGTTCAGTCAAACATGACAGTCTCAAAGGAAGTAGTTTATTATACTTAGAAACAGGGGGCAAAGTACAGCACAGAGGCTACATGGGGAAGTACCAGGGTCAGTCAGGAGACAGAGCAAAGGGGAAATGTGGGAAGGTTTTTATAGTGGTTTGCATGGAAGAGGCAAGGCAAGGCAAGGTGAGTAGGTTTAGGTGTGACTATTGGAATAATTTATAAGGGATCTGGGCTCTCGCTGCTGTCCCTGCTTGTCTGGTACCTGGTTCTGGGGTGATTAGGGCAGGTGGAGAGTGGCCCTAAGTGTGAGAGCTCAATAAAGGAGGTGGTTGTAGGTGTGGGCTCTGGATTGGTTGGTTTACATATGAAAGGCGTGCTTGTTTACAGGCAGGTTGTTTACTATCTCTAGGAATTGACTAATCCTGGAAAGAGCAACCTCTCCAAGACCAACATGGCTTGTAGATGTTAAAGCATAAGAATATGGAAAATAAAGACTGAGTTAATATGTATGTTAACAGAACAACATTCTAAAAATTTTTATATTGCAAGTAGAATTTGGAAAATATTATTTTCTAACAGTTTCCAAATATTGTAATCATACTACTCTTTTAAACTCTTTATCTGAATAATTTTTTATTTCAATCATTTTTCCCTTTGAAATGTACTCTGTATTTCTCTCCCCTTTGCCTTCTCTGTTCACTTCTTTCAGTTTCTCATTACTCTGGTTATAGCTACCACAATGCCCTCTCATAAGACCTATTTACTCGACTCCTGTATTCTCCTCTTCCAGCTCTTTTGCGTATCTGGAACAATCTAATCTTTAAATACTACATTTCCCATACTTCTAATCTGCTTGCAAATTTCCAAATGAACCCCTATTTTCTTTCATATCAAGTCAAAATATCTCTAACCTAGATTAAAATATTTTTTTTCTGTAATTTCTTTTTTTTAACCACCATCATCTTTCCAAATCCACTATTCGAGGCGTACTGAAAGCTCTCTCTTCGTTTCAAAGTACGTAGTCAAATTTCTCCCACAGTTATAAAAAATTAATTCTGATTGAATTTGCCTAATATTGTTTACTTAAAATGTATCAGCCTTCTTTTCAAATTGAATGCTCCATGAAGGCAAGTGTTGCATTTTGTATCTACTCCTAGGCTATTGAGTACTTTATCTATCACTACTGTTCTCTCTACAGAGAAAGTTGTTCATAGGACTGACCCAGCTGGAAATTATCTGTCTATCATCTGAAACTCAGCTCAGTAAAGACCTCCATGATCATACCAGGTGATTGGACATTTTCTCCTCTATAATACAATAGTGTCTTCCTTGAACATACTTTATTTCAATATTTGATCATAGTTATCTTGTTCTCCTGTCTGTCTTCACTACCATAGTGTAAACTACAGAAGGTAGAGTATATGACTTACAACAAGTTGTGAGTATACAGAAGGTACTCTATATTCGAAGCATAAATATTGAAGACTAGGAATTCTGAATATAACACCTACTCTCAATATTTCTGCTGTAAAGATTGCTGCAGTAATTTGATTTGAATTATTCTTTTTTTTCCCCCCTTGAGGACACTGTACATTTTACTTACACATGAAATGAATCCAATGAATTCATTTGGGAAGTTAGACTTATTAGATAATTTACTTCACCTCCATAATAATTCTTTCAACAGACATATAGTTTTCTGGTCATTATATGTCTTATATCTCCTGTTCCTGTTTTTAAAGCAATTTTATAACCATTTCTGTCTAGTCTGACACCAAATTACTCTCCTAATTGCAATAGATATATAATGGATCTGCTTATTTCTCTCAATTTATACATCACTCTCTATTTATAGCTGTTCAGTGTTGGCAGGTGTGATGTTTCATCATTTAAATGTATCATGAAAAGGTTTTTTAAAAGTTATATAAATATATAACATATATATATATATATATATATATATATATATATATATATATATGTAGAAAGTTTCTTTTAAAATGTTCTATGCACCAGAGATTTTCAACAAAAGAACTAATGTGAAAGAGTGTATAATCCAAAGCCTTGGCAGCTTGATTAGTAACTCCATTAAAAAAATTATCGGGGGATTGTTTTGTAAATTATATAAATATTTAACCACTGTGTGTACACCCAAAACTAATATAAAATGATATCGAATGTCAACTCTAATTGAAACATAAAAATTAAAAAAAAATCCCTATCATAGAGCATTGAACCAGTTTAATTGAACCCTAGAGCCACTCCTACTTCTTATGGTACAGTCATTTATTTAGGCCATGATGTCATGCCCTTAGTGGATAGTTATTTCTGAAAATAAAATCTATTCATACAGATGTTTACCAGTTCTTTCCCATATCTTCTGTACACCTTTTCTGCATTCTTGATGAGATACATGTATTTTTAAAATCAAAATCTTGTCACATTAATCATATTTCTCTCTCAGCTTAAAATCCCTCTATGGTTTTCAAATTCCTTATCTTTGCATTTAGTCCGCCATAGCGGACTTTGCCTGACTTTATCTCCTCCCATACATCCCAGCCATCTAAAGCTTAGAGTATCTTGACTAGGCCCCACTATTACACAGGTTCAAGCCTGCGATGCCTGTTGTCTCTTGTCAGTTGGATTTATTCCTAACTGTCCTTCTAGAATATATTTTGTGTCAACCCTTCTACAAAATGTTTCCAGCTGTTCCTATAAGGAGGTGATCATTTCCGCTTTTAGCTCTATTGTACCCTGTTTATACATCTTATGTCTAAGATGCATTATCTATTAATGTCATTGTTTTATTTATATTAAAGAGTATAAGCACCTTAAAGAAAGAGACTACATATGGCCTGATGCTTACCTTATAGAAGGAGCTCAATGAACATTTCTAGAAAAAAAAAATGGAGACAGGTTTTTAACATATAGATAAAATACGGTATATAAGTTCGACAATGGAAATGTGCCCAATATATAGGGAGAAGTGAGCCTATAGCTCTTGCAGCTCTGGTAGAGGCCTTTCAAAATGGTCAGGAGCTTTGACGCCTCCTAAAGACCATGACAGTTAGGAATTGTAAAAGACATTTGCAGTCATGGCCTTGCCCATCTATAGTATTTATGCACAAACAGATGTTGAGAGCTCCAATGACAAGTACTGCGTTAGGTTCTGGGGATATGGAGATAAAAGACTTTGTGTCTGATTCTAAAATCAAATCACTTCATGGTCTGATTTTGGAAATAGAATAATAAGCAGACAATTATAATACACATAAATTCTGCCACAGTGTCATATGTATGTGTTGGAAGCACATACGGAAGGCACCACATTTAATCTTCACATTTAAAAAAGGCTTTCCTGAAGAGATGACATCTGATCTGTATTCTGAGGAGATGAGCAGAGGTGTTTCTGCCATAGGCACAAGTAATTGCTGAGGCTCAGCGGTGGGATGGTCATGGTAGTAATTTAGAGAGAGTATAAGAGCACAACTTATTTTAGACTTGGTAGAAGAGGAAACTTATGAGCTGATAGAAGTCACAAGCACCACTCAGATCACGGATGACTGTCTAAAATGCATGCCTTTTTATACCACACTCTGTGTAAAATCCTACATTAGTTCCCCTGTGACAGTCACAGTTCATATAACTTATAGTGACATTAAAAGGTCACTATGCCAGTCTTGTGGGACACAGACCAAAAGGATGTAAGGTAGGAGGATAAAGAACAGGAGAATGGGGGGAGTCCAGGTGAGACATGATAAGAACTTGTATTAAGGTATTGTTTTTAAATAGAAAGAAAAGTATTCAGGTAATTAAATACAGGGATGTGGCATTCTTGGAAGAGAATGAGAATGAGTGGGTAGAGGCTTAAGATGATATGAAGTAAGTGACATCATAGAAACAAGAAAGGGGTATTTCTATGAGGAAAATGTAGCAAACGTTCCAAAATCTATTGAGGGATGAAGTGTGAGATGCAAATTCAAGGCCACCCACTTAGATGTTAATGATAACCTTGATATGAGCAGTTCAGTCAAGTGGGGTTAGAAGCCAATTATACATGCTCTTCCACCTCCTCAATTCTCATAAACACTTGAACTTAGTTGCTGAACTCATTTGCTTGTAGTTGTCTTTATGTAAATCATAAGGTTATTATTTAAATGAGAGGATCGTTTTATTAGTTGATATATTAAGCCATGCAAATAAATTATGAAAAACAGTTGAAACAGTAAATTGCAAATACTTATTGAGTGCCTGCTATCATCTAGCCAAAATGTGAGGTGCTATAGATATGCTAAACAAACTACTTTCACAGTTAAGATATTAAAGCTGTGCCAATATATGTTAAATCGAAAAGAGTAATCTGTCCAATGCAAACTAATGATCATCAAATATCAACTTTTTAGTGTACATTGGAATCCTTAAATTTGTTTTTTCCCCAGTAATGAAAGCTTGTGACAGATACTTCAGTGAAAGTGAAAGCTAATCTTACAACTACTTTTTTAAACAATAGAGTAACCATAGAAAAGCAATTTATTTTCACTGTCATCATCTTAATGTATTCTAACTAGTTATAGCTGTCCAGATTGACCCCGTGTGAGGGAAACTAGACCTAGGCAGACTTGGGGAAGTAGCAGCCTTGGGCTAAGCCTGGCCACCCCATATTTTCAGGGTACCTTGTATGATATGTGATACCTAGCCCTTCCAGATTTTCTCGTTAAAACAGTATATATAATAAAATGAAAATAACAATGTTACACCTACTGTGTAACCACCTGTCAGTAAATTTATGAACAATTAGAAAATGAAAGTACTTTCTGGGGAACAATTTTTAGAAGCAATAAAATGCTTATTGTTTTTTCAGAAATATAATAGGACAACAACTTTTTTCTTTTTTTTCTCCCCAGAACAGCTTTTGTAGCAATTAATCAGCTCTGTTTTGTTGTTGTTTTTAATGTTTCAGTTCTTCAAAATTTACTAGGCAGGCACAACTGTGGGCGATGAAGGAACCATTTAAAATACAGGTGAATTACAGTTTAGAGCCCAAGCTGTTTCAAAATTCATAGGTTGTTGCACTTCTCAAAATACTAGGGTTTATGCACACTTTCTCAGGGGTTTTGCCACTGAGACACAGATGCCAGCATTTTCTCTTGTGAAGCAAACATTAAGTCCAAGACATTCTTTAAAATGTATGTGCTTTTTCCCTTTGACTTTAGTGGCAAAGGATCTGCGGTCTCTACCTAACAGCCTCCAATAAAAAAAAATAAGTTAAAAAAAAAGCTGATAATAATAACAACTACAATTCCTATAGTGCATGTGTTGGATAAAAAGTTTTCTTCTAGAACATCCCATTTGAAAGATTGCCAGGGTGAGCATTATCCTCAAATTATAGTTGAGAATCCAAGAGATAAAATGAGTTGCCTGAGGCTCCACAGGAAGCAGAAGGGCTAGATATCAAAACAAAATGTGGTACCTTGGAGAGAGCGAGAACTCTCTCACTAGCTACCCTAGAGCTTCATCCCAGAGCTATGAAATCTAAGAAGTACATTCACTCTCCTAGCTCCAGGATCCTTCTCTTGTGAGGTCTCGTGTGGGCCATCCCAACCACCAAGCAGAGTGGATGGTGCCTGACCTCCTGACCCACTTTAGGATCAGATCCCCTGATAGTGAAAACACCAATTTTGTAGCATGCCATCTTTCTTCTGAGATCAATTGGTTAGTTCTTTTCCCTCTGCTATTGCATCCTTTCCTTTTTATCTTTTTTATTTTTCATCTCAAGTTCTTCTTTGTGTGTGTGTGTGTGTGTGTGTGTGTGCACACACATGCACAAGCACGCTTTTTGCTCCTTCAGTCGCCTTTTGATAGGTTTCTGCACTTCTCTCTCCTCTTTTTATGTTTGGCTCTTTTGTAAGAAGCCCTATTTCTTGGTTGTCTTTGTTTGTCTGAATCTTCTTTCTAGGATGGCTTTTTCCTTTATTCATTGCTATTCACCCTGAGAGTCTTCTCTTGTCACTCTAGGGACTTCAATTTTGATCTTTACTGCTGAACTAAAGCTTTGTCATCCTTCTGCATTTTCTTTGTGTCAAATTTTTTTCCTTATAATTTTTCTTGGAGCCAAAGAAAATGTCTTTTAGCAGTCTCTCTGATCCATTTGATGGCTTGTGTCTTGAACTAAATGTTTGTTATTCCTTTGATAATTTATTATTTTAATTGTAGCTGTTAGGGCTCTAGGGGTAGAAGAAAACAATAGATGGTCCTTTTCCCAGTAATTGAAAACCAGTCTTTTTCTCGTGTGATTACTAATTCCATGGAGGAAAAACTCATTCCACCTCTCCTAAACAGAAGGTTTTAATAGACAAGTCCCAATGTTGTGGATTTTGATGTTCTTTATCCATATATTTTTATTGGCAATTTAAGATTTTTTTTTATAAAGTCTCAGGAAGGGAGAGATATGAAGTGTGTGGTGTGTGTGTGGTGTGTGTGTGTGTGTGTGTGTGTGTGTGTGTGCACACGCGCATGGTTGAGGCATAACTTAGATGCAGCAAAGAATGTAGATTTAAATGTACTATTAGGTGAACTTATATATGTATATTCACTCATGTAACCACCATGCAGACTAAGATATAAAAAGTTCCCTTATTTCAGAAGGTTCCATTATGCTCTTTCCTATTTAATACCACCCCAAAAGACTGCCACTATTATGACTCTCTTGAATGTCATATAAATGAAATTCTATAATGAGTACTCATTTCTGTCTTCCTTCATGCAAAATAATAACTGTGAGATTTCTCCTTCTCCTTGTTGTGTGTTTTATTTTTTTGTTTCTGTTGTTTACACACACACACACACACACACACACACACACACACACATATGTATATATTCCATAAGCTAGTCACCCATTCTTTTAATAAACACAAGTAGTTTCCAGTTTAGGGTATTATGAGTAAAACTACTATGAATATTCTTATTCATGCTTTTAGTGTATACATATACAAATATCTCTTGGGAAAATATGTAGAAGTTCAATTTTGGGACATAAAATAAATGCATGTTTAGATTTAATAAAAACTACCAAGCCATTATCTAACATAAGTTTAGCCAGCTCTCCATGACAATATTTGAATGTTTCAGTTGTTACCCATCCTTACCAAGACAGAATTTTTAATCTTTTTAAATTTTCACCATCTGGCCAGTGTAAGAAGAGGTTAGAGTTAAAGAGCTAACTACACCAAATACTTCAATCTTTCAAAAGACTTGCGTATCAGATATCTGACATCATTTTTCACTTTCTCTTGGCCTACTTGACTCCCAACCCTTTGCTTGTTCCGCATTCCTCTGCCCTGTGGCCGACCAGCTCCATGGATGCCCCTGCAGTTCTACTACTTGAGGCTAACCAACTGAGCACCAAATTCTCTGGATTCTCTGCCACTTCTAACCTCAGATGATATGCCATCCTTCGGACACTGGGATCTGGCTTCCCCAGTGGTTGCTGCAGGGATCATGTAATGCAATATAGAAGTCTGTGGATTTCACTCGCTTCAGAGTAAACTTACACCAAAGGAAGGCAGGAAATGAGATGAGGATAAAGTCAGGCCAGTAAATCCCCTCTTTTTCTTTCTGACAATGGACAGTTTCAAGATACAATCTCTCTCTTGAGCTGGTCTGTAGGCTTCCTACATGGCTGAGCAGAAACACCTGCTAAGTTGCCAGCTATGCCTCTTCACTGCTCATAATTGATCTGCATCCAACATCGATAAGGCATCACCTTATATTGCTTCCCATCCTTCTCTTCCTTGTTTCCCTTTGCCTTCACTTTCTCTGTCCTGAGATTTCACTCCTAAAAATAAAATATAAGCATTTATTCTCTGCCTCAGGATCTGTTTTCTAGGGTCCCAGAACTAAGATAGCTTGGTTAAAATGTTTCTTAAGATATTAAATGGGCTTGATTGATATTATCAATTCATCCAATTTCTAGAGAACTGAAGTATAAGGGTATTAACTAGGATACCAGGATAAAGAGTTAGATGAAAAACTCATCTTAGAGTCTGAATGACAGTGTTCCAGATGAGGCTTTCCTATTTGTGATTTCAGTGCATTACTCTCTGGCTCTGAGATTCAGTTTCATTTCTTTTTAAAGCTCTCAAGGATGTAGTAGAAATGTCAAAGATATTCTATTAAGGGAACTTTAATATCAAATATAGTATCATTCAAAATTACTTGTCCAGTAGTTACCAATCCACAATATTATTTTTTCTTTCCCTTCCTTTCCCTTCAAAGAAAGGCATACTCTAGAATTAAGAAATATTCTTCTTTTTCAATATTATCCTGATCATCATACTACTATCCCTAAGATATTTTAAACGTGACATGCTAAAGAAATTTAATGGCAAATGAATAAATAGTAAAATAGTAAACTATGCTGTGCCATTAAGTGTGAATGCCTTCTTCTTCTTCTTAAACCAATTTTGCCAATATTTTCATGCTCCTGTCTTCCAAGCTTTTTTTTCTGTGTAACTCTGATTTCCACCCTTTCTGGTGCCGATAACATTCATCTGTTCATTCATAATTTATTAATCTAGTGCTTAGTATATACTGGGTATTACAATGAGTACTAGGAATAAAATAGTGAACATAGATGTATAGTCTCCACCCTTAGGGAATTTAAGGTCCAGTGGAAGTGATATATTAATTATAAAATTTATTAATTGAACACAAATATGTAACAATGCAAGAAGCTCTCTGAAAAGAAATGGAAATTCTATAAAATTCTATAATAGGCAGGTTTGGCCTAGGCAGGAGGTTGAGAGAAGACTATGTTACAAAAAGAGACTGTTAAAATTAGAAAGATACTAGGAGTTGACTAGGTGAATGCGGAGGGAAGAACATTTGGGAAAAATGTTCATGCTATGTTAAACATTTACAGTCAATGTAAAGACCCTGAGGTAAGAGGGAATATGAGAAACATGAAACACTGAGTGAAAACACCAGCTCCAGGAGCACAGAATCTGAAGGGGAGAGTGCTTTTTCATCAGACTAGAGAGGCAGCGATGGATTAGAGCTCCCAGCTAAGGAGCCACACTAGAGACTTTTATAATTTTGTTAGAAGCAATAGGAAGTCATGGAAGGGTCTAAACTCATGTGTGTGTGTGTGTGTGTGTGATGATAGGACTCTTCCAGGAGATCATTCTGGCTATAGGGAAAATTGAAGGTGATCAAGGCTTGAAGTGGAGTAGGAACCAGGGACTGGAGTGGGAAAAGGAAGGGATGAAAAACCATTGTTTAATGTGTGCAGATATTGGGATCATGAGAATGTTATGATTGATAGTGGTAATGGTTGCAAAGCATTGTGAATGTACTCAGTGCTACCTAATTATACACTTTAAAATGGTCAAATAGTAAAATTTATGTTATATGCATGTTATATGCATTTTACTACTTTAAAGAAAGTCTTAAAGAGATATGGATAAACATTATGTTTTTGTAAGAATTCAAACAAGTGACCATATTATTGGTTAGTGGAGATGGAAAGAGGTGAGTAGATTCAAAGTGTGTTTTTGGAGAGTAATGAGTAGAATTTGGTATAGCAGGGAAAGGCTAACTATTCACCATTTATAAGTGTATGTTGTCTCCTCTCACTAACAGAATCTTGGACTTTTCTCCATTACTCCCCGTAGTCCCTAACATAGCATGAATATAACTGACCTTCAATAAATGGTTAGGTAGGTTTACTGGTTTTTTAAGAAGAGACTGTTTGATATCCAGGGGACATAGACCTGCACAGCATGTCTTAGAATGTTTAGGGTAAAACTAGAATGGTGATTTAGCCATGCACTTGTCACAACATTTCCTAAAGTAAACTTTGAATTAATAAAAGGGAAAACTCCATAATTTAATTGTGACTATTCTCTGCCTTATCTATGTCCTCACTTCCCATTGTAAATATAAAAATAGGGCAAACTTTAGAAGAAAAGTGGAGTTCAATTTAATTTTATCAAACATTATTGAATGCTATCATCCACATTGCACAATTTAGGTGCTCAAGTTGATGTAATCAATCTTTTGTCCCTCAAGAGCAAGGTGCAGAATAATGGGAAGAGGTGCAGAAATAATCCTACAAAAGGTGGATGGGTGATTTACATTATTTTATTCTCAGTATGTAGCAAAGTGCCTAGCTAGGAAGATGATGTTCAAAAAATTCTCAGTGAATATGATTTTACATACTATGTATTAAATATTTGGTGAATGAACAAATGAAACAATGGATAGATTACAATATGGTAAATATATCTGTGGAATAATAAAAAATATGTTACAAAATATATAACCCTAGGAATACAAATCTAGAATTTTAGAGCAGGAATAGACTTCAGAGACCATGTGCTTCAGCTCCCTTCTTTTATATAGTAAAAAACGGATCCAGAAGGAACATTAATCTTTGTGCCTAATATAGCATAAGTAGTGGATGCTGGAGTAGTTCTCTAGGTCTCTTGACTCACCACACTGTGTTCTTATAATCAAGCGATTATTTTCTACAAATGGATCACTAGACCCTTGTATTTAAGACACTAGCAACATGACCCCACACAGGACCCTACCTTGCTCAGATGAAACAAAATAAATTAGGGACCCAGAAAGCTATCAACAGGTGACAAAAGAGCAGGCTGGTAGTCTGAAAACTTATTTAGGCTAAGAGAGGTGCTGAATTTACTAAAAGACAGAAGCTGAGGCACTGAGAAAACAGGCTTACTGATAAACCCCTCAGGCAGCTTGCCAGAGGGCATGCTATCAAAACTTGAGAAGCACCTTCCTAACTCTTCACCTAAGGGGCAAGGTGACTTCCTGGAATATGTGGTCACAGGTGAGCCAGGCAAGTAGCTCAGCTGGATGATTTTCATACTTGGAACTGTCCAACTGACACCTAGATCCATCATTTATTATTATTGATCGCACTTATGCACTCTTCCGTGGAATAGTAATGACTACAGCCCCTCTCTTACCTGTTGCGTTCTATGGAACCTAAAGTTCCCAAATCCAAACAGAATTCTGTCACTGCTTACAGAGAACTTTGCATAATCATCCTGTTAGCAGGCCAACTAAATGTAAATGTATGCAAATATCCTGCCAAAGTTGGTCTGCCCTCAGGCCCTTCCAAAGAGGCTTTCCTTGCTGCAAAGGGTCCAGGAGCACTTGCCTGCTCAGAAAGGAAGGCTTAAGGAACAGGCAGAAGATTAAGGAACCAATAGAAGAGGAAAAGGAACAAGGGACAAATGTAGAAAGCAATAAAGTGGGGAAAGGAGATGTAAGAACAGCCCTGCTGTAAGGAGGCAAGAAATGACTAAACCACAAACCCTGCTCGGCTAGCGCAAGGACTGTTTTTATTCCAGGTAGCTGCAGCCTGGGGAACATTTAATCGGTTAGAGACAGAAAATCACTGCAAGGAAGTAGTTTCTGAGGAAAATGGGAGCATGTTCAAATTATATTGTACCTAGATATCATTGTCCCCTTCCTAAAGTCAGAGAAGCCTATAAAACCCCCCTTGCTGCAGTCACAATGGGCAATTTGTAGCCACAGTACACATGTCCTTCCTGCTAGAAACCTTACACCAATCTGCTCACACTAGCAAAGTTGCCCTGCCAGTATTCCATAGACATCTGAGTAGCAAATGGGAATAGAAAAAATGAGAGCAGGATACTTCTAATATGGAAGACAGATAAAAGAATTAGGAGCCCCAGAATCAGCACAAGACTAGAGACAGGTCAGGTTGGAATGGAGATGAACACTTTCTTAACCATTCTTGACTTAAGAATTCACTTAACAGTTTATTGAGTAAGGTAGGATTAGTAGTTACCCACAGACTCACACAATAGCTACACATGCATAATAATATGTGATTCACAATTTATTTTTGCATGCACGAATGCCAAAATCAATTTGTTTTCATTCCCCTCAACCAAATATTTTCATCCATCTTACTCTTAAATAGTTATACATTACTCATTATATGCCAGACATATTTAATAAGCATTTTTGATAATCTAATCTATGTTAGGTCCTGTGCCACACATTGGAGGTAAACGTTTTTGTTCACAGAGAGGTGAAAACTGTCCCCATCTTCATGGTGCTTATATTTTTGCAGAGAAATCAGATGTGTAACTCATTGATTACAGTGTTACAGAGCTAGACACAAGGGTGTGCAACTTAGAAGGTCTGTGCTCATGTATCACCTCTGGGTATTTACAAGGGGAGGTCCCTGAACTGGGCAGGCAGAGTAGGTACACTAAAAGTGGTGGGTAGTCATCATCCTGTGCTTTCTGTGACTAGTCAGGCATACTGCAATGCCTAGCAAAAGCCCTAAACCCGGAGACTTCCCTTGACATGTCCCTTGTCTCTGGAGCTTCTAATGAGAGGTCAAGCTCTTCATTAACAGATAAGTTCAGAGCAGTCTGTCTGGTTCCTCCTATGGAATGAGCTGGTATACGCACTCCCTAGGGCTCCATACTTGCCAATTTATGGTCAGAAGGTATAGCCTGGACCTGGACCAAGTCTGAGGGCAAGGAAGGATGACAGAGACCCCACAGTGACACTTAGGAGACTTTGTATTTGAAATGTCATCACCTCGTGATTACGTATGTTTCTTAGGGGGATATTAGCCAAAATAAGGGCCAAGGACACTGCAGTTAAAATGAAGATAGAACCAAAGACTTCTGATAATGGCGTGAACCTGTCCATGACCAGATGAGGAAATGTATTGGGAAGCACTACATTCTCACCCCGTCTTTTCTCTTGCACAGCTGCCATGCCTTCACCGTTATGGGGACATGGGAGGGTGTAAGGAGATCTCACTTCAGGGCCATCCCACCTGAGGTGCTTCAGTCCCCTGCCTGGCACTTTTCAAAGTGAGTTTCCTTACCAAGTTGCCTGAGCACCTGCTGATTGCCCCCCTGGCCTTTCTCAGAGCAATCTTTGGGCGTCTTTTTGATGGCCTGACCTTAATTGCATTTTCCTATATGTGCCATGCCAGTCAGCATGCAATTTAATAAAAGATTTTCAAGCTGCTGGTCTCATTCTTCCCTCCCCACTTACATCTTATGTAGTAGATTTTAAGGCTTATTTTTAAGGTGATTGATTTGGTGTGTTTTCTACTTTCTTTCCTGCTGTGGAGACATTTTGCCTCTATGTGTGATAATTTTTTTAAAAGAACTTTGATTTTCCTGTCCCCTAACTTTCCACCCTGCTGTTGCAGAACCAAGGACTGGGAAGCTTTATTCCTCAAGTAGCTATTTTGTGTTCTCTGATTCTGTTATTAGTTGTTGGTGCTTTGGATTAACCACGGCCAGTGCTCAGGGCTTGTCATTTAACACACATGGTGAGGCATTTAAAGTGGGCACTTGGGGATAGTTGTGCTACGGCCAGACTTTTTGCCTTTTGAAACTGGAGCATAGACTTTTTAATTTTATTTTGTTTTAATTTAACTTTATATTATATTATTTATTTTGAATATAATAGCAATAACAAGAATTTATTCCAAATGAAGCTGTAACATTCGATATGTAGTAGTAGCCTCTTAACTATGAGATCTGACATAGAACTCTAAGTTTTGCATTTTTTTATAGAAGTCATGTTTATGTAAAGATGAAAGATCCTCAAGGAAAACAAAACCTTTGATGAAAATTTTGATGCTGAGTCAGTGTTTATTCCTCTTTTGCCTCAAAGTTGTCTACTTCATCTCAATTCTCTCTCAATAAATATAATTACATATTTTTTTTGGAAGTACCTCTTGGACACAAAACTAAAATTATGACAACAAGATCAAAAATAATTAAGAAAAATATTGAAAAATAATAAAAAGAATGATATAAATGATAGGGTATATCACACACATTCATACATATTCAGAAGATGTCATCATTGTTCACAAAATCCAATAAAAATGTATGGGGCCAGTGACTATATTTTTATGTCATAAAACAATGTTAGAATCAGTAGAGGGTTAATAGTTCTAAGCATAGTAGTTCCCCCTTATCTACAGTTTTGCTTTCTGAGGTTTCAGTTACCAGAGGCCAACCATGGTCTGAAAATATTGAATAAAAAATTCAAGAATTAAGCAATTCATTAATTCTAAATTATGTGCAGTTCTGAGTAGCATGATGAAATCTTGTACTGTCCCCCTCCATCTTGTCTGAGCTGTAAATCATCCCTTTTCCCCACATATCCAGGTTGTCTAAGCTCTCTGCCCATTGGCTAGTAGCTATCTAGGTTATTGGATGAACTATCCTGATATGGCAGTGCTTGTGTTCAAGTAACACTTATTTTACTTAATAATGGCCCCAAGGTGCAGGAGTGGTAATGTTGGCAATTCAGATACATCAAAGAGAAGCTGTAAAGTGCTTTTTTAAATTGAAAACATGTATATGTAGGAAAAAATCTAGTATATATAAGTTTGGGTGCTACCTGTGGTTTTAAGCATCCTTTGGGGGTCTTGAAACATATATCCCCCCTGACAATGGGGGACTAGTGTATGAATTACCTATTCATTAACATCTGTCATGTAACCTCTGAAATTAGCCTAGCAGCCTAAAACAATTAATTTTAATATTTTTCTTTGTACGAGACCTATAAAGTATAGGGTGCTATCTACTTAATGCACAGCAATCTTAAAAAGGAAGCAAGACACGCTTTATTACCCACAATTTATGGATGAAGACACTGAAATTTGGCCAGTTTAAGTAACTCATTTAAGGTCACAGAGCAAGCGACCAAACCAGGAGTTAAATTTTGCACACATCCTTCCTAGAAGCAGCTCAGTAAGTGAGTTTCTTTTCTGTATATGCTTGATTATCACTAATACTCCCTTTTTTATTGGATTAACCTTGATATTACAGCACTTGGAAAACATAAGCTTAACCATCAGTTGCCAGGGATGTGCTCAGTTATTGCCAGTGGAGAAGGGAGAGCTGGGGGATGGGAAAGGGCAGGGCCCTGCAACTTTTCCTGAGCCTGCTGCTCACGTGAGTGATGGCATTACTGTCCTGCCCGCTGTAGAGGACATGTCGAATGAGCTATAGCTAAGTAGCAGGAGGGCAAGTAACGAGTGGGCTGTTTGTGGAGAAAACTGTGGGGTGTCATGGGCACCGAGGTGCAATGTGGGTGGCACTGGTGACACCCACATGGAGAGCTTCAGAATTCAAGGACATTGGCCCATGCTTTTCCCACCTCCATCAGTGGGTGTGGTGTTCTCAGTTCACTGAGCTATTGACTAGGTTCCTTCTGTCTCTTCTTTCCCTTTCTCTTGATCACTCTCCATCATTCTCTGCTTCCTTTGTTGTCATTCTCATTCTCCATTTGTATCTCTTTGGCCCTCTGCAGACATCTTTCAAATCTCCCATTTCTTTCCCTTGCTATCTTCTTTTATTCTACATCATTCTCGTTTGAGCCCCATTACCCTGCCCTCCACTTCCCAGGCTACTTAAACTCCTGTCAAGAGAAACAACTGGTGTCACATACCCCGCTCCAGTTTCTTTCAACAAGCCCAGTTTGACCAGCATTTGAAGAACTTGGTGCCCAGAGAGAAGTTATGTGTACAGGCTTTGTTAATAGTAAATTAAGTATAAAAACTGTATACTGAAACAAAAATTGACTGTGAACTCTGTGTCTGAGGAGGACCAAATTTCTTGTCCTGGAGCTACTTGTGTCTTGAAAATGGCAAACACTGGGACTGCTGCTATTATATCGCAGGCCACTGTGGGGTTTTTATAAAGCACTCTTAACTCCATTTAGATTTCTCATTTGACATCTCTGGGACACAGAGGATCTCTTCTGCCAACCTATAAATTCATTTAAAATCTGTGCTTTCCCCTGAAAAATTCTAATGATTAAGAGAACCAATAACAATACTATAATTAATATGTCTATTACGAGACAGAACTTTTTCTTTTTCAGTACTGACCTCAGTTGAAGTGACATTCTGAGTGCAGAATATTCACACATCAAGTAAAAGGAATACCCCTCTGCTTTCAAAAAACAATAATCCAATAATAAAACTACAACTTCCAGGGGACGCATAGCTCATTGACTTGGGGATTTTAGATTATCCATGTAGTTGTTATTTTATTCTTGATGGGGAGAAATCTATCTGAACAGAAATTAAGTAGGAATTAAGATAAAAAGAGAAAAAGAAGTGAGAAGAAAGAAGAATCAAAAGAGAGGGCAAAACCTCCATTCCAACAATATCTTCCTCTAAAGCTGTTTATGATAAAAAGAGGATTAGGTAGCTCATATTCCAGCTATATTAAATTAAATCCTGGGCCCCTGTCCTCAGACACATGCAAGCCTGAGGACATCAATTCTATCATGACAAAATAGCCCTTGGGAAAAGGAATCCTCCTGGCAGTGTGCCATTCGGCTCTTATAAACTGTTAACCGTGGTAATGAACCAATTCAAGAGACATATTAATAACGACATGAAGAGACACATTTATTGTTGATTGTTGAAATGGTGGCAGATTTATTGCCAGCTTGCCAGGAGGGAGGGCTTGGCCCAGCAATGGTGCAATTAAAAACAAATTGAACACAGGGACAAAGAATCAATAATCTAACAGGGCAACTTTTAGTTTGCAAAATACAAATATAAATTAATTGACCTGAACACAGTTGCTCACTGGTCATTAACGTCTGCTTCCTGGCCAATCAGAGCACGTCATCCATCCCATTATGTTGATTGCAACAGGCTGGGTGGTGTACTTCTAGCTCTGCTTGCCAGGGCTTCTCTCTTGGGCCTCTTGTTTGGGGGTGATTTCCAATACCAATAAAGGAAAGTGGTTGTGTCAGATCATTCCCCAGAAGCTCTAAATTGTGAAAAATATTAAAAGTTTTCTGAGAACTTTCATATTCAGTAGAAATATTTTCAGTGCCTGCAGTATAGCCAGCTATGCTAAGCATGGGGTGACAAAGGTAATAATAAATCCAAGGTGTATGCTGTCTTTTGTGGTGAGGTCTCCAACAGGATAACCTTCAGTTTAGGACATGTTGCTATTATTTTTGTGGATTTGTAACATTTAACATAAATTTGTTAAAGAGCTACCTGTATGGCCATGCCAATTCAGCATGCAATCCCTAAGCTGTGCTCTTATAAAAAATTATGGAGCCAACTCTGGCTCCTGCCTTCAAGAAAATTATAATCTAGCAGAGGAAAAGAGATCCACTAATAGCTGAGCTATGAAATGAAAAGTTTAGGTACCTAAGGAAATACAAGAAATGTGTTATTGGAATTCCAAAGAAAGACTGGCTGAGAGGATTTAGTAACTCTAAAACTGTGCTGTCCAATATGATAACCACTAGCATGCATGGCTATTTTTAATTAAATGAATTATAATTTTATAGAACTAAAAATTTAGTTCTTCAGTCAGACTAGCTACATCTCAAATTCTCAATTGTCATTTTTGGCTAATGGCCACCATATTGAACAGTACAGATATAATCTGTTTTTATCATTACAGAAGGTCAATTGGATAGACCTGTCTACAAGGTAAAAGATCTGTGGAATAGTGCTAATCTAAAGGATCTGTAAGATTTGGATATCCAGAGAAAAGAATGTTGAAGACAAATAGATTATGTGAGAAATGGAAAAGAATGCAGAACACTGAATGTAGGGGTTTTACAAAGACAACTTTGGCTAAGTTGTGTACGGGGTATAAAAATGGAATAATAGAAAGTAAGAGTGGAAAAGTAGATTTTGCACTTAGAAACTCCCTGAATTGTTTAGCACTTGGAAAAATAATATAAGAGGTTTTGTCTTTAATTTATTGTCAATAGAGAGTCACTAAAATTATGAGTAGGGGAAGTGACATGATCAAATATGTACATCAGGAATAAATAGACAACAGTGTTAAAATGAATTATAAGGAGGCAGAGATTGAGGATTAGATAGCAATTAGAATGTGACAGTGTAAAGTCACTGGAGAATAAGAATCTGCATTTTGCTGTTAGTGGTTGTGGAATAGAAAGGAAGAGAATGACTTTATTGGACATTACATTCACTTTGTAGGGAAGCAAAAGAGAAAGAAGAGTCAAAGTTTAAGCCAAGCCAATGTTTTATACAAGGATGGTGTCATCAGGAATAGAAATGTGAATTAAAAGAGGAAGAATAGGTTTTGGAGTGAAGAAGGTAAGTTCAGTGTGGGACATGTGAAGATACCTGTGGTATATCCAAGGTGAAGAGTTCAGGAAAATACCAGAAATAAAAGACTGGGGTTAGGGAAGAAATGAAGAACTAGAAATATAGATTTAAGAGTCAATGATACAGACCTGAGATTAACTCCAAGAAGGAAGTTATAATTACTAAGATAAATAAAAGAGGAGAAAAAGAGGTTTAAGGAGGCAGATCCTGACTGCAGAGATATTAGACTGAAATCATTTAAACAGAGGTAACCTGGCATGGAAAGCTTGTGTATTATAAATGAACTGAGTATCAGTCTGGCTTGCCTCTTTAAAAGGGATAGAAACAAGATGAAGTTCCTTGTAGAGGTTAAGTGCAGGCTTTCTCTCTAGATCAAGCAGAGCTCAGATCACAGCTCTGTACTATCAGCTGGCGACCTAAGGCAAGTTCCTTAGCCTATCTGAGCCTTAGTCTCCTCATTGAAAAATTAGAAAAATACATCCCACTTTCTGCTGTTAATTGGAAAATGGAACTGGATTGTATCTATAAAGTGAATGCCAGGGTAAGTACTCAGTGTATGATAGCCATGGTTTGTAATTATTTTTTTAAAAAAATCCTTGACTACAGTCCTCATGATCCTTTTATTTTACTTCTATCACTCTTCAAGTTCTCCACCTATAGAGGAAACATATTAGTGAGAAAAGAATCAAAGGCTTTGTGATACCTTTATGAGAAGGCAAAATAGGAATAAGTACAAAGGATAGTTATTATTGCAAGACACTGTTTGAGATAAAACCTGTTAACTAGGGTCTCAAAATCAGGTTTCAGAATGCAAGTCAGACCCTCCAAATATGTGTACACATGCTGCATATAGGAAAACATCACTACTCTGAATTCACAGATTACTCTGATGTAAGCTATGACTAATTCTGTGGGTGATAAAAGTTTTAAATCTTATGTAGGATCCTGACTATATGAGGGTCATGATGAAATCTAATCTTTTAGGAGAATTTATGAACATTTACTAATTTACCCTTCTTCTAAAGATTGCTTCCCCTGCTCACAACAGGAAAGATCTCTTTGTATTTATTTGAGCTACTGACAGACTAGACTCTTAGGATATAAGCTGAGATCACCAAACAAATTGAGTAGAACATAACAGGCATTTCATTTCCTCCTCCATCTTCACATCAGTGATGATTTTGAGAGTAGACTTTACGACTGTTCCATTTATTTAATTCAAATAAAGCAAACGACAGCTCCAGGCCCTGCCACTTCTCTTTTTGGCTATTGTATATATCACCAAACCAGAAGCCAAGACTGTCAGCACAGTCGTGGACCATGTGGAAGAATACAACTGCCTTTGCTTTGAAACAAGCCCACATACTTTCAAAGCCAGGACTCTCAAATGGAATTGTTGCCCTCTTGGCAGACAGGGTCAAACCATATTCAGCCTTGACAATGTGTGCATCCAAGGCAAAATTTGCTTTGATCTCATTCACCTTGGAAAAATCCAACTTTTCCTAGACCTATAATTAGATTTTAAGTATTACATGAGGAATTAAGCCTATTTCTTTCTTCTAGAAGAAGGCTGAACCTACATATTTTTTACTGGAGGATAGAATGGAATTCCAGAGAACACAAAAGAAAAAGCCATGAAATCCGTGAAAACTGTATGCATGCATGTGTGACTGTGTGTGAGAGTGTGTATTATGATCTTAGCTTCTAAGCAGAGCAGAACAAAGCTTCATATTTCTCCTCAGAACAATGTGAGTAGAGACTTGATAATAAAAGTTTTTTTTTTTTTTTTACAAAATGTGTGATATCATGGAAGGTGTGTTAACCTTACAGCTTCAGCAAACATGAACATCAATCTCATTCAGGCTCCGTGACATGTCAAATTCAGATAATAGCTGAGTAATGCAATCTCGGGGAAGGAATAGGACCATTGCAAGGAGCGTATTAGTGTGGACTTGTTCCACTCCTGAGGCAAGAGAAGCCAGTAGGGGGTGGAAAGAGCCTGCATGGGGAGGACTTTCTGGTGAATGACATTTGAGATGCTTTCCTTTATTGAGTACAGAGGCATTCTGAGGGCAGTGACTTCATTCCTAATTCCTACTAATTTGTAGTTGTCATGGTTATGGGCTGTGGAGGTTACATATGTCAAAGAAGAACATGGAAAGAAAGAAAACATGAATAAGAAAGAGAAGGGCAAACCTTCAATTGTCCTTTCAGTGGGTGAAGGTGGAAAAGATATGGAACACAGAGATGGTTAAATATACAAAAATCCTCCAGAGAAATGACACTAACAAATCATAAAATCTAAGAACTGTAAAGGACTTCCTTACCATCAGTTCAACACTTTCATTTTAAAACCAAAGAAATGATTCCCAGAGAGGTTCTTATATTTATTTTGTACTGTGGATCCTTTGGCCTCTGTGCTTTATCTACACACATATGTAGAATGCGCAGCTTATAGACCCCTTTTCAGAATCTTATTTTCAAATGCATAATAATAACAACAACAATAACAACAATAAAACATAGGATTAAGGTATGCATGTGTGTACCTAAAGAAAATCAATTACACTGAATTTTACTCTGCTCCTCAGTATGAGCAGCTAAGACTGGAACATTCTAAAGACACAGGCCTGGATGTCAAGAGCAGAGCTCAGGGTGAGGAATGAGTTTTTTAATGCTTGGTCTTATTCTTTTCCACCTTTCCACCCTGCCTCTGTGAAGAGAAAGTGTGATTATAATTTAAAATAGGGGCCTAATAAATTAAATTTACTTCAAGTTGACTGCCTACTTTTCTTTAGGTTCGCAATCACACATGTTAATTTAGATGACTGTAATATTTGAGAAAATAGGTGAAAATAGCAGAAAAAAAAAGAGCTTAGCTACAAAGGAAGAGTTAGAAATAGGCAGGTACTTGGCAAAAATTGTGACCTGTGGGCAGGTCTGCCTCCTTTGCCTGTTGGAAAAACTCCAGCTGGTACCCTGCCTGCAGCCATCTGGGCCCCAGTCTCAGCCTGGCCCACTCCTCCCCAGCAATTGTCTCCTTAGTGTTCACCCTTATTGGTAGCGCCTTTTATATTTTCCTCACAAATAGTAACATTTACCTGTCTTTTTACTTAGCTATGAGTTAGCAATCTGGTGTGTGAACAAAATATGGGATCTAGAAGAAAAATTCCTGGCGTTAAGAGGTGCTTTGCCACTTACTGGCTACTGTAACTTGGACTGATTACTTCAACTCTGAATCTAAATCTCTCTTCTGCGAATGTGGTAACTTTATCGTTTGTTTCCCAGGACTTTTATAAAGAATAATCAAAAGAGACAATGCATGTAAAATGCTTTAACTCCTTTTATTTGGATGGCATTTTTCTAGAGACAAGTCTGGTGAAGGGAATTTTAAAAATTTAATAACTCTATCTTTGGACACATTTTTAATCTTTTTTTTAAGCCTCAGTTTCCTTATTTGTGAAATGTGAATGTAATGTAGAGTTTACAGGGTTGAGAATCAACTAAGAATCACCCGAGATGATGTTTATACTTAATGTGCCCAAACATAGAGTTTAGCTGGCACTCAGCAAAATCTAGGACTGGGCTGATTGTCAAATCTGACTTCTCTACCTGCTAAACTAAATTTTGAGTCCCAACCAGTGTCACCTAAAGTGACTCCAGATTCATAGACCCAAAGTTTCTTGCAGATACAGAAATTGCATATGTTTGCTGTGAAGTCTCAGATGTGAGAAATTAATATAATTCATCATTTCTAGCCCTTTGCATAAAATTAGGTTTAGTAAGAGAAATCATTCCATGAGAAGAAATATCTGGTAGTAAACAGATTTCTGAACTAAGCCAAGAGAGTAGACAGAGAATACCAACATCTAAGAAGTAAAATCCACTAGATCTCCCTATCTGTTCCTGATAATGACAACAACTGCAGCCACATAAGGATATCCGCATAGTTTCAGAATGCTGAAGAGTTCATGACAATTAGAATGACAATTAGGTACTAGATTCTCAAAGGGGCCCATGTTTTCAGTACATATATAGGATAAAGAGGTTACATTTAAAATTTTAATTCCTGAAGGGATGAGCTACTCTTAATTCAGTTCTCTTCTTTGCCTCTCTCTCAGCCTCTTTACATCATTCATTGTAACTTTGACATCCCACCCCTGCTGCTAATTTTCTTTCCTGAGCTTTGTCCTGAATTTCCACTGGTACAATGCAATCTCAGTAGCAGGAAAAAAAGGGGTGAGGGGAAAGAATAACTGGAAAATTCCCATGAATCTGGACTTGAAAAATAACTTTAGACACGATTGGTGGTAGAGGTGGGGGAGTATACTGGAGAAACACTGATCTTGGAGTCATTTGGCCATCATTTAAAACCCAGCTTCACTACTTACTCACGGACACCCTGACGAGCCTCTTAACCTCTGTGAGCTGTGGTTTTCTAATTTGTAAAATGAAGATAACAGTCACTTCACTGCAGCCTCCCAGGGTTTGTTGTGAGGGTCAAATAAGCCATAGATTGTGACCAGTGCTGTAAAGTACTAAATAAATACATGAAATTCATTTTATCCCTATTATAACATACCTCTTAGCTTGTCACATAAAAGGCCTTTATTCCACCAGGGAACTGTTTCCAGTTACTGTCCACTCCAAGTCATCTGGACTCTGTCCTCGTCTCTCTCTCTGCTTGAAGAGGCTTTATGATCACTGCCTTCATATGCCATTTCATTTGCTGTATCAATCTGTTTTTCTCTTCATTTTATAAACATTTGATGAATGCCTAGTATGCCTCAGACAGTGTGCTATATGCTGAAGATAGAAATAAATTATGGTTTCTGCTGTTTTTTAAAAATAGTTAATCTCAGGAAACTCACCTACTTTTAAGCTAGCAAATTCATCATGGGTCTCAAATATACCTCTTCTGGTATTGAGTCACACTTGTTCCTTAGCTCTAAAATATCAGTGTAATGTTTGTGTTTTCTTTACCCCTAAACCCAGGAAGTCTAATGTTTTCATTCCTGGTGGCACAGGATCCTAACTGCACAATCACTAGTGAGGCCATTAACATTTCCCCAAACTTGAAAATGAAGGTGAAATCTCCTTAATTCTTCCTCTTTCAAGTCATTAAAATTAATTTTCTCAATTTTTCTTGGATAATATCTCTTGGAGGAAACACCTTCATTTCTACAGGTGGATACACAGCCCACTCTTGGTACACCTGTTGGGTGATTGGAGTAACTTATTGCTTGTCTTTGTGTCTCTGGCTTCTCTCTACTTCATCCCCATTCCATACAGGACTGTCAGATTTATTTTCCTACCCTGTTTAATCTGACTGCATAGAAATACTTCCACTATGGTAGTAGATTTCCTTAACATCTAAGTAGACAGTCTAGTTCACATTGTCTCACCACACGATGCTTTGAAATTATCCCCAGTGGTCAAGATGTACCTTGGGTATCAGTGACAATATTTTAATAAATGCAGCTTCTCCTTTCAAAGAAAGCACTTGGAAATTAATTCCATCAGACATGTGGCAAAGGCCATCTTATAAAACAATAAGGATGGGCTCTGAGGTTAGTGACAGAGCATCTTTCAGTTCCTCACATTGCAGGAGCAGGGAGTGACAAAGCCAAGGCCCCGTGGGATTGTTCTCCCTTTTGCTAATGACACTTGGTTGGCAGAGGTGATGAGATTCTAACACTCTCAAATGGACAGAAGATAAATAAACACTGTTTTGTATTTTTTTTAACAGACATGTTGCAGCTCGGAAATTTTTCAGTTTTTCTCATTGCAAAATCAATACCCATCAGCAGTTTGAAATTAAAGGCAAGATTAGGCCTTAGTTTTATACATGCCTTATTGTATTCCAAAAGCTTTCTACTCAGTCAGATAAATCTTCTTTAAGAGGATTAGGAAACTTTCATTATCTTTATCTAACGTGAACTAACACTAAGTCTGAAAAATTAATCTATAGACTGGACAAAAGCTGATAGCTGCTGGGAAGAAGTAGGACTCTTGGACGTCTTTCTAATTGAGCAGTGGAGTTTCTGCTTCCACCCACTGGAAATTCAACTGGTCTCTAAAGAAAGAACAAGTCCCTCCATTGCTAACTGAGACAGATGAGAATGCAACTCCCTGAGCTCCTTCTTATAACCTCTCAGTTAATGTAAAGACCCAGATGTTCCCAGAGAAGGTTCTTCCCTTCACCTCTGCCCTCCCCAATCTTTTGAATTGGATTTCACAGGCCACCTCTGATGCCCAAAACTATACACATTTCTCTGCCTGAATGGGAAAATCATGAAAAACTGACTCTGGAATTGAGGACTCCACTGATGTGCATCTTGCTTGTTCTCAGACCCTTTCTGATCCAAAGTTATGAGATTCATAGGGAATCACCACTGGCTTCCATATCTAACCGAAGGCATTGCTCCAAGTACCTCATGAAGAACATTATTCCTGAAGCTCTGCACGGCTAGCTCTTTATGGCCTGTGTTGACTTTGACATGCTTACACAATCTGTCTTATTTCTAGCAAAGTGATAGTCTTGTTCTGTTTGAGTCTGTTTTTGTACAGTGCCTGACAGTTCTTTTTTATTTCAGTGCCGCATTTCCTGAATTTGAAGATAACTTTGCTGTCAAGGCCATGGGGGTGCCATGGAGGCGTCACTTCTAATGCTGAGAATTTCAGCTCTTCTGGAACCAAGGCCAGGTGGCAGGCGGCATAAAGAAGAGAACTCTCGCTCCCTTGTTTTCTGCACCCCAGAAACTTTCAACAGGCATTTCAGCTCATCTCAGATGACTGATCTCACTGAGTGCCTTACCATCCTCTGAGGAGAAGCATCAGACATGACAGTTGTCTTTACCTCCAGATGGCAGGCCATCTTGTATCTCTAAAGCAGTGATGATCACCAAGCCATACCCCTAGGAGGGACATGTGCAGAGAATGGAAACAGCAGAGCATACAGGCATCTGTCGTATGGCAGGCTGATGTGGGTGTCTTAGAGCACGTGGGAGTGAGAAAAGCATTTGGAGGCTGAACTGAGGGAAGGCTTGAAGCAATATGAGAGCACCAGGGCCTGCTGGGGAGCAGAAACTTCAGGAAGCAGATCTCTGGCCCAGCACATGACTCGCAGGGTCAGAGATCTGAATATTGTGCTAGCCAAGAGCTTCTCTAACCAAAGGAAAAGAATGGCCATCTCAAGTTGTACAAGTGACTGAAGCAGGAAGAGACACTAACCCCTACCCAAACTCCCCATGAGACCAATTGAAGTGAGCAAAACTATATTTTTTAGAAAAGCAGGAGTGAGAGAGTTTATATTAGCTAAGCAAGGATGCTGTACACATATCATAGAGTGACAAAAAAAATATTTGAATGTGCTGCAGATCTGATCTGATAAAAGGCAGCTACTGAAGAGTAAATCATATGTAGGGACTACTTCTCAGAATTCAGTTCAGGTCCCCAAAACATTAGTACAGGAGACTGTAAGAAAAGTCCACCCAAATCTTTCATTTGGTGGAGGAAGGATGTTTCATTTAAAAATGAGAGCTACTCTGCTTGGCACTTCATTGTTACCACAAGTCAATACCTGACAGGAATTGTTTTACATAGTGGTGGTGAGGGTTGAGGGGGGCATAGTTAGTTGGGAGTAGTTCAAAATAAGTTCATTTGTTTTGCTGCCTTGTTTTAAAAATGGTTCTCAAATTCTCATAACTGCCATTTGAATATGTTTCTAATTCTTAATATTTAATCATTGATATATGAGATTCTGACATTTCTTCAGCCCCATTTTTTCCCCTACAAAGTGAAATTTGAATGAAAAACTATTAAATACTATGCCTGTGTTATACTAATTTAGATTTCATGTAAAGGAGAATAAGAGAGGAAGTAAGGGATTTCACTACTCCCCCTTTTAATTACATAGATTTATTTCCAACATAGACCTGAAAATATCATTTGACTAGACTCCCTCTTGATCTCAGCTCCATTATGAAGCTAGGAGACATCCACACAACAGCAATGTCAGGGAGAACCTAATGACACAACACTCAGAATCCCTTCTTTAACATGCACAACCATTGCCTATACAAAGGCAATCACAAGTCACATGATTTCACATTAGTATTATTAACACTTTATTATGAAATAAGCCTATGAAAGATATCTAAAGGCACAGTGAGTGGTACTGTATCTATTTTTTAAATATATTTGGTCCCAACTCCACGATGTTAAGTAACTGAAGAGATTTCAACCAGCACATGACAAACAACTTACTAATAAAAACCGAAGGACCAGAGAAAATTTGTGACGATATTTAGTATTCAGTTGAGAACTCAACAGACAGGAAGAAATCCTGGATTTACACTCAATCTTTGGATTCTGTGGAGGAAAATGACTTTTTGTGTTTTCATACACAAATAGAAGCAAAGACTGAGATTATGCTTCCCCTCTATCATTGACAGTAACTCCAACCTACAAATCTAGCTGTGACTCACCTTGCACTATAAGGTGAACCCGAGAAGTTTTGGGGTGGTTGTCTGTCTGCACAGAGCAGGTATACGGGCCTTCGTCATACACATCCACATTTTGGATCATGATGCTGTACTGGGTTGGTGTATTGACCAAGATGATCACACGAGGGTCTATGGACCACTTGTCATTCCCAGCATAGAGTATGGTGCTGCGGTTTAGCCACGCCACCCTGGTGACTCGGTCATCTATGGTACACCTGCAGGGTGTTAAGGGGGAGAAAGGGAGAGGAAGAGTGAGGATGGGGAAGAGAGGAAGGGAGAAAGGAAGAAAGAAGGGAAGAGGATGGGAGAAAGAAATTGTTGAGAGATCATATTAAATACATAGTGGTTATATTTCAAGGAATAAATGAAACAACCTAAATTAGTGCTAAAATAAAATAATCAATTATTGATGAAACTTCCTAAATATAGGGTAACTGACCTGAATCACCCTGAAGAACCAATGATACATTTCTATTTGATTTAGGAACATATTATGTGAGTATCTTTGCTGTGTATTTGCTTTCCATCTTATTTTCCCCCTAGGCTTATATAAAAATTAGTTTATATTTCTTGAGCACATTTAGCACCTTGTGAGAGAAGTGACCCAAGGGCATAGGGGAGAGAAAGTGGATCAGTATTTCAAATAGGTCACAGATAATCCACAAAGCAAATACTTAAGTTGTTGTTAGTCAAAAACTGAACATATTTACCTGCAAACCTTTCTGGTATTGATAATCTTTGTATACCCCTAAACTGCCCAATGCCTGCAAACCACAATTTATGACATAGAATGGGATAATTCACCTTAGAAAGCCATCAATTTTGGAGGAAGCCATGGCTATCTCTTAAGATTTTGGGAGAGAGAAGAAAAAAATGGTCAGGCAAGTTTCCTCTTCCCTCTTGTACTCCTCACCCTAGCTCCTGAGAGGAAAAAAAGTGGCTTATGTCACACCTCGGTTACTATCAAGGTGAAAAGCTTACTTCTACTGTCATACCTCTCACTTACTCTTACTAATAATTGGAGGCAAGTGGAATTTGCTTTTTGGTGTATGTGACCTGCCAGCTATCAGGTTTAATACAGAAAAAAATATCCTTGTTGATTAGGAAGAAAAGTTGCATATGTGCCCCAGGAACATCCATAAATGGAAAAATTTAAAAAAGGGAATGCTTTATTAATGTGAGTTTCAATGAAAGAGATGGTTAAAGGTTTAAAGTAGTGCCCATTTACTACTCAAGGCTCTAGTCACAACCTAAGTTGGGGTATCTTGGCAAATAGCAAGGTGGAAGTACAGCCCTGTTGCGCTGCTTCCCCCAGGTATGCTAGCAGAGAAGGTAGGAGGTGTGCCTCTGGGGACAAGGCATGTGAATCCAGTGCCTCCAGGTGAGGAGATAGGGAAAGAATACTGCCATTCCTCACCACATCTGATCCCATTTCAACAAACAGCAGAGATTCTTCTGACAGGGAACAGGAGATGGGAAGAATGCCAAAGACACTGGCAGTGGAGGAGAGAGCACACACATTTTGGGCAAGTTGTTTCCACTTGGAAAAGTGACCAGCCTGACATAGGCCCAAAAGGTCAGGGAAACAGAATGATACTAGACACCAAAATGACAGCTTTTGTTGAAAGGGGATGTCACATAGTCTAGCAAGATACTCTCTCTGCTTGGCGAGAAGAGTGAAAATGATACTAGCTTCCAATTATGTCTTCCAATGAGGCCTCTTATGTACAGGTCTACCTATCATTTAGCAGGTGCCGGTGGCCATGAGGTAGGTGTGGGGTGATAATTAGATGCTTTAGATGCTTTCAAATTATAGCAAAAAGAGATCCTTCTCTTCTAAATTATCATTATTTGCTGTTTTTTTTTTTTCAAACTACAAAAGTAAAATAAACATATTTGAACATGTGAACAAGTATAATACAAAGATGCATAAAAGCCAAGCTAATCATTGCATCCCCACCCAGCTCTTAGTTCCCTGAGGTCGTTGTTTCAGTAACAGCCTGTTACTTCTCTTTCCACATCTTACTCCTTCTCACAGACATATATTTACATATATAAAAGTTGTACTAATTTGTTTTTACCTGAAATAGAATCATACTCTAATATTCCTATGAAGCTTTTTTTTTTTTTTAAACTTGACCATGGGCATCCCTGGACACTAATAGTTAAAGATCTAATTTTGTAATTGTTTCTAGCTAAGTCTAATATCAGTGAGATGAGTTTCTGGGACCCGAGTGCACTTACCATAAGATACTGATAGTTCAGGTATCATTGAATGACTCTTTCCCAACTAAATAGTGCTATTGATATAAAGAAAAATTGAAGTCATGTTGTTTTCTCCATATCCTGGAACCCTAGCTTTACTTTTCACAAAGTTTCTCCTTCTATAGAAACTTTTCCATTTTGCTTATGAAGACTAAATCCCTAATGGACTCTCCCTGCTTTGAATTTTCTGAAACAATTCTTTAAAAAAAATATGATAAACTCATTCATTAATTCTCAGTTGTAAATAATAGATTAGCGTTAATGTGCAAACTTTTGTAATGATGGCTGTTTGAATAACTCCTAAGAAGTTCTGATTGTACGATTCCAAGAATCAACTGGCTGGGATGTGAAGGGTGAATCGGGACAGAGTGGAGAGTCATCTTCCAGTCCCTGCAACCTCACAAACCTAGGTGACTATGTGCAAACAAAGATCCTTAATTTTATTTTGGTCAATCATATAACCCCTTTCACATTTTTAAGTGGATATAATTTAAGTTATAGTTGCAAAGAATGCATTTTTGTAGGAAATATTCACATTTTAAAATTAAATTGTCACACTATTCATGTGTGTGTGTGTGTGTGTGTGTGTGTGTGTGTGTGTATAGTTCATGGAATTTAAAAATTAAAGTGATTTGCTACTCATGATTATCTATATTCGACATTCATGAACAAGCTATTCTTTAGGAGTCATGGAATATGCCTCATTCCTCTTTTAGTCTTAAACTCATGTTTTTATTATATGTCCTCTGCAATATTTTATCTTGATATAATATTTTATGCTTGAAAATCTTTTATTGATCAGCTATAATATTTACAAATAAACTTAACATTCTTTTATGTTCTGCAACTATAAAGCTCTAAGTAATAATATTTTTTTTAAATGAGTTATCATTACAAGGATAATATTGATAAAACAACAGAAATATATTGTATATGTTGTTAAGTAATAATTAACATAACAAGTAAGCTCTTCCTGGAAATATAGCTATTAGTGGAATAGATGAAGCTTTTCAAAATTATACCATAAATATCATTACTGCTAGAATGAGAAAGAGCTAAGAATCAATTCTATTTCTATTCCTATTTCTGCTTTAAGAGAAACCTAGTTCACATAAATAAGAAGATGGAAATGAAAATCTTGTATAGAAATGCCACTCAATTCTTTGAACCTTTTCCAAAATATATGCCAAAAATCACATAGTAATATAGCTTCAAAAATTATTTTAATGATCTTACAGTTGACAATTCAATTAGTTCCTCCTTCAATTTCTTTTAAGGCAATGAATTGGAAAATACCTCAATTGCAAAAGGCTACATTGTAACACAGTATTAAATTCATTCAATTTCTCAATATCTGGATAGTATACTGCTAATATTTTCCCAGTCCTTATCAAATGACTATTAAAGACATGCTACTTTTTTACTTAGAAGCACCTTGGTTAAATACACTCAGAAATGAGAGGAAAATTGAAGCACTATTATTTTTAATGTGCCAAATCACACTGCCCTCTGTAAGAAAATGTCTCTTTCTCTCTCTGAGTTCTAATTCCAAGACAGAGAAGGCACAAGTTTTGCCATAAATTTATTACTGATGAAATAATGTGCTATGACCTTCAATACTTCTTGTTTCACTTTGATGGGACTCTTCTTTAAAAGTGATCCTCTGTTTGATAATAGCTGAGTGGTGAATGTGACAAAGAGAGTAAAGAAAAATTCTCTCCTGGACAATTAGTAAAGTGGAAGCAATTAGAAAGGAGAACTAAGATTACAATTCAATCTCAGATACTTTTCAGGCAGGAAATTTGAGATCTTAAAATATATTACTTAAATCTATCATTACCCTTGTATAAAGCCTTCAACTACAGGTTGGATGTACGCAACCAATTCAGATTACCATGAGGCCTAGAAGGGGCTACTTGTGAAACACATTAGTCCAAATCTACCTTCAAAGGCTAGAAAACGTTCTTAGTGCCCGGCCATACAGTCCATGGAAAGCCTTGTAGGGCTAAACAAACCCTAGATGGATGGCCAGTGCCCAATTTATTTGCTCTCAAACTTGGGCCTCATTATTGGGCATTGGGGGCAAATAGAGAGGAATAACTGGATTAAAAGCATCTCTTAATTGGTCAGAGCTGGATCACCAAGTCTGTAAAGTCCTAAAGCCTAACAAATGATAAAGAAACTTGGTAGAATGAAGATGTTGGTTGAGGACGGTTATTTTCCTCTTAACGTTTCTGTGCTTCAGAAGAAAGTATAGTGTGTAATATCAATGTTTCTTGCTCTCTTCCATCACTATAGGGCTCTTTCAGTGTTTTCAGAATGGCAGTAAGAAGAGCTTAGGAAAGGGCTTAAACAAATGTTTAAGTGTTCTTCCAAACCTGGTTTTCCCTGTTGTTTATAGCTATATCCTGGAGTCTCATTAACAAAAGCACGTGGAAAAGGACTTCTGATGTTAAACAAGGGGGATCAAAGAGGAAAGTTGAGAAACAGTATGTCAAATTTTCTGACATTCTATTAAATTTTCAAAGTTTCTTGAAAACTCTTTCAGGCATTTAAAATCCTTATATTCCAAGATAACCTTACTTACTAGTTCTTAATAAGAGAACTCATTACAACTCTATCACAAGTAAAGTCTAACATTACACAGCACTTATTCTGTACCTAGCATAGTTTAAAACTTTCCATATATTAGATCACTCAATCCCCTTTTGAGATATGCTCTAGTATTATCCAAATTTTACAGATGAGGAAACTGAAACAGATTCCAGATTCCAAACATCCACAGCTGGTACTATCAGAGCAGGGAATTCAAACTCAGGCAGACTGGTGCTAGAGTTTCAGCACCTGAGAACTGTGGTATTCGCCTCCAAAAGAAAGTGCTTGTGGCTTGAGAATCCAAGTGACAAAGCCAACCAGGGTTGGATGGCCCTATCCAATTAATACATTTATTGTACTAATTTAATTTTCTCATAAGAGATAAAATAGCTTAGGTAAACATAGAAGATATTTAAAAGTGATTTCGTACACTTTAAAATACTGCTAGCTAGGTGTGAGGAAAGGAGGTAAAAATAAGAATCAAAAAGACCAAAGAAATGCCTGAAAGACATTGGAGAAAAGGAATTCTACTGGCAAAGTATCATTTCCAATGCTATTGAATATGGAATGTAGGGTGAAGGTGCAGAATTGCTTTGTTTTGTTTCAGATCAGGAGGCTCAGTTAAGGGAAATGCAAACCTTAATGCAGTGGTTTTCAAACTTTAGTGTGCATCTGAACCACCTAGAGAGCATTTGAAAACACAGATTGCTGAGTCCTGCTCCCAAGAGCTTCTGGTCCAATGGGTTGAAGGTGGGCTGAGAATTCACATTTCTAACAAATTCCCAGGTGATGTTAGTGTTGCTGGTCTTGGGAGAACTGTTTGAGAACCACTGCCTTAAATAAATCAGACAAGAGACTGGTTGGATTTTAACCAGAATATCACAATCTTCCTAAAAAGTGAAATTGGCCAGCTTTAATTTTTTTGTTTGTTACTTCTGATTTTATTTATATATTTTGCTTCTAAAAATATAAAATTAAAAAGCATCCTGACCAACAACAGATATTTAATGAGTGTCTAATGCGTGCTAGAGGACATTCCAGGAGCAGAAAATGATGGGATAGGTACAGACAAATGTCATGTCTCTTGAAGCTATGTCCATTGACACAATTAAAGCATATAAGTAAAAAAGTATATTAGTTTCAGAAAATGATAAGTAGTAAGTAGTAAAAAATAAAGGAGAGTAAGGACTGCATTGTGCATTGTGCATTGTGCCATGGGGACGGGGATCATCTAGGAGACAGAGTGGTCAGAAAATGATCCTCTGTGGCTTGCATGCTAGATATTGAAATTTTTCCAATCTTAAATGCAATATAGTGTACTTCTGAAAATCATGTCTAACTCAAAAATAAGTCATATCTCACTTACATACATAAATAGCTGCACACACACTTAGATGATCTGGGTAGCTGGAGAATGAGTCTCTTAATCCAGCCTCACAAATGGTCTCTCCTACATGGATAACATTATAGGTGTTAATGTTCAAATAATTGACAATTGGCATTTTGAGACACTAAAGTTAACTGGGAAATGCCTTAGATTTCTACCCTTGTTTTTGGAGTAATACCTGAAATATGTTTCAGGCTTCTCTGCCTTAATGACTAGACATTGGTATTAGAGTTTAATCTCGAATATAGACTTATCATTCTAAATTTTACTCTCTCTGTAATCTAATGTTAATATTAAATATTTCATATACAACTTGGAGTTTACAAGGATAATTGACAACAAATTTTGGTTCTTGTTCATTCCCATCAGAAAGATAAAGTTGAGTTGGGTAACTCAAAGGTCACTTCCATGTCAAGAAATTTGAAAAAAGGTTTTTTTCTGTATCTTCAAAACTCTTCCTGAATGAAAATGTCCAATATTATTTGTTAATAAATTACATCTCTTTCTCTCTCCCTCTCCCTCTCTCTCAACACTGCATTTAATTATCTACACACTTATATTTTAGACTGTGAATATCACATGGATAAGAACCCTGTTAGTAGTCTTTGTTTTGTATCGCCAGCATCATCTGAAGTTCACTTGGCATTTAGAAGGTGATCAATACATATTTATAATGATTAAAAGATGTAAGACAATGTTTTTCAAATTGGCATCAAAAGAACCCACATAAGATTATAACTAAAGATATTGTATTAAACACTTGAAAGTTGCTATAAGCATTGATCTTAAATGTTTTTGCCACATAAAAGAAATACTAATTATGTGATGTGTTGAAGGTATAAACTTATACTATGGTGGTGATCATTTTGCAATAAATAAATGCCTTAAATCAACATTATATATCTTAAACATATATATAATCCTGTATGTCAACTACATATCAATAAATCTGGAAAAGAAGGAGCCCACATAAGGTGAAGTAGATGTCTTGGTGATATATATATGTGTATATCTCTCTGAGTTATATATATACATCCACATATACACATAGACACTCATATGTACACACACATGGGGTCCACAGGTTCTCTACTAGTATTTTTTAATTTAGTGCTTTTATTTCTATAATACTGTGAAAGACTATAATATACACATATTCTGGATGCAGCATGACCACGATTAGATTTAAGTGTTCAGATTTGTGTCTATTAGTACAATGGCATCAAAGAGTATTTCTTTTATTGCCTCAGACTAATGAGAAAAATACAGAAGTGTATTTACTTTGTCAGCAATGCATTCCTGCTAAGGAAAGCTAAGTGATGCCAGGGGCCGTTGTAGTCATAAAGATTGCCAGAGTTGGAATGAACCAATGCGAAAAGAGAAATTGGTTGTCACATGGCATAGGCTGAAGGCAACAATAATGTTCTTACAGCAGTCAGCACCATTTTCACATTGCAACTTAGAAATTAATTTTAATAAAATATCACCTGGTCTATTAAATTAATGTAGATTTTAACGTTAGTGGTTATATATGTGTATGATTTACATTTTTTGATTTTTGAGTCATATGAAGGTAAAGGTTAAGGCATTTATATAGTGTTATGACCTTATGTACATAAAACTTTAAAAATGATGTTACCACTGATAATCCCTAAAAACTTTGTCTCTGCTCTCCTCTGCTCCCTGCCTTTAAAATGACCTTCTAAAGTGGCCTCAATTTAAGTAATGCTGATAAAGGTGAATTGAATATTAAAACCTAAAAATGAATTTTAAAAAAATATTCTTTTTAAATTTACCCATAATATTGGTTTTTCTTGTTTTTTTTTTTTTAACTTTGTTTTGTGTTTTGCCTTTTTTCACAAATTTAAAGGTAACTGAATTTAAGAACCTTACATGTATCAAAATATATTAATAATGTCAGTTTAAAAAGTGAGAGGAAGATCTTACTTTAGAGAATTCCAAAACCAATAATAAATGGATTTTTTAAAGGAAAGGAGAGAAGGAAAGCCAAAATGAAATATTTTTAGATCAATTCCCAAGGTATTTTAAATTGCAGAAAGCTGTTCTCCCGGGAAGCTTTAACTATTCAATGATTTCCTGAGTTATAAATACAGCCAACTCTAGAGCATCACCAAGGATCCTAAATTATGTAAGAGAAAACTTCATAATTCGAGTAGTCAAAAATTCAACAAGAATAATAACTCTGGTAGAGCTAATATTTGCTGATAAGGTATTGATAGAGAATAGATATGAGAGCCTCTGTAGAAGAGTGGGAAGGGGCGTATTAGAGCTATTTAGAGAGGGTCCAAGAAGGGAATATTTCTTTCAGTGGTGCAAGAGGCTGACTTTGAAGGCTACTGATACATGGCATATGCATAATGTTTCTAACTGGAAGATGGTGCCACACTAATTGCAGCTGGAGTGGACAGTCACATTAATACACAGAAAGGGTGTAGGGCAAAGGGGATGGGTGTTATCCAGAGAAAAGGAGAAAACATATCCTATACATGCAGGATGAGGGCCCTGGAAGAAAGAGAGTATTTAAAACAAAATCAAGGAAGGTGTAGGGTATCCTGAAAATGGTGTCACTTGAAGCAGAAAATCAGCTGCAAGATGATGATGTATTGTGGTTTCATCCATGACTGATGATATATGAGTCCATCAGAACAGTGCTCATTGTGTCTCCAAGTAGGCAACGGGACCTTTCCGTCCCCACAAGCACAATCAGGGCTCTACCTGAATATAGAGAGCAACTTTACCACCTCATCACCCAAATGAGGCAGCAGGCTGAAGGCACTTCAGAACAGAGCGCCTCATACGGTGAAGGAAAATGAAGGAAGTGATTTATGTAAGAAGATGGCTCTGCAAAGAGGTGGAAATTGCTTACGACCACAAAAGAGGAGTTAAACTGCATGGCTGTGGGAGGAGAGAGGAGGAGAATTCCTAACACGATAATAGAAGGTAAAGCACAGGGTAGCTAAACATAATCTTGAAAAGAAAGAGTAGGTGAAAAGGCAAAAGAATCCTCTCTGGACAAAATACTGAGTAATTGAGGCTGGCTTCTTCCCATACTCCAAGTCACTCGAAATTCACAGGATGTGTTTGGTAGATAACTTTAGTGTTCCAAGGAGACTAAGGCAAGGCCAAAATAAAAATCATAACCAAAGCCATCATAACAGACAACACCTGCCTTCAAAATTATTATGATCTCAGGGGAATGATAGAATAATAGGGCATTTAAACGATACTCTATCACATTCATGGATATAATAAAGTGCGCATTCACCCATTTATTTAACAAATATTTACTGAAAGCACTCACCAAGTGCCAGACTCTAGGGATAAGATGTTGAACAAAGAATCACTGTCTCTACCCTCATGGTACTTTTAGATTTATTGTAGCAGTATTCAATCAACAGACTTCAAGAATACCTGCATACTATTGCAAACTAACTGAGGTGACCACTAGGACTATCTCGTATAGGGGATGGCATGGGAAGCCCTGCTCAGATACATAATCTAGAGACAGGCTTTTCTAAAGAAGTAGCAATTATTCTAAGATTGAAAACTGAGATAGAACACCAGATACATGTATTGGTTATGGAGAGCATTTAAGATAGAGGACAGGACAGATGCATAGGCCCTGGGCAAAAGTTGACCCAAGTAAGGAAAAGAACAAAAGCTAGAGTGATCAAAGCAAGGCAGATGGGGAAATGGGCAGATTGCATGAGGCTCGGGAGGTGTACATGTATATAGTAAAAACTCTGCATTTTATTCTAGGTGTAATGGGGAATCCTCAAATAGGTTGAAGGAGAAGCATGCCATCTTTTAAATTATGCTTTTCACAAGAATATTCTGGACTCCTTTTAGAGAATGAACTGTTGCAGGACAAGAGGCAGAAGAACTAGTGAAGGGACTATCATAGTCCTGTAGACATGAGAAAGTAGTCATGTAACAAAAAGGTCTGTAGCTGAAGGGAGAAGTGGGGAACCAGGGTGAAGAAAGAGGGTTAGGAATGAAAGGAGAGTAGAGTGTTGATGACAACACTTTCAAGAATGTTGGCAGCAAAGGTGGAAAGATAAATGAGGTCAAAAAGAGCATTGAGCTCTCCAGAATATTTTTTTTTATTTGTTTGTTTGTTTATTTGTGTAAGAGTAGAAACACTTGGGGGCTTATTTATTTTATAAATATTTACTGAATATCTACTGGGTGTTAGGACTTCTCAAACTTTCACATGCCCACAAATTACCTGTTCATCTTGTTAATTCACTAAGTCTGGATAAGGACCACAGATCTACACTTCCAACAAGCTCTGTAATTATGCTAATGTGTTGGGCACAGCACTTTGAGTAGACCAATTTTAGTCACTAGAGATGCAACTGGGAATACTGCAAGAATCATTTTTTTTTTTCCATTCCATGATATAAGCATATACTAATGAGTTCAATCTTATTGAATGAGAACACCTCTCACCTACCAGAAAGAGGTGATAACTGACAGAGTAATTTTACAGTTAAGGTGGGAAAATATGAGATTTAAGCACATGATGGGAAGATGTTTCATCTGTTGCATCATAAGAGAAGAAAAAAGTAGAAATATAGATATGTTTGTGGATCTGTCTACTTGAAGCAAGGGTCTGAGTGGTGATTTCTATTTTCTCTAAAGTATAGGGCAAAGTTATTGGTTAAAGGTGAGTGAGAGAGTAGGAGAAAGGCTAAAGCAAGAAAAAGTGAAATAGCTGTTGCATAAAATGAAAGCAAAATTATTGGGGAACTGTACTAGAGTCACAGGCACTGCTGAGGTCCTGTTTGTAGATGCTAGCCAAGGATTTATAGTGATGATACTCTTCCAACTTTAAGGATCTTCTCCAGTATTGCTCAGCTGCTCAGCTGCAGACATAGAGAATGTGGATGTGTGGGTTCATTCAATGTTAGAATATGCCAGATGAGCAAGAGAAAACAAGCCAAGGATTAGAGGAATTAAAAATAATAATTTGTAAAAGGAGAAGTGAAAATTGGAGGGGTTGGTGGATAGAAAACCTGGTGGGTTTGGTGCACTGGAAGTCTTAATGAGGTTCTTGAGCAGATGAGCTGGAATGAAAGAAACTGTACATGAAAGAAAGTAGAAATATGTGGTGACTATGCAAGGATGACCCTTTTCTAGGGATTACACTAACTTTGAGGCCAGATGGATCATCTAGGTGGATCTTGACAACATTGAGAATAATGGTGGAAGGTAAGAGTTCTTTATAAGTTTTGATGACACATGTAAATTGAGTATTATAGAGACCATATACTGTGGGGCTAAGGAGAAGGCCTTAACATCAGATGAACAAGGGCTCTATACTTAATAACAGATGGCCCTAGGACAAGCATTTTGTTTAATTTCTCAGAACCTTCATTTTCCTATCTGTGAAGTAGGATGAAAACATTTACCTCCTAGTGTTATTCCATGTTATTATGAGGCTGAATGAAGTAATTCAGTATAAGAGTCAGAACTGCGCCTGGCAAATAATAAACATTCTTTAAACAGTACCTGCTTTATTACTATTGGCAGAGAGCTCTTTTGCTTCACTTGAAACAAATATCAACCTCTGTTATTTGGAAGTATATGTTAGTTTAACTAAGTGATATCGAATCTATTTGCTTATCATTTTCCAAGGAGTTCTGAAGTCTTCTCTGTATGTATTTTCAAATCTATAAGGAATGAGGTTTGATTTAGGGATGCTTAAGCCCATATCAAGATGGATTATATTGCTGGCTAATCAGAAATAACGAGTCTACGGCCATGCTACCCTTAACAAGCCCAATCCCATTTAATCTCGGAAGCTAAGCAGGGTTGGGCCTGGTTAGTACTTGGATGGAAGACCACCTAGGAAGACCAGGTGCTGTAGGTGTAAAACATTAAAAAATAATAATCATAAGAGGTTGTAAGCTGACAAGATTCTTGCAATCTGTGAGGTCAACCAAGGGTTGCCTCACCTAAAAGAAAAGAAATAACATGAAATTTACATTTTAAGTATTACCTAGCAAATCAATCCAGTGTTTTTCCAGTTTACCTATAGATTATTTCACTTCTAATGAGATTTTTTTTCTCCCAAACTTCTTGCCCTTCAGAAGTATTTTGTACTTAACCAATGTAGAGTTTTGCAGTAGTATTTCATTTCCCTCTAAGGTTGATTTTCTCAGCTAAAGCCATTGAGAAAACTTTAACTTTGTATTTTTATCAGGTCTCATTCACAATGTGTTGACACGATGGTTGATGGGACAGTTTCTAGATTGATGACCAGTGGTTGGTAAAATGCTGTATTTCTAAAAATACATAATTGAGAGATCAATCAATACAATTGTGCACACCTGAAAGAGGATGCAGTATGCAGTAGGCCCCGATAGCTTATGCAGTAGTGTCCTTGTCTTGGGCAGCTTCACTGTATAAATAGAACAATCCTCAATTTAGAAGAACCAGAGACCCAGACTACTCCATTCTCAAGCTGACTGAGACATTACTGAAACCAAATGAAAACTGTTTAAGTGCTGAAGGGATTAAAAGTATTGGGATGATGGGGGTAGGATCACAATTGAATGGATTACTTTAGGTGTGACCTTCAGAGAAGTACATTCAATTTCTTTAAGAAATTGTATAGACTGCAGAATGCTAAGGAAAAGTGAAAATTAATCTAAGAGCCTCATTCTCAACCCAAGGAGACACCAGTAGCTGGTAAAAGTGTTTTTCAGAGGCAGTGGTAAGGGTACATTTTAGGGTAGATGAAGGACAAGCACAAGGTCTCTCCACAGAACTGGGAAAGTCATGGGCAGATGGTCAGTTTATATTTGGAATCACCGTGTGGCTTTGGAATGCCTCCTTTTCTTCCATTTTCTTCTTTTGTGACTTTGTCTTAAAAGGCAGTGCTACAGCATAAGCAAAGCCATTTCAGAAGCAATGAATCCTTGGGTAAAGAGGAAAAGTGTCTTTTAAGGTAAGAATGATAAAAGTCTCTCCTTTCTCATCTTCCTGCCACATATTCCTTGCCTCTCTGGACCTCAACAATGGTTCAGAATTCCATGAGGAGTTTTAAAAGGCAAGGAGGGTGTTTGCTTTCACCTGCCTACCTATCCTAGATAGTTGTTTCAGAACCTGCCCTGTGACTATTCAGGGATGCCTTGCAAAGCCACCCAGAATAATTCACATTATTTATTTGCCACCTGGCTCCCACTCTGAAGCCCCTTCCTCCACATCCTGCACAGCTTTAAAACTCAGCCTCCCAATTTGTTCATTATAGTTGGCAAAAAAGTGAGCGAGATGAAATTAAAATGTTTCCTAAGCACACATCATTTTAATTCCATTCAATAGATTATCTTGACATATTTACTCATGGCCATGTCTGTCTCAGTATCATCCATGGAAAAGTATATATTAAAATTTTAAATTAAAAGCAGAGAGTCTGGGGAGCTTGATATCTTTTTGAGAAATGGAGCAAGTCAGCCACAGGCTCCCAGCATGAGTATCGTGGGAGCAAAGAGTCTGGCAGTGCAGAAATTACAGCCCACGGATTTCCCTGCAAATACCTTCCCACATATAATGTAAGGGATCATGGAATCCCAAAGACAGGCAAAACCTCAAAGGTCATTCTTTCTCCGGATCAGTGTATATAAAAAGCCGTCTTCTTTTGGGTTCAGGTGAAACTTATCAGAAACTGCTAATAGACTGATTTATTTTTGAAACCAAAAAATATGCTGAAAATTCATTAGCTTTCATCCTATTAAAGAAATTTTGTGTAATATACTGGTTAAGAGAATAAATATTTTAATGAGTAACAGGTTTGTAATTTATAAACTCTTGATCCTTTGTGTGCATCAGTTTTCTCATTTATAAATGGAAATCATACTTTAAAAGAGCACAAATTGTGACTATTAAAGAAATAATAGTTTTAATACTATTATCCTATTTCTGACACTGTTATCAATACATGTTTGCTATTATATTTCTAAAATTACTCAAAACTAAAGAATAATGGTACTCAAAGCATTATAATAATTCTGCTTTTCTCTTAATGTTCATTTTCCAGTCTACACATACATTAGTTATGAAGTTTGGAAAAGTAACTAGGAATCTACCTCTTTGGATCCCAACTAATAGATCATTCTTCTCAAGTTTGGAAATAGAGATTGTGTGTGTTAAGTGATTGTGGCTTCATGGTCACCTGGGAGGTCAGTGAGTTTTCCTGATTCATCTTGTGCCATTCTGAACAGAATATACATCTGAACGAAATCTTATTTGAGTTTTTATAAATAAAAACCTCATTAAATAGATGGATGGGCTTGGACAGATGAAAGAGGAATTAAGAAGTGATACTTTTACCAGCAGTTTTCCATTCTTACAAGCACTTCTTCTGTATGTCAACTTTGCCTGTTTAAAAATACATGTTATATATTTTTAATAAGCCAGTCATCTTTTCCAGAATAGTGGCTTATGTTATATGGATTATGTGAACTATCTCCCCTTAAAAAAAATAAAATAGAAGGCAGGCAAAATCTTTCCTTGGGCCATGAGAGACCCAAAGAGAGATATTCCTTAGGGGCAATAAAGTCACAGGAAACTTTTGCAAATGTTTCCAGTTCAGGCCCAGAGAATCATTGCTTTTAATTTATATCACCTAAAGTTCTGTGCTACCTGTTGCCAGTCTGGAAGGAAGAGGGTATTCTTCACTCCTGGAATTCTCTCGAGTGCTCAGAGGGAACCAAAAGAACAGGAAGTCTGACCTGAAGGCAATCTGAATTTCTTTGGCCTGCTGCATCTTACTCACCTGCTGAGTAAGGGGCAAAAACTGTATGCAGTAGTACTCTGAAAGTGTGCAAAAAACACAGGCTGAGTTTATGGTGTTCTGTATAGAAGAGGGTCTTTTCATAGAAACTTGTTACTGAGAGTATTTCAGAAGATATGCCACAAAAACCCAGTTATTCATTATGATGTGGGAAGGCTGGGTTTCCTTGCTCTGGATTTTAAATAAATAATGTTATAGAGTGAGATAAAAAGAACTACAAAGGGAGGGAAATGAGAGAAAGAAAGATTTTTAAAAAGAAAAAAGAAAAAAATAAACCTTTAGATTGGTTGAAAAATGTGTAATTTACTTCACACTTTTCAGCCAATGGACTCACCTACTGAACTGTGTTCTACCCAGGTGAATATTGAAATAATTATGCACTTCCTAAGCACACATTGGCTATAGATGATTCCTGTTATTCTTTGACAATTCCTCTGTAACTCTTTATTACCTGGCACCCAACTAATCTGTCACCAGTGCTCTTAAAACTTGACTTTACACTGTCCTTACTGTCAATGAGTTCAGTCTTCCCACTCTCCTGTTCCCCAGGCTCTCCTCAACTAGCACGAGTCCTAGTTAGGCCACATGTCCAAAGAGTAAAGTCTCCTTCCACTCAAATTAACTATGAGAAAGCAAGCAGAGTCTGGTTAAGCCCTCGGGGATTCCAGCAGAGTGGAGAATTACTCTTGCCTCAGTTCATTGTAATGAATAATAAAGAGATACTTACATGTGATTTGTGGTAAATTATTCATCTTGTGCACTGAAGAATCAGGGCAGTAATACGTAAGGGAGAGTTCTGGTGCATCTGAGTTCTTATAAATACTCAATCTAAAGCATTTCCAAAGACCAATCTCCTCCCCTCATTAAGGACTAAAGCAGTCAGGGATTTTGGAAAGAAGAGGCTTAAATCAGGCCTTCCATCTCCCTCTAGGCTCTGTGCATGCAGCTGCCCATAAGCTGAAGCTGTTTATAACATATTTGTTATTTTATTGTAGCGCCAAAGTCACTCAAAGCCACCTGAGGAGCTCAGCAAGACCTCCACTTTGCTTTCTGCAGCCATCCTCAGGAGGTAATTAGAGAGTGAGAATTGTTTCCAAACCAACAAAGCTCCTCCAGGACCCTCTACCCACAGCATTTACAGTAGGCCTGATCCCTCTCTGACAGTAGACACAACACCTCCTGAAGGAGACAACGTACTTCTGGCTCTTCATTGCTTCCTACTAGATTTCAGTGCCACTGTTATTCCTTCATGCTTAGGATGACATAAGGAGACATTCTGAAAACCCTCATCAAGAGTTCCACCCTCTCTCATGTGCCAGGGTAAATGAACAAGGGGAATAAGAAAGTCTGGGGCCTTAAATCTCATTCCTTCAAGATCCAAGAGATTTTACCTTTTCTAGGCCTTTGCTTGTCAAGTTTTAGAAAATGAAAAGTCCTAATTAGTATTTGTCCTGTTGATACTTATAGGCATTCATACCTATAAACAAAAAGGTTACTGTTATAAATTTTAAAGTTTACATTTTGCACAAGCACTTGCTTTTATTCCCCTGTGAGTGGTGCCATTCTTCCTTACACTGGGGACAGTTAAGTGTTTTACTCACACTTTTGGCTTGTCCTTAGAGAACATGGATAAGGTTCAGAACTGAGGCTCATAAAACAAAACAAAACAAAACAAAACAAAACAAAACAAAACAAAACAAAACATGGTAATAGATGATGATGATGATGATGATGATGATAGTGATGATAGAAATGAAACGGTGGAACTTATAGGGAGAAACAGACCAAAGAGAAATAGGATGGGACATCAGACATCCGAAAATGTCTGATTGTTCTCAGAACCAAAAGAAGAAACTAACTGAGAGTAATCTATAAGCAAAGAATCTGAGCAAAAGTTCTAGATGCCTGATGAACAAGAGGCAATATTTAGCCAATCGATTAAATTAAAGCTTATGAATTCCATCTGTGCTCCAATGTAGGCTAGGCACAATAAGAGGAGCTCTGTCTGAAAGGGGGAGGTTGTCTTCAGAGCTTCAAAGAGAAACCAAATTTTGTTATGGGCATTGGATATTGGGAACTATACATCAGACAGGAAGGAACTTTTGTTTCTAACCATTTAGAACTCTACAGGGAGAATTTTTCCATCCATATTTTCTCACCTTGCTATGATTTGTTGAAACAGCAATCTTAACTTTTCCCAGGAGTTAGGCCAAAAACTAAATAGTAAGTACACAGTTTGAACCAAAATCTTTGCTATTCTGTAAAGCTTTACTCTGTCCCTTTTCTCCACCACCACCTCTCTCTCTCTCTCTCTCTCTCTCTCTCTCTCTCTCTCTCTCTCTCTGTCTCTCAGTCCCCCACCCCCCACCCCTGGCTCTCTTTATCCCACTAGCAATTTATTCTAAGGCATTTCTTTATCTGTACTGCTTATGTTTTACCCTTTTCCAATTGACTGGGATTATAAAAATCTATATGGTAAGCATACAGGCAGTATATGGGTGAAGAGACTTCTTCAAAGTGTCTAGATAAAGCAGACAAGCTCTGACAAAGCTAGATAATAAACCAGGCCAGGAGGTTTTCCCTTGAAGGAACCTAATTAAGAACACAGGCAAATGTACATTAACATTCTCCTTAAGGCATCATATTCACCTCTGAAGACATTTTACTGTTGTAAATACAAAAGACAAACCTTAGTGTTAGAGCTAAGAGGGGAAGCAGAAGCATAGATAGCTAAAAGAGGCTTATAATTTTGCTATGGGTGGAAAGGCCATCCAGGGAACAGAAATTCAAAAGCATCTGAAACAAGAAGCATTTAAATTTTCAAGAAGCTAAGCCAGGCTCAACAGATGGCCTGGGAGGAAACCTGGCATCATCATTCAAAGCTGAACTTTTTTAGCAGGGGGATAGCCCCAGTGAGTAATTATATTTATTTTGTTTTGTATATTTTACATGGAAAATAGGCCAGTTTAAGTTGTTGATCTCTTGACAAAGAGGAAAAGTTACCCCAAATCTATGTGAGGTGTCACCCCAAATCCAAGGTGGGGTGGTCCATGTCTTATAAAATTAAGTTAATTTCAAAGATTATTTTAGTAACTTTAAGGGGTGATAATGTCACATTTTTATTAAAATTTATTAAATTCTTAAAATCATAATACTTACAAGTAAAAACTTTTTACTTTATATAAATGATTCAGAAAGCTTATGAAAAGGAATTTATTAAACCAACAAGGAGTTTATTCTGATGTGGATAGTTGGGTTTGTGAGAGACCTTATACTTAGTTGCAATCCATCTCTTTAATGCCCACCCACTGGCTCTAGCTCTTCCTCTTGTAAAACAAATAAATCCAGTTTGTCCTCCCTATGGTAATCCTTCATAAAGATGAATAAAATTATATTATCCACACTAAGTTATCTCATTTTGAAGTTAAGGTTTTCTATTAAGCATCTTTAAATCAGCTACTATTCATATATTCCTTCCTATGTGTAGTTAAAAGCAACACCCTCTAGAAGAGAGGCCATGCTTAAAAGGTAAGTCATATTAGAAAGCGTCTAGAAGGTGTAGTTTAGTAATTTAATATTACTAAGATTACACCCAGAATATGACAGAATATGTACATGTGCTTTATGCCAATGTCCTACATACACATATATGCATATAAATAATGTATACCTCTAGTTGTACCCCATCCCCCAATATATTTTGTTGTGTAGTTAAGTACATTCTGGTTAAAATGGATGCTTAAACACTTCCATTTAACACTGCATGAAAGGTTGTAGCCACAGCAATTATGCAAGAAAATTATATAAAAGGCATCCAGATTGAAAAGGAAGAAATAAAATGATCTCTCTGCAGATGACATAATCTTAGATATAGAAAATTCTAAGAAAGCCCCTAAAAAAGTATTAGAACGAATAAACAAGTTCAGCCAGATTTCAGATACAACATAAATATAGAAAAATCAGTTGCATTTTTATACACTAGCAATAAAATAACTGAAAGTAAAATTAATAAATAATTCTATTTACATTAGCATAAAAAGGAATAAAACATGCTAAACTAAATTTAATAAAAGAAGTATAAAATTTACACTCTAAAACATGAAATGTTGTTGAAACAAATTAAAGACCTAAATATATGGAAAGACATCCAATGTTTATAAATTGAAAGGTTGGATATTATTAAGATGATATTATTCTCCAAATTGATCTGCAGATTCAATTAGTCTTTCAAAATTATACCTAATTTCTTTTCAGAAATTAGCAGGCTGTTCCTTAAATTCATATGGAGATTCAAGCGATCTAAAATAGTCAAAAAATCTTAGAAAAAGGAGGAAATAGAGAATTCTTCTCAATTTCAAACTTACTGGAAAGCAATGGTAATCAAGGCAGTGTAATACTGGCATAAAGATAAATGTATAGATCAATGAAATAGAATTGAAAATTCAGACATAACTCTCACATTTATAGTCAATTGATTTTTGACAAGAATGCCAAGACAACTAAATGGGGGAAAGAACAGTTTTTCAGTAGTGATGGAACAACTGGATATTCACATGCACTGAATAAAACTAGGCCTCTACCTCATGCCATTCACAAAAATTAACTCAAAATGGATCAAAGGCCTAAATGTAAGAGTTAAAGTTATACAATTTTTAGAAGAAAACATAGGTGTAACCCCTTATCAGATGGATCATTGTTGAATATCTTCTATTTAGTAGGTTGTCACTTTGTTTGTTGAAGATTTTCTTTGCTGTGCAAAACCTTTTTAAATTAATACAGTCCATTTGTTATTTTTTCTTTTGTTTTGCCTTGCTCAAGTGGATAAAGATGTGGTACATATATACAATTGAGTATTACTCAGCCATAAAACAGAATGAAATCTTGCCATTTATGGCAACGTGGTAGATCTAGAGGTTATTATGATAAGTGAAATAGGTCATATAAAGAAACAAAAATACCATATGATTTCATTTATATGTGTAATCTAAAAAACAAAACAAGCATACGAACAATCAAGAGACAAACTCATGATACAGAGAACATTTTTATGGTTGGCAGATGAGAGGGGGGTTAGGCGGATGGTTGAAAAAGGAGAAGGGATTAGGATATACAAGTTGCTACTTATAAAATCAGTCATGGGATAAAAAGTACAGCAGAGGGATATAAAATACAGCATAGTCAGTACTATTGTAATGACTATGTGTGGTATAAGAAGGGCATTAGACTTATTGGGGTGATCGCTTTGTAAGTTATATAAATGTCTAATCACTACATTATGTATCTAAAACTAATATTATAGGTCAACTGTAATTGAAAAAAATGAAGAAAAGAAAAGAAAAGATAGGTATAAATTTTTTTGACTTTGGATTAGGCAATGGTCTTTTAGACGCCCAAAGCACAAGCAACAAATAAAAAAGTAGATAAATTGGACTTCACTAAAATTAAACAACAACAGAAAGATTTGTACTTCAAAGAACACAATCAAGAAAGTCAAAAGAAAATCCATAGCATATAAAAAATATTGCAAATCATGTATCTGCTAAGTGGCTTGTTTCCAGAATATATAAAGAACTCTGGGAACTCAACAAAAAAGACAGACAACCCAATTTTTAAAATGATTCAAATAGACATTTCTCCAAAAAAGATACACTAATAAGCAATAGGCCCATGAAAAGAAGCTGAACATCATTAGTCATCAGAGAAATGCAAGTAAAAACCATAATGAGATGTTACTTCATACCCAATAGAGGATCTATAATTTAGAGAAAAAAGAAAGAAAAGAAAAGAAAAGAAAAGAAAAGAAAAGAAAAGAAAAGAAAAGAAAAGAAAGAAAGAAAGAAAGAAAAAGAAAGAAAGAAAGAAAGAAAGAAAGAAAGAAAGAAAGAAAGAAAGAAAGAAAGAAAGAAAGAAAGAAAGAAAGAAAGAAAAGAAAGAAAGAGTAAATAGGAACCATTGGTGAGGTTGTGGAAAAATTGGAATTCTCATGCACTTCTGGTGGGGATGTAAATTGGGGCAGCTGTTTTGGAAAATAGCGTGCCAGTTCCCCAGAAGCTTAAACATCAATTAACATACGACCCAGCAACACCACTAGGCATATGCCCAAGGGAAATGAAAACGTCTGTCCACATAGAAACTGGCACATGAATGTTCACATAGCATTATTCATTATGGAGAAAAAGCGGAAACAACTTCAACTGAATACATTTATTTTTCAGTCATAAAAAAGAATGAAGTACTGATACCTGCTCTAATATGGGTGAACTTCGAAAACATCATGCTAAGTGAGAGAAGCCAGTCTCAAAAGATCACCTGTCGTATGATTTAACTCATATGAAATGCTCAGAATAAGCAAATCTGTAGAGACAGAAAACCATTTATTGGTTTCCTATGATTGGTAGGGAAGGTTGGGGAAATTGAGATTGACTGCTAATAGATATGGTGTTAATTTGGGGAGGTAATGAAAATGTTCTGAAATTGACTGTATACATACTTGCACAATTCTGTGAACATACTAAAAAGCATTATAGTGTATGTTTTAAATGGCTGAATTGTATAGTGTATAAACTATATTTCAATAAAGCTATTATTTAAAAAAAGGGGATCATGAGATATCCTCATTGCTCTTTTAATTTGGTCTTTAAGTAACCAAAGTTTATGTCACTACTGTGAACTTGTGAGTCTCAGGTGATGTTTATCCCAAGAACTGTTTGGGGAAGCAGGGGTGGGGGTAGGAGGTGATATGCATCCAAAGAAAGATTTCTTTTAGAAAATATAACAGTAGAAACAACTTTATCTTAATTTCTTCTTTTAATTTTTCTTTTCTTTTGTGGATTCAAAATGCTTTATAAACTCATATGTTTTTAGGAATGTGCTCGAATCTATGAACTGCAATTTCACGTATAGCTGTGGTAAATTTGCAGAGCTATGAGCTACACTGGGGGATCCCTGGAGCTGCACAGCCATGGTCAAACCGCCACACAATGGACCCACCTCTTGCCCATCCGCTTAGGGCAGGGATCCAAATGCTCTAATGACCCACTCCAGGCTAATACCACCTTAGTGTAGGCCTCTCTCATTAACCTGCATCCTCCCAGGTAGCCTGTTTATTTTAGTAATGTAATGACCTTCTCTGGCCAATTATCTGTATTACCGAGTGTAAAGGACTGATACTAACAGGCAGGATTTCTTCCCAAATAGGAGGAAAAATCAGCTCTTTGGCAAGGTGCTCAAAGATCTCCTACCATGTAGGCAGTGGCTCCCTTTACTCACATAAATACAGGCCTGACCCACCTCCCTCAGAGCCAAAGAAGAAAAATTTCAGGTTCAGGAACCTTAAAAAGACAAGGGTCTTGGCTTGAAGTGCAGTCAAGTGAGAAGATGCATGGAGGAGGGACCTGGGGCAACAGCTGCCTTGCTACCATGGCTGTAATTGTAACGATTCTTTATTCTTAAATGCTAATTTTAAAGTTTTCCAAGGAATTATTTTACTTAGTGTCAACGATACAGATAACACTGTTGATAAGCTCTTTATATTCCAATAGCGAAACTGGTCAGTTTCTGCTCTGGGGCCTATTAGCCAGGCCCCCACTTGAATCACTCTGGCAGTATATGCCTGGCTTCATTAATGGCATTGACAAGCTGCTCCCACCAGGAGGATTCTGCAGCAGAGACTGTCTGCTTTTTCTTCCATGCCACTCTGTTTCTTCCTTCCCCATGCCTAGAGGCCTCTGCTCTCAGGTAAGCATTGGGCCAGCCTGACATTTGTGAAGGCAGAATATCATCAAAACTGCTGAGAACTTCCCCAGCTGCCAGGATTCCATCAACTAGGAAGGCCTGGCTGTTCTTCGGTCCTTCTCTGAGGGACAAGGCAACCAGAAGAGAGTCAGGCCAAATGATTCATGTTTTGATGCTGAAGGACTTGCCCCCAAAGCCTCATTTTTCTGGTAGTTCTTTCTACCTAAGCTGACAAAGTGACTAACAAAGAAGATGACAAGACTACAGGGTCTCATGTTACCCGGAGGAAGGGGCTGCGAGGAGAAAGAACTCTATAATACCTTTATGGTCCATAGCATACCATCTTTTTTTTTTTTTTTTTTTTTTAACATTTGTAAGGTTAAAAAAAGATGGCAGTCCCTTTAAAACACTTGCTAAATAAGGGGTAGAATTTGAGTCAAGAGAAAACAATCAGCTTTGGGATATTAATGAAGCACCTGCATATTGAGAAAGTGTGTTCAGAGCCAAAGTCATTACTATGCAGTTGTGCTCATAGAGACATAAAGAGGTATTAAGGAGGTAATTAACCTTTCCTCGAGAGAGTAACCAGGAGGAGAAGTGAACTTTCTGGTCCAGGACCTATGTAAAGGACCTAAATCTTCTATAAGTAAAAGTTGATCTCTCCCCAATAAGATCTCCTTCCCATTCTCAACATAGCAAATGCTAGATATTAATTTCTGTTCTATAAGCCCTTACAATGAGTAGACCTCAATCACTCTGTGCCCTAGAGGGCCTATTCTTCTGCATGGTGGGGACCAATGACCTCTTCCTCTTTTCAGGGGCTATAATACCTTCACAAACATTCCCCATCAGACAGACTGGGAGCAGAGGCAAAATAGTGTCTTCAAGGTCACATAGAAGAACTAAGCTTCAAACTCATGTATTTTGATTCTAGATATGTTCTTCTTATTAGTTTAATATATAACTTATACCTAAGTAGTTGAAAGAGTCTTTATTTACATTATGCTATGTTTAATTGGGTATTGAATGACTGATAAGAAAAAGTTAATAGGTATGACATTTTCTTTTAAAAAAAAAAGTCTGTTGGTTTGATTTTCTTTTTAAACTTAAGAGGTTTTACCTCTGTGAAAATAAAGTTTTCATAACCGGAAAACAGAGGTCACAGAGTCACAAATACTGGTGTCAAGTGCAGGACCTGCTAAGTACAAGATGTATGACTTTAGATAAATCAAATAGCTTCATAGAATTTCAACTTCCTCATCTTTAAAAGTGTGATGACTCCATTTTGGACACATTGTGAGAATAAAAGTAGAAGTTTGTAAAAGAGGCTTATAAACCATAACTCGTGAATGCAATTTGCCCTTACTAGGGCCTGATATTCTTGGTATTTTCACTTCATCTTTAGGAAGCATACCACATTGTCTTCCAGAATGATATTGAACACATTTGTGCCAATTCATGGATCAGGTTAGCTAGCTGTCCCTGTGAAAATATGGAGCAGATCTCAGAGGGGTCTTGGACAAGTGATTTTGGGCAAATCACACTGTTTGAAAGAATGGGACTCTATTATACCATATCTAAGATCCCTCACAGATTTATTAGCCAATGTTTCTAAGTACTATTTACAGGTACTTCATAATTTTGCCTCCCTGAGTTTTCCCTTTCTGAATGTTCCTCTTCAATGGTATAGTAGCATTAAACTTTTTAATATTCTGTTATTATATTTCCATAAGCTTTAGTTAAATAGCAAATAATATAATGCTATTAATTGCTATTTTAAAAAATCACTTTTGTAAATATGTGTTCAGCAGCTATAGAAAGCAGAACAGAAAACTATAACTGAGAGATTAAAAATAAAGAACTTAGCATACCTGTCCTTGGTGAATATGTAAATTAGTAGAGGAGATCAACTGTTTAATACTGATGATAATAAAAATTATTAGCTACTGTCATTGTTCAAGCACTTAGAATGCATGCAGAAACTGTATTCAGATCCTGTACATGAATTCTCTCAACATTTGTGAGATAAGTGGATTAATTCCCATTTTACAGATTAGTAAAATGAGTCGCAGACAGGTCAAATAGTGTTACCCCAGGTCATATAGTTAGTAAGTAGTATAACTAGTTTGACTATAAAACTCATCCTTTTATTCCTAATTCATGTTACATCTCATGTCTTTAATATAAAGCAGGATATATTGACACACAAGAAGATAAAGCCATTTCCACAGGAGACAAAGATATTAAATCTAAATTAAATTTATTTTTTTGCCTTCTATGAACTATAATTTATATTTTTCCACCTCAATAGAAATAAAAGTCCCTAGTTCTGTTATGAAAATAAAGATTATACTTATAAAGCCAGTGGATTCATTAATTTAACAAATATGTCTTAAGTGCCTATTGTGTGATAGACATGATCTATGTATGCACAGAAAAACAGAGGTGAAGAATGAGCGAAAATCTTTGTTCTTGTGAAGATTTGCTGTTGGTGTGTATTTTATCAAAAACCAACCAACACACAGACAAATAAATAACTTTATGGTCACTCTCATAGGATGATGAATGTCTCCCCTGGGTTGATTTTCTTCACTTGAATTTCTCATTTGTCTTAAAGTTATAGGGGAAAAAAAAAATAACAGTTTGAGCTCAAAAGTTGTATAGCTATTAGATGGAACTTTTAGATGAGTATTTTTGGCTTAGACTTGCTCAGAAAAAAAATTCATAATGAGGTTTCATTTTGCCCCACTATCTCCATACCAGTTATCTACTGCGATAGATGAGAACAAAATTTCTCTTTTCAGTTTTTGTGGTCATTGAAATGGCTTTTAAATACTTTTGAATGGCATCAGTCTTAGTTGAATTCAGAAATACATATAACATTTCTCCCTTGCTTCTTTGACAGACCTTTAAAATTAGTCAACTTTGAGAGATTTACTTTGGTTTTCTGAATTCTTTGAAGATGAATCGGAAAGCTGCTTCATCAAATTTAAAGTCTAGGCTTTAGTACTTTCTAACCTACATTTCACCCAGTTCTATCATTTTTCATGACACACCCGGTCATGACATCCTGGTTTGGAGTCACTGCTCCCTGTGGTGTAAGTTTCTCTTAGACAAGCTGCAAGAAACTACAAAGAAGACAAATGTTTCAAAATGAAATGTAGCAACCATCCTCTTTGAGAAGAAAACATTAATTACATTTTGAAAGAGTTATAATTGGATTTTACTTCTAGCTTTTTTTGATAGTTATTCTAGCTATGGAGTTAACATACTCCCAACATCTTTTATTCAGACAGTTTGAGAAAAGGAAGAAAGATTTATTTGTAATTATCAGAAATAAACACAGTTCCTGCAAAATAAACACAAAGGAGAAGAACCTGGCTTGGATCCCACCTCGTTAAAGATGCAAATTAGGAACAGACCATTGAAATGGGAAGTTTCACTAATCCTTTCTCAACAATGTAAATCATTAAATTAGCCTGGGGTTCAATGACATCTGTAGTGTGTAACCGGGGGTTTTATACAAGGGATCCCAAAAGGAGCAGCAACTTCCTTTGGGCCTCTATCATTTTTCTAGTTGGTATTTATTTTGAGTCATGGGCATAAAACATGTTCACTTAATGCCTATTTCCGCTTGCTGTCATTTTATTGTCTACCTAACCTATAGAGCTGTCCATTCCTTGATGCTGGTCCATCTGTGATCTCTCTCCAAACCTTCTGGTCTATTTCTGGTTGATCAGCATCAGACTATCCTTCAGGTGCTGGTCCCAGGTTCCCTGAAGCAGATGTGTGTGGATCATCAATTTTAACTCAGATCGTGCAACTAGCCTTTGGGGAACATGGCAATTCCAAATACAACACTGAAAATAAAGACAGAAATCACAATGCCTTGCATTGGAAAATAGAGTTTTCACAATGATCTTCTCTAGGTTTTCTCAGCCATGACTAACTAAATCAAGGAAGGTCTGATCTGTCCTCACCAAAATAACTACTGAGGAAGATGGAGAAGAACACACTGGGGTCTATCAAAACTAACTTATTAACTTGCAAATGATGCAAGCTAATGGATTTCATTGGCCAATAATTACCTGTCCAATCTTCAAACCCCTACTCCAAATGCGAAGATGTTCTAAAACACCAAACTATGCAAACGCTTTCAGTTTGTGGACAGCATGTGGATTCTCTAGAACAAAAGTGGAAATTCCTCTTACTATTCCAATTCCTTTGCTACTGAAAACATTTCAGTAGGAGCATATTTGTTCCTATTCTCCGGTGTCCCAAGAAGGTTTCATAAACTGTCCATTTATCCCAAATTTCTAAAACTGTTAATAGTTTATATTTGTGTCATTATGTATTTAGTTTTCTCATAGGGATGTTTTGGATGTCCTAATCTGGACACATTACTCATAAGTCCATCAGTAATATTTCCTTCCCATTCAAAACTCATTTTCAGAGGGAAACACTCCTTGAAGGAGATCAGTCAAAAAGGCATTATCTTTAAAGGATTATCTGTTGTGCAGATAATCAGATGATTTGCTGACTGCTCTGCAGGAAAACAGATAGTCATTCTGAATATTTGGAGTATTTTTAATACTACTCAGTTATTCCTCGTGATACTTCTCACTAGTAGAAGCCTATATTTCAGTTTCAACAGTCATACAAATATTGTAGGTTCATTGGGCAGAAACTGTAACAATTTCTATTTTAAATAGGATTTACTATAAATGTAGGCACATGATAAAAACTAATTAATTAGAAGAATGGCAACGCTCTTAGAAAATTATTTTACTGTCTCATATGTATCACCATTAGGAATTTTTCTTTCTCACTATGAGACCAAATTTTACTTGATTTAGCTTTATCCCATTAAGGTTAATATTGCTGTACTAAGTATTATGTTGATTTCAATGCTCTGCTAAAGGCTTGTACTTCATTTCCCAATCTATGTAGTTCTTATAAACTGTTCTGCCTTAAGCTACATACATAGATTTTTTTTTCATCTAGATAGCAAGAAGTGTTGTAGCATTGATTTGTGATTTGAGATCTCTGACATGAATTCTATGTTCTTTAACAAAACTTAAACTACAACCTTTCTTCAGCACAGAAAACTATTTTTTTTTAATTTCTCTTTTTTTCTGTTCTTTCCTTTTTAATCTCTCAAATACTCAGGGAATTAAAAGCTGAACTCATATTTAAATGAGTTTCTCCCATCTTAATCTCACCATTTAATGTCATATCATAGTGTTTTCCATCTGAAAGCAACTCTCCTGTTTGTCACAAAATCAACTTCCAAATTGAAGTACTAAGTACCAAGTATTTAGCAAGTGATTTGGTTCTTGTAATATCTTCAGTCTAATTTACATCAGTCACATTCTTTTGCATGCAACTGCTTCTATTCTCTCTGAAAAGCAGAGGGCTAGACTTTTTTAAGTTAAATGTTTGATATAAAACAGATATTCTACTAATTTGCTTTGCAAATTGAGCTCTCTGTGATTTAATGTGATTTAATGTGTAATGCATTCTAAGAGACTTTAAAAATCTATAGATAACTTGCTGTGCCATTCACACAAAGACACTTAACTGGTCTGGTTTTTATTTTTCCTAGCTTGGAAATGGTAATTCTACAACCTATTTCTTTAGTAGAGAGAAAGTTTGTAAGGATTCTTAAAAAAGAAATTTGAAAATGTTGCCCTTTGGAGATAAAGAATATATATAATAATTATTATTATTGCTTTTCTGTTGAGCAATCATACAATTTTTTCCCAAGATTTTTGTTAAAATCTAAACTTAAAAAAATCTTTCAGGATACTAAAGATACAACATAAACTTTCTACAAAGAATAAAAGTGAATGGATAAGCATACTTTTCTTTGCTCATTTTCTTCAATCAGGCAGTAAATGATGAAATGAAAGAACAAGACCACTGAACTGGTGGCTGTGATATAGTCCTGACTTTACCAAAAACTAGATGTGCATCCTTGGGAAATTTAAGAGTTTTTCTGGACCTCAGTTATCCCATCTGAAATATCAGGGTATTAGACGCAAGGATTGCCAAGACCTTTTGAATTAGTACCTATAATTTATAATTTGTCTTTACAACCTCTTTCAAGGAATAATACTATATTTAATGCAGCCTGAAAATAATGGTATCACTATTTTTGATGGATTTGATACTGGATAACCTTATATTAAGTTGAAAAAGGCTTCATTTTCAGCACATAAACATATTGTCTAATAGATTTGAAATGTAAAAAAAAAAAAAAAGATCCTTTTTGTCTATCTGAGAAACAATGTGTTAGTAAAATGAGTTGCCTGTTCTTTGTACTCCTGAGCTGTCCCATTTATTACATGTCCCATGACATGTAATAAATCCTAACACTGCTTTTTCACTTTTAAAGTAGGTTTCCATAATTATTTTTAATACATGTTTTGGTCTATTTTCAGAATATACAAGGAAAGCACTCAATAAAGTCATTTAAATTTTGAAGGATAATTTGACTGTCATATTAGGATTTTCCCTGGATTATATAGCGAGGTCTCCTCACTAGGAATAAGTCCCTCCATTTTTCCTTATTGATTTGGAATAATAGTTTATAAAGTGCAAAGACTGTTCAAATTCTGAGGTCAACAACAGTTTTTTATTTTTTTCTAGAAGGGTAGGGCAAAGACTCTGCATACTGACACAATTGTGATCTGAGAACCCATTCCCAGCTAAGGTAATGAAAGAGAAAATACATGCCACCATCCTTATTCATTGGTTCAAAGGTAGACTTAGAGTCAGGGATGGCTCAGGAGAAAATTCCTTAACTATATTTTTTACTGAGATGGTGAATTTCAATTAATAATAATAATAATAATAATAATATTTAACAACCAGATTTTGAAGGGCAGTAAGGAGGTGTCATGGGTCATGAAAAGCAGAATTTCTTAGAATTCAAGAACACAGTCGATTGAGTTAGTACACCTGAATTCATAGCCAGCTTGGTCATTTACTTCCTTGTGAGATCTTGTGTGAGTTGCTGAACCTTAAAAGAAATTCTATCTCATGAGATAAGTTACATAAAATGTATCAATGGATTGGGTCATTTTCCTTTTGCCAAGCTAACTTTATAAAGTTAAGAAGGAATTAAAATGTGCAGAACTTGGTCTATGACCATGCCACCTTGAACATGTCTGATTTCTTCTAATCTCAGAAGCTAAGCAAGGTCTGGCCTAGTTAGTACTTTGATGGGAAACCACCTAGGAATACCAGGTGCTGTAGGCGTAAAAAAGAAAATATGCAAAATACCTTTAGTTAACATTTACAGGGAAAAAAGTTATGGGAGTGTTCATATCTAATGCTGAGAAAAAATGGCTTGCCCTGTGACATTTGACAGGTATATAAATAGAAGCAGAATATCAAACAAATTTCACTGATCCCATATGAGACAAACACCAAATCACACTGGCCCAGGCCTCAGTATATCAATCAAAATGTAGGGTTCAAGTTCACTTAAGACTGTGGTCCTCAAACTTCAGTGTGCATTAGAATCATCTGGAGGGTCTATTAAAAGATCACTGTGTCCCACTCCCAGAGTTTCTGGATCAATAGGAGGACTGGCATTTCTAACAAGTTCCCAGGTAATGCTAATGCTGCTGGCATAAGAAGCACATTTTGAGGACCCATGGTTTAGACAATACGCTGAAATCTCCCAGTGTCTATTAGTGCAATAACATCAGTATAGGAGGGTGTCAGAGGAAAGTTCAGAGGAAGATCTTTGCTTGGAATAATTGGCTTACTTCTTCCTCTCTGAATACCAGTGTTTAAGGCTGAAAGGAGGAAAATGTAGTAGTTGGTGTGCCAAGCCATTTTTTTATCCTTCTACTGATAATGCATGGATCTCTTCAATAATTCAATTAAATATTATGGATGCATGGCATATTTGATATTGTGTGTGTGTGTGAATGTGTGTGTGTGATTCTGGGTTAGAGCACAGATGAAGAGAGACCAGGGCCATAGTATTGGCCTATTGATAGTCTAGCTTCACTTCAAGACTAACCAACAGAATTTTAGACTATGATGTAAGACTTAGCTGGAAAGCAACTGTTAGCTTGAAACAAAATGTCCTAAGAAATTATAAGATCTCCATGTAGAAAATTGTATGTGTATAAGGACAACATGGGAAAGACGCATTACAGAAACTTTAAGTTTGATTCATTCTCTCTTCAGAGCACTAATAAGATCAAACATTTACAGAGGGCTCACTAAGTGGCAGACACTGAACTATGCATGCCTCATAACAACCCTGAGATATATCTTATCAGAGTCCCCACTTAATAGAAAGAAACCGAGGCACAGATAATTTTTTTTACAGTTAAGATCATTTTATATGTTAGATAATGTATACTTGATGAAAAACATTTAAATATATGAAATACAAATGAATAAATAAATAATAGACCAGAATGCATTCAATGGCAAGAAGATATTTCACTCATGGATAAATACCTCCTGGTTTTCCCTTCTCCAGCCAGAACTGCTAGTGAGCCTGCTGGGCCAATTTAAAACTAGATAGAAGTCCTTGTGAAAATGGTCTGTTGGTTTTCACAGGATTCTCCAAGTCCTCTTCGCAATTGTGTCTACCTCTGCGTTATTTCTCCTAGCAACTAACTCCATTTCCTTTCCCAGCAGGATGGGCTCTAAAGTGTTGCAGAGCTTACATAAAGTGCATCTTTAAAATGTAGGATAACAGTTATTGAACATCTCCTCACATGTCCAGTGCTGGCTCAGCCATCTCAGTGACAACACCTGGTGCATTCTCATGGAGCATTTCAAGCATTTGTGCCAATAACTCATATTTTTTATCCTGTTATCAAATCAGAGGCTGTTACATAAAGAATAAAGGCTCATGGCCATCCAGTGTCATTACCAAGTCTAATGAACATCTGATTATTTTCATGATTTAAATGTTCATCTACTCAGCATGAGAAGGAAAAAAAAATTAAAACCAATTCTTCCTTTTCTCCCAGAAATCCATTTTTGTTCTTGTGACGAGCCCAGGGTGCTATTTCGGAGTGGGCTGAGGAATCTAAGCTCCAGTTGACAGTATTGATAGATTTGAAGGTGTTGATTAAGGGACATGATATGGCAAAATATCCTCCTGCTTGCAACCTAGTGTTTGCAGAATCATAAGCTTGCAGAACACGTGCTTCAATCAGCTGGCTGTGTAAGAATTCAATCAGTGTTAATCTAACACAATGTAGCACCTGCTCCCCAACTGATTTCTAGTGTTCTTCAATCAAAAGCAGCAGAAGAAAAGCATCATTTATTGCAAGCAATGTTAGCAGACCTGAAAATTCAAGAACCTGAAGTTCAATAGGAAGATCAAGTTCGCCTTTTGCTCCTCTTTCTTGTTGAGATGCTATAGAAAGAGTAAGCTGTTGTTCGCAAAGAATGTAGGAGAAGCTTTGGCATGTCCAGCAGTACATTTACTCCCTATAAAATGAGTGTAGCAATTAAGTGCTTGTAATTAACATTCATTGCTATTCTGCTCTTGCATTTATAGGATCAGCCATATTTTGGGGGCTTGGCTGGTTTTCCTCTAAGCTACAGCATACAGCACAAAGGACAGATGAAACTAGTAAGCTGTATTAAAAAGGGCTTGACCATGTTACCCTCCTATTCAGGCTCAGACTGAGAGCCAGCTGGCCTCTTTACTGGAAAATTAATAAACTATCCACCCAAGGGAGGTACTTTCAGTGCCATAGGAAAGAAACCACAGAAACATAATCCCACCTACATTTTGAGCTTCCTGAAGGCAAGGACTAGTAAGTCTTGTTCACGACTTCATCCTGGATGGTTAGAATGGATCCTGGCTTATAATAGGTGCTCCATAAATGTTTACTAAATTAATAATTAAACCAAGCAGACATCCCCAACATTTATGTGCAAAGATGTCTTCTACTACACGAGTTCATACCAATTTTTTTTTAACTCTGTTAATTATTGAATTGAAGCTGACCATGGATCAACTTTCTTCATTGAGTTTAAAAGTCCCACAAAATGGATATAATATATTTTCCTAAAGCAAACACTTATTAACAACGTATTCTGTGCTTTGCAATTTAAACCCTTAACTTGATAGTGCAATTCACAATATTTGACTTCAGATAGAAAATATGTGACTCTTATGAGTAATGGAGAATTTGGTATCACTAAAGAATATGTCTTCTGTCCCCAGCTCTTTGCCCAGAAGGATTATTTTATAGCAGGTTGAATTCTTGACTAATTGTCTTCAAAACAGCTGGACTACTGGATAATCTCTATCTTAATGCACAGTACAAGAGCAAATAAGGATAATTAAACTTTTATTTCAGACCAGGCTGACAAAGGGAGTTAGTGGGGAGACTGTTAAAAATAGAAGGCAGAAAGAGACAGCATAAGAATAGTTACCTCTTAAAATCCTTCATCAGGACCAAAAAAAAGTATAACTTATTGCTAATATTCTGTAATTAATTTTGATAAATTTTTATTTTAATACAATTATTTAGTTTGCTTTAGTAACACCTAATCAATTCCTCTGGGTCTCTAAATGGTTTAAAATGAATTATTTTTTTAAAAAAAAAAAACTTGATTTAATTAGAAATATGCAGCTAACAGAATTAGCACCTAAACTTCCTGTGGGCAAAAGTAACAACATCCTCCAAACATAGAATATATACAAAAAGGAAAACTTAGCTGAAAGATAATAAAACCATACTCATTGAAGTGTTATGAAGCATTCTTGCCGAATGCAAAATCTGTAAATTACCTGGGTAAGTAATCAGCTTTAGATTATAATTGCCAATTTGAGAAAATTTCACCAACAATTAAGCAAAATCAAATAACCCATTTGAGGAAGTAGAGTGGTGACAGGCCACCACCTTTTCCTTCTTGTTAAGGCTTACTATAATTTGTTTTTATTTTCCTTTAGAAATTAAGATTCCATTCTCTTTTATTGGGCTAGAAATAATCAAGGGCCTGCAGAGAGGAAGGCAGACACATCTGAAGAATTGTCTCTGAGTTATTTGGTTCCAGCATGAAAATAGGAGTCATATGAATCTGGATGGAAATGGTCTTGACCCAATAATAAGAATCTTAAACTCAAACAGCAAAGCCTACATGAGTCATTATCCTAGCCTATCATACCAGATTAGTTCCATAAATTAAACTACAAACTGAACTCACTTGTAGAGTGGTTGCAAGAGTTTGTTCCTACATTTGAATTTGTTCCAAGAACTTTCCACAGCTCTGCCACTTGTAGTAGTGGAATTTGGTGAGGTCATTTAAACTCTTTGGAGTTTGAATTCCCTCTCCAATAAAACAAGGTTCCTTCACGTTTTAACATCTATTTATTTTTCTATAAATATTTAATGAGTACTGCTATGTGCCAGATAGGGTGCTAAGTAAAGAAGATATACAATTAAGCAAAACCTGTATACTAGATACTGATAATAGTTTTCCAATATCCTATCTTCCTTTCTTACTTACTAAAAGAATCCCAGTGTTGCTCAAAGTGGCGATGTGCCTAGCTAAAACACATGTCTTCTGAGGCTTTCTTTTCTAGTCAGAGATGATAATGCGGCTCAGTTCTGTCCAAAGAGAAGTAGATAGAAGTTGGCCAAGGAATATTGACATTTTTACTGATTTTATCTGAATTTTATATAAATTTTACTTTTCAGATCCAAATGCTGCCATTCTCTCCTTCCTTCCTTATTTTTGTTCTGGTCTGGAGTGAAAATAAAGGTTGGATTTGGAGCAGGCATCTTGAGATCAGGAAATGTTGAGTTAGAAGAAAACTATAGACTATAGGTGGTATCGAGAAAAAAAAAAGACAATGTCTGGGATATTAGTAACATAAAAAAAGCCTCTTCCTAGCTTTGTAAAGCACACCTTTATAATTCTTTATTGAGAAGAATCAAGTCCTATTTGGTTTGACTACATTATTCAGGTTTTGTTATTAGCAGGCAAATACAACCTCAGCTGAGGCAATGTGTCTTTTCCCTGACATGCTGACAGGATTACAGCTACATATACAAATCAACTAAGATGAAATGTGGTGCAAGTTATGAAAGATATAGACAACAGGAATAACTGAGAGAGATTAAAAGAAAGAGAGAGACAGAAAAATAGATTGTTCTTTGGAAGCACAGCACCTTAGCACTTTGCCTGTCTTTTCTGGATGTGGTAGATAAGAAAATCTTTCTAAAATATAATATGCTATGTGACCCATAAAGGATGAATACTGCTAATGTGGTGAAGAAGAGGAAAGCAAAGATATGGTGTGTTCTAGGCAAAAAAAAAAAAAAAAGCTATAATCAAAAGTGAAATGGCATGAGTATAACTATGAAATAGTGCAGTTCAAAGTGTGCCACGGACGACGGACTGGGGAAAGGAAGAGGTAAGTGAATTTGAACTGATAAGAGCTTATATAACATACTAAAAAGTGTGAGCTTTATTTTGAAGGACATAGTGAGATACTAAAGGATTTTCATTAGAGGACCAAATAACTTCATTAGTGGAGTCTAGGCTTAGTGTTACATGGGAAAAAGTACTTGGCAAGTTTGTGTGCACAGTATATTTAATTAATGACACATAAAATGAGGGAAACCTATTTCTTGGGCAAGCTAGGAAAACCTAAACTAGGAGCTTCTGGATTGAGGTGATCTCACTAAGTATATGTATTGGTTCCTTCCTGACACTTCGTTAAGATGATAGTAAAGGAGAAAAAAATGAAAGGAATAGTCACAAAATATCAAAGAGAATAGGGGAGGAATCATAAATGGATCAAGAATTTCAATAAACTTCTGAAAGCATAGAGAAAGATGAACACAGAGTAGAAGTAGCCACACTACACATGTGTGCTCTAGCAGGGATGTGAGCTTGTTGAGCTAAATTCCAGAGTGGCTCAAGATTGAAGGTATGGAAAGCAGAAAGTGGGACTGAAAACAGAGCAATAAACTGTTCACCCACAAAGCAATTGTGCTAATTGGTTCCCTAAGCCTTTTCTTTATACCCTCACACATATGGAATACAGACAGCCCAGTATTAATCCAGACAAATGGTTTCTCTTCAAATAATAATAATAATAATAATAACAACAACAACAACAACAACAACAACAACAACAATAATAAAAAACATGTTACTAAGAAGTTTGTCATATTCTGGCATTTGGGAATACCTAACACTAAAGGTGAGTTCCTTATTTGTAATAACAAATGTATGACTTGCTGGTAAATAAATTTAATCACATATAGCACCCAGAACTTTCAATTCATGGGTGAAACCAAATGTGAAAAGAGATTTACATTTCCAATGACAGAGAAAACCCACACTAGTTATACTGCAGTATCAGTCCAGTTCTTCATAAATACGTACGTCCAGTTAAGTATAAGGGGGAAAACAGTTGAACGTATTGTACATTTCTTGCTAGAGGCCATCACGTGATCCTATTCCAAGTCTTTCTCACACCCTAAACAAAAAAGGATGGAAAAGCAGTAGTAGTTAAGAGCGACAGTCCCAGGAGTCTCGGTTCTCTTCCCCTGTGCCAGGCACAGGTGCCCCTTCCCGTTTTTTAGAGTGATTTTTTCATGCTACTCCCTCACCTTCTCCCTAGATGTTAAAAATGGTGTCTCCTGAAGAAACTAAGAGAGATGTTGTACTTGAAGAGGCCAGCAGAAGTCGACTCACTAATTAAGAGGTAAAAGATATAAATATAACATGGCAAAATTCCATTATGCAAGCTCTTCATGCCATGCCCTGGAAGCCCCCATTTTAATTCTGCATAGCTTTAGCATTGCCCCTCCCTCTCAGAGGCCTCTGAATGAAGTGCACAATTTTGGGGTGCCTGACAATGGTATACTGGCTGTGTATTCATGCAATTGAATGAGTTCATCTAATTAGGGGTTTATTTGTTTGAGTTGTACATGAATATACCAAATTACATTATCAGATCATAGTCTGCTTCTGATTTATTCCTTCTTTGTTCTTCAAGGCTTTGTACATCTAAGCAATTAACCTCTCAAAGAACTGGAGAACACATAATTATCCTCATTTGTCTAAACGTCGCCAAGATGGCCGCCTTTCAATTAACCTTCTGGGGATGGAAGAAAGTTGGAGTGATATAGTGATCATTTTTAACCTTACTGTATGCTTTTTTAATGTAATTTAATTGAAATAGCCAGATGATAAAATAGTCAGATACTGTTTCCACAGGTAAAAGGATCAAATGGGTTTTGAGGAAGAGATGACTGGAAAGTTGACAGAGCTAATGGAACAGATGATGCATTGCATCAGAGAGAACTTAGTCAAAGCAATCTATGGAACTGTATCAATGATCTTCAGTGCCAAGGCCCACTGGAATCCCAGAACCAGATGGCAACAAACACATATGCTCAAGCCTTTCATTAGCTCCAGCAGACTGTGGGAGACCAAGGAATAAACGATATTATTGCTCAAGAAGAGAAATTAGGAGGATGAAAGAAGTTAACTGTTATTGAATATCTAGTATCTGCCAGCATTCTGCTAGACACTTTAGGTACAGGATCTCATATAACAAATTTGTACATGAATATATCAAATGATGTCTCTCTAGTCACTCTAAACTGATGAGAACAAAAATAGGGCACACAGACGAGAACTTCTTGTATAGCTACATTATTGCTTTATTCAGGGATATGGCTGAGAAATAGTTTAAAGGGATATTGTTTTAACCAATATGCAGAATTGTTTAACAAAGCGAGATTAATTGCCCTAATAAAGCCATCTGTAACATTCCTTATATGTCATTTCCTAATATATACTATAAGTGTGTATCTTTAAATCTGATATTTACAACCATATTGCACACTAAATAATGATGATTCAAATTGTATTCTGAGTAGTGCTTTCAAAGAGAAATATTAATAAATACTCATGTTTCTTGAAATCATATTATAGAAGGAATCATAAAATAACTGGAGATGTTGAACCTGAACTTTATCTTAGGGCAGGTATGACAGATCTCTTCAAATAGAAGGGCTGTCATGTAAAAGAGAAAGAAGACTTAATTCAGAGGAAATAAGCAAACCCAATAGGTAGAATTTCAAGGATGACAGAAACTGCCAATTTATATTTAGCCAAAATTTAACTATTGAGATGTACCACATTGGAATGTGCTCTTATTTTGAGGCACTATTATTTATAGTGTGCTTCTGTGACAGTGAATATTAAAGTGGGATCTAAATGAACCTCTATGCAAGAAATATTGAAAAACAGATTTCTATGCTGAATGGGTAGACTAAAGAACTTCTCTAGTTCCTTCTGACTCTTGTTATATGACCCCCAGTACTCATGATCAAGAAGGCTAATAATTTCACTTAGAGAAATTAACATTTTGTTTTCTTGAACACACCACCTTTCTTCCCTCTGTAGTTCAAAACTCCTCAAGTAGAGTGGGATTACTGTTGTTGCACAGCAATATCAAGAAAAATAGGAGAAAAATCTTAAAAATCAATAGCACTTCCATATGTACAGATTTTTCTATTTAGGATATAATTTGGGATGCTAAAATAATCATTGTTATTTTCTTATACTGAGCTGCGATCAAAGGACAACATTAACTGTTAACTAAAGAATGAAAATCAGACACAGTAGATAATGGAGGTAAATTCACCTAGATCTCTCTTCCTCATTAGTGTTATTGGGGTACAATTGATTTACCCAGACTCCAACAATAGAAAGGGTCAGAGAAGATAAATATATTTTTTGCTCCTTGGGAAACACTGAAAGTTCATTAATTGGAAAATAAAGCGAAACCAGAAAATTTTCTCACTGAGTTTGAATAAGGCAGCTCCAGATAGCTCTAAAAATTAGACACAATAGTAATACTTTTTCTTACACAAACAATATGGTAACCAATATCACAATATATTTTAAAAAGTAAAGAAGACAACACTTTAACACAATAATACTTTTTTCTGAATGCTCATTCTATATTGAGCATATTTAAATGAAATGGCCATCTGTCCCTTGATTTGAGTTTCTTATTTTTAGCCTCGTGGGTCATATAGTTTTACTTTTCTTCAAATAAACATGGTAGGCGTTTAAGAAAAATAAAGGGAAACTCACTAGTTGTCACTTCCTTCTCCAGAATTTTCTGGCAAGCTGTGCTCTAACCTCTTGCAGTGATATTCATCAATAATGCACAGCTGATAACCCCTTGTCTCCATCTGCATTTGTGGAGCACCTTTCACTTATCTGATGGAAACAGGTCAGTAGCCAGTGTGGTTTGTGAAAAAGGGTGAAGCCTCTCCAGCATGAATTCTTTTTTTTCCATATTTTTTAAAAAGCTTTTTATTTTGAAATAATTTTAAATATATAGAAGAGTTGCAAAGATAATACAGAGAACTCTTGCAAACCTTTCACTTAACATCTTCTATAACCTTGGTACAATAATCAAAACTAAGACACTAACTTTAGTGCAATACTAATAACTAAAGTACAGATTGTACTCACATTTTCCCAGTTTTTCCACTGATGTCTAGGACTGCATCGACCCTTCCACACTGCATTTAGTTGTCATGTCTTCTAAGTCTCCTCTAATCTGTGACAGTACCTGTGGTCTTTCCCTGTCTTTTACGACCTTGACTATGGACAGTGATGGCTAGGTATTTTGTAGAATGTACCTAAATTTGGGTTTGTCTGATATTTTCTCATGATTGGATGCTAATGAGCTTCATTACATCATATCAGAGGGAATAGGAAAGACACCTGGCAATACTTGTGAGGTCAACTTTAGTCACTTGGTAAAGTGATATCTGTCAAGTTTCTCCACTGTAAAGTCACATTTTTTCCCTTTCCACACTATTAATTAGAAGATACTAACCAAGTCCATCTCACACTCTGAGGGAAGGGATTAGGCTCCACTACTTGGAGAGAAGAATATCAAAATATTGTGATTCGTTAAAAACAAAACAATGACTAATATACATCGCAGAGAGATACATTGAGACTATGTGGATTTATCTACTTATAGTTTTGCCCACTAATTTGGGCTTTCATCAGTGAACCCTGCCTCAAGCAGGCATTGTTTGTAATACAAGTTTACTTTAATGGGATACATGGACACATTTAAAATAAATTATCATGCAACATTATCTCAATTAAGAAAGAAATGGTAGTGTTTACTAAATATCTGTTAATATATATAATCAGTAATTTCAGAAATATTTCCCACCTGTAACCTAGGACACAATGGACATATTGTCATGGTTCTCCAGCTCTGGTATACATTGGTGTCATATATGAAGCTTGCTAAAAATGAGGGGGCCAAAGCCACAAATATTTTTGTAGAACATGAACTTCATGTAGAACGAATTTAAGTGGACTAGAATTTTATGTAGACCAAAAGAGTAAGAAACAGTTGTCTATTAAGTCCACTGTTTTTTTTTTTTGTTTCAATTAAAAAACTAATCAATGACAAAGTATAAAATAGTATAATATTTACAGTATAGGGTTTATGGTATTAATTTGGATACAAGTATCTTGAAGGTGGAAGTTGTCCCATCACTAAAATAATCAATCAATAAAATACCTATACTATGATCAATGTATTGGCATACATTATAAGAGAAATATGAAGATATGTAAGACTTGGGTCTAACAGAAGTTGTTTGCTGTCTGGTTGGAATGATAAAACAATTAGTTCATTAACTGCTTAGTAATTATCTAAGTGCCAATGTTGGGACTGACTCTAAAAGTAATTGAAGAAACAGAAAATGAGAGGTGAAGGAGGACTAAAGAAATCATGAGAGGCTTCATGAAGGAAGCACAATTAAAGATAGATTTTAAATGTTGAAGAAGGTGGAGAGGAGACAGAAGTTGAGGAAGGAAGAGTGTGAGGGAAATGTCCAAGGCTTAATCAACACCAAAGACAGAGAGGTGAGTAGATGAATGAGACCTGCTTGAGAGGACATTGAAGGCCACATAATAAAATCTGGACTTGATGTGAGTATCAAAGGGATAGCCTAATGATAGGGGTGTTTTAGGAAAACAAATCCATCATTTATTGCTTTTATTTCTCAACATACTCATAAACATTTTTCTGCAGAAAGGAGTACTCAATTAACATTAATGATAAACTAATGTGAAGCCTCAAAAGAATCTCAAAATATGAAAAAAAAAGGAAAGAACTCCAAAGAATGACACAGAAATAGGACAAATATAAGAAAGCACACTTGAATAATAGATAAAACTGCCTAAAACATATAATGGGGTGTTGATTCCTGCATATGAGTATTAGGTAGGGTTTTAGAAGTGACACAAATTTATAAATCAACTTAAAATAAATTACCTGGTTTGAGTCTAACACTATCCCTTAAACTGGATATTATGTTCATTTTACATTTTATGAAATTTAGGCTCAGAGAATGTTAGTAACTTGCCCAGGAAAACAGAGCTAATAATTGGCAGAGTCTTTTGAGGTGACATCCTGTAGGAATCATAAATCACCTAGCATCACTCTGTGTGTGTGTGTGTGTGTGTGTGTGTGTGTGTGTGTGACATATAGTATATATTATATATGTGAACATTTATGCCATGCATATGGTATATACAGTTGACCCTTGAGCAGTGTGGGGATTAGGGATGCAGACCACAACATGGTCAAAAATCCAAGTGTAACTTTTGGCTCCTCAAAAACTTAATTACTAACAGTCTACTGTTGACCAAAAGCCTTGCCAAAACAAAAACAGTCGATTAGCACATATTTTCTTTGTTATGTGTGTTATATAATGTATTGTTACAATAAAATAAGCTAAGGGAACTGTGATTAAGAAAAATCATAAGAAAGAGAAAGCATAGTTACAGTATTGAAATGTACACGTATAGGTGGATCCACACAATTCCAGTCTGTGTTGTTCAGAGTCAGCTGTCCAAGTTCACAAACAAAGCTATCTTCCCTTCTTGTCCCTACTCCTTCCACATTGACACTTCTCTCTTAAAATAACAAAAGACACATACAATGATGCTTGTAAGGAATAGCTTACACAATGAATATTCTACCAAAATATCAACAACAGTCTGCCTTAAATATATGAATTTGTTCTAGCCCTCACAATTGGCAGAGCCTATTTGAAAAAATCTGGAAGAATTACTTAATTTTTAATGTATCTCTTCTTTGTATTTCCTCCCTCTTAAAACTCTTTGTCCCATAAGGTGGTGGCAGGGAGCTATTCCTGGAGAGGAGGGAAGGGTTAGTAATGCAGCTGTGTCTTGCAGAAATGTACCTTAGAAAATAAGATGGGATGTTGTTTGCAATTGATTTTGTAGAGGAGAATGGGAAGATGAATATAATTAGCGGAACTGCAGGCTACTCAGAGCTTCAGGCTGGCTTTCTCAAAACCCATAAGTGTTCCACAGGTGCCCCCACCTGTCCCCCACATCCCTCCTCCCCAACAAGTGGTCAGACACGAGCTTTCCTGTCTCCATGGAGAGAATGAAGGTCACCACTTAATAAAGCTCCCCTTTGGTGGAAGAGCTGTCATAGTGAAATTGTCTGTATTTATTTCAATAAAAGAAAGGTTTGGTTGCGATAGTGTCTGACACTGGGCACAGTCTTTTCCCTCTTTCAAGCTGTATAGTCTAATAAATATGTATCATTTCTAACAGAAAGTATTGGGTCAAACTCCCACCCCCAAGAACACGAGATTAAGAAGACACAGCGCCAGCTGCTATTGCCAGCTCTGCTGCCGCATGTCAATAAAACTCTGAGGTTCATCACATTTCATTCACTGACAAGCGTGGCCTTCCAATTCATCTGTGAGCTGCTGCTTCCTGCTCAGCATGAAATCGGGCCCACCAAAAAGCAATTTCAGCTCCTGCTTCTTGCAGGGTTCCCAGTTTTGATGTGAAGCTCTGGCACTGGGCAGCCTGGCAGTCAGGGAATGAGAGGAAATGACATGCAGTTAAAAAAAAAAAAGAGTTATATAATAGAATTTTAAATCCTGCTAGCCCAAATCAGCTTAAAGCACATCTCTCTCTTCATTGCTGGTTTAAGAGATGCTCATCTCTCTCTAAAAGTGTAGTAATTAAACAAAGTTCATCTCTGCTTCCCAGGGCCAGAGTCTGCATGTGTTTTTCATACCCAGCATGTTCTCATTTAAAATAGCACGTGCATTTCTTTCTCCTTTCCTGCATTTCTGTTTCCTTTGTTTTCTCTCTTCTATCTGAAAGAGTAAGAGTTGGGGAGTTCCTTTAACATTTTGAGAGAGCATTCATTATTTCATTCTAAAAATGTAATGTCACTCAGAACAAGATGCTTTATCATAAAATTATAATGACACCATGAGTTGTAATTCATCATGTGCTTTATTTTCTGATTCATTATTGAATCCATCCAAGATTCTGGAATAATGGCTTCTAATTCTACAGGTGCAATACTTTGTGGTAATTACTCTAAATTACAATTACCTTTTCTAGTTTCCAGGAAGGGATTGGTAAGAAATCATCTAGTTTATCAATAAGGTGAATATCTTTACACTCCTCTAACCAATATGCAATAAGAAACTCTAAGAACTTTACAAAATAAGCATGCTTTATTATTATAAATAGAAATTGAAGACTGAGTGCAGCATTTTCTTTTAAAAAATCTTAAATTAGAAAAGCGATCTTATGTCATTATAGAAAACTTAACACACAGAGGAGAAATAATTTCTCCAAGTCTCCTATCCTTAAGCAAAGCTATGTTCTTTGATGTATTCAGACCTCAGACCTCAGACCCAAGATAAGCTCAGCCAGAAATCTGGAATTAGCCAGAAATCTGGAATTGGCCAGAAAACTGGTTTCCATCTCATCTCTTGTAACATTCAGGTTCAACAGCTGAGCCCATAAGTTACCAATATGAACATCAGTCAGGAAAAGAGAGTTGTCCAGGTGCCATTTTGTTTATGTGTTCCACCTGTGGAAAGCTTTTTGGCAACAGTGATCAAAACATTCATATGTGTTGATCCAGTAATTCCAAAACAAGGAAAGAACATTTGTGCAAATGATGCTCTCTCCTATCTCCCCTGCAAAGATCTTATAGAAAAAATTATCATTAAAGTATTATTAACTACAATGGAAACTTCTTAAGTAAACAATAATAAGAGATGGGTTAGATTAATTTAGATTATAGCCTCAGGACACAATATTATGTAGACATTTAAACATGTTTAAAAAAACCATGAATTATATGTAAATAAATCATAGCATAAAAGCATAAATACAGTATAATTCAGACCCTATAGAAATGTATTATGAGACTGAAAGAATATCCAGTAAAATGTTATCTACTCTCTAGCTGGTATGGTTGATAATGATTTCTACTCTTTTTCCTATATTGTATTTTTTCCTGTTCTCTCTCAAATTCATTAAACCATTTCTAATGAAAACATTTCTAATCTTAAAAAAACTGAGTAAAAAGCATCTCAAAGCTATCCACAATGTTGGACATAGTGCAATACCACTGAATAATGCATCTGTCTGAAAGGTTATCCTCCTGTAAATAAGTCTACAAGTTAATGATGTACCAGCTACACAGAAGTTTTCGCACTGAAGACTTGGGAAGATGTTTCAAAACCCTACCTTCTTCTACTTTAGCTTCAAGGACAGGGAAAAGAAGCCTGCAAAAAGCTAGAGAACTGTGGCCCAACTCGCAAATCAGTGACATAATGGAAAGTGTAAAAGTTAAACTTAAAATATCAATTGATAAATCTTGACTTTGGGCTCTGAAGCCTGACAGGAAACCTATAGTCAGTGATACTGGGGCTGGAGTAGAAACAGGCTGAGAGCACTGGCTTATCGAAGACTGTTTTAATGTTTTATTTGAGTAATGGGCCTTGCAAATTAGCACCCCTGCGGCCTGAAATACATATCTTTTCAAGGACACACTGGTTTTCAATTCGACAAGTGATATGGGAAAAAATCCCCAAGGGGAGCTTTGATTTCTGTACTTTTCAGACACAGTTATATTTTATTCTAGCTAGGATAATGTGGAAGATAGCAGAGAGCTCTGAGGGTGATCTAAGGGCTTGGAGAGGAAATGGAGCAGAAAACAGCTCAGAGTGCAAAGGAACAGAAGGCTCCAGGGAGAGAAAGACTGCTCCAATCTGAATGACACCTAAAGGGGTCCACACTATCTCCCTGCTCATGGCAAGGAAGGGGCGGTGGCCAGCAAACACATTACCCCAGTCCTCAGACAGAACTTGACCCCCACAACTCCCTGTTCTTATTTACTGACCCCTTCCCTCTCTCTCTTCCTAGTTCTCTTGATTACAAAACAGTAAGACAGAGTGTAGCTCAACAGTGGCTTTTCATAGAGGATTGCTCAGTCTATTCCCCCACTTACTAATCTATTCAACACATATTTACTGTGCATCTTTCTATGTCAAGCACCATATCAAATGCTACAGATAAGCAGAGGAATAATACACAATTTTTGCCATGGTCTGTTTATAAAGTGACAATATGCTAGGGTGTCAAGAACACAAAATTTAGAACTGGGAAACCTTGGATTTTATTTCATTCACAGCTCTGTCACTGCTAACTCAGTGAACTTGAACAATTAACCCCATTTTCTCATCTCATCTATAAAACTGAGATAATGAAAACTGTCTTACATATTACTGGAAGGAATAGAGGTAAATATATGTCAGGTGAATGATGAGACATGATTGATGCTCCAAGGGAGGCATTTTTTTTAATGACAGGCTTATTTGACTTCTCAAATTTATGTTTCTTAAAAGATAAGTCAGTGTCAATTAATTTTTATATATCTATCTTCTAGAGGATTCAGCACAGATGTAGCTTATAGCACCACAGATATCTATAGATGGAAAGAAGGGTGGTGTGTTTGCATGGCAGGTAAGAAAGCTCCTCCATGAGCTAGCTGAAGGTCTACACTACATCCAACATTTAATGAGAGCAATAGGAACTTAAACTCACTGCAACCACATCTTTGATTCCCAGTGTCAGTGGCCTGCGAATCCCAGAGACTCATGAGCCCTGTCCAGAAAACAGTTTGTAGGCTTAAAACCTGCACTGCAGTGAGAGCACTTTATGCTAGAAGACTAAGGAAACAAACAAACAAAAAAAACCTATCAATCTATTTGTCTACCTACCTACCTATCAGTCATCTATCATCTATTATCTATCACCTCTCTATGTTATATGTCTATGATATTATCTATCTATGATATCGATCATCTATCTATCATTGATCTAGGAAATGTCTGTAATATTTACCTATAATATCTATCATCTATCTATCTATCTATCTATCTATCTATCTATCTATCTATCATCTATTTCCTTCCTTTCTTCCTTCCTTCCTTCCTTCCTTCCTTCCTTCCTTCCTTCCTTCCTTCCTTCCTTCCTTTCTTTCTTTCTTTCTTTCTTTCTTTCTTTCTTTCTTTCTTTCTTTCTTTCTTTGTCTGTAATGGCTTTAATATCAACTCTGAAAGTCCCTGGAAAAGTGGGCCCTATGAAGGGTAATATATGGATAAAAACTTTATGACAAAATTTTGATTTAAACCACTTCTCTAAGAAAACCAACTTAATAGAATTTCCCTATAAAATGTGCACTTTTCATACTTGATGTTTAATACCTAGTTTTTACAACACAGAGATAGATGTAATTTCTTTTTTTTAAAAAAAAAGTCAGTACTCTGCAGTTTAATTCCATAATTTTAAATTAAACACTGTGTGGAATGATCATTTATTAAAGATCTAGTGCAAGTTTCACATTGGGAATTACAAGATGTGTCCCTTACACAGACAACATTTAAAATGCCCAAAGATATGAGATAAAAGAAATTTTCTCTTATGAATATTTTTAAACTATCACTATAGAAAATAGATAAATGACATGAAAAACTTCACAGAAACAATTTGTAGTCAATATATGAACCTAAAAAATGTTCGAACTTTACTCATGAGCAAATAACTGATATTAAAACATTAAGATACTTTGAGTATTTATCATGTTAGAAGAATCAATAGTAAGGAAAAAATAATAAAATCGAAAAAATCAAATAATAATACTGCACAATACTGAGAAGGGTCCTATTGAATTGACTAGCATTTATGGTTTACAGACCCTGAAATTATTACAACCTTATAATAAGTGTTATTGAGTGCTTTTGAGTCAATGGTCTTACATTCTGGAATCTATTACAAGGAAATAATCAAAGATGAAAATATAGACATATATTACATGATGATATCAGTATACAATTTCTAACTATAAAAAAAATGAAACAACCAACTATTCAACAATAGGCACCAATTAAAGAAATTATGTCACTGTTATAGAATATTATGCAGCTGTTACAATGTAGGGTTTTAAGAATACATTATGAAATGTTCACAGAATTAAGAGTGAAGAAAAAAAGCAGATATAAACTATCATGCAAATATCATTGACATGATGCAAAAGAAATAAACATGCTTTAAAAAAGACTGACAGTATATATATATATATATATATATATATATATATATATATCTCAAATTTTTAATAGTGGCTTATCTCTGAGTGGTAGACCTATTAGAAAATTTTGTTTTTTATTTCATACTTTCTATATTTTCCAAATTATCTAAAATTAATGTGTATTATATAACAATGAGAAGCAAGTTTCACAAATCGTAATATTATTTCCCATCAATGTTTGCCTCCTTCTTTATGAAGGAAATAAAGTGTGAATTTTGAAAGTTTGGAAGTTTGGGTGTTTCTAATGATAATAAAAGCCAAAGTGTGGGAGCAATGGTGGAGTAAGGGGTTGTTGGCTGAGTGTCTTTAATGGCCAAGTTTACAAAGAACAAGTGGATGGCCTACAGTCATTGGAGATAACTTGTGCCATAGTCCTCTTGCATTGGAAACTGCAGGGAGAAAAACTACCTTCCCATATCTTCCACAAGGTGGAGTGATAGCAAATCTCATCTTCCAGCTTAACTGGTGAGACAGAAATGACACACTAACATCATTTCAAGTCCACAGACTGCTCAGTTTTTGAAGGCTTAATGACTCCAATCTCATTTGGTGACATAGTAGTCTTTTACCAGATTTCTCTACAGTGTCTGAATGTGGCTTGGTGCGTCTCAAAATTAGCTTCTCCGTTACCTCTTACAGCAGAGCAGACAAGAGTTTGTTAATTATAAACTCTAGTGCTAAAAGTGAGTTCTGATTTTATGACATCTGAAGTTTATAAAATTTGGGAGAACTTTAAAAAAAAAAGAAAATGGAAAATTTTGAGTCCTGAATTAAGTACAAAATTAATATTGAGAATGATAAAGTATATCATAATATGTTATAACATTTAGAACATTGTAGGGTGTGTTTATAATTATATATCTTATATTACCTCATATATCCCTAACAGCAGAGAAATTAAATTTTGACTTGGCATTGGTGAGAACTGAATCTTCTACTTGTAAATTTACACTCATGAAGACTGCGTAAATTTTTCACAGACTTGCTTGTTTTTCCTCACCCCATGCACCCTCAGGAGGAGGTAATGAGTGATACATTCACATCTGGATGTTGCCTACCACTTTGAGCTGTGATATCCTACACAGAACAGACACTGTATGCATGAGAACATGGGGATCATGTAAGCACATGCTTATTAAACTAAGCTCCATCTTCTTCATTCAACATCCCCCAACCTGACACCTTCTGACCAGGAGGAGGGAAGCATGGGGAGGTGATACCCCAGGTGTTATTCCATGTACAATACAGATGTTATTATATCTGTATTATATATGTAATAACATCTGCGTTTTATAAATATAACATGTAGCCACAGGCAGACCTCTTGTGGTGCAAGAGAAAGCAGACCAGAATGTCAGTGTACTGTGACCAGATTATTACAAATGAGAAACAAAAAGTGGTGGATTCTCATACTGAAAGATTCCTTCTCATAAACTCATCTATGAGATAAATAGTTCTTTCTTCTGTGGGGAGAAAATAAGAAAGAAATGGGGGTGAGATAGACCAATAGTAATGTTCTTTCAAAAATTATTTTATTTTAAAATAAAAAGCCATAAAAATGGATGTCTTCTAACAAAAGCTATGAGGAGATGCTAACCAAATTTTGCCCAATGAGACAAAACAGTCAGGGATGAGGTTCTACCATCTCTATCTCCCAATGCAGTGTTGGCCTAGAATCATCCTTTCTCCCATGTGCAGTTCTAGAAAGGATTGGGTAAGCTCACACAGATGTCTGATGTGTTAAATTGGTTTGAAGTCGTTGATGCTATGTGAGCATCTACCAAGGACCAGGCACAACACAGAATGGGGAACTCATCTGGGGACAAAACTTCATGTGAATGTACCTGCAGCACAGAGTCCTTTCACTGAAAAAGGGAAATATCCAATGCTAAATAAATGAATTCCCCCTTTGAGAGAGATTGATTGGCTCTGGGTACATTATTAAAATTGGTTTTTGTCCTTATAGAGCTAAAATCACACTCTGAACCTATGTCCATTGTCGAAATATGTGAACCACCCTATATTCTGGGAGCTAGACTGTTAGTCAAGCGCTGGCCGCACCCCTCTCTTCAAAGGATGTCGTGAACTGTCAACCCGAGGGCTCGAACAAGCAAGCTTTTCTCTGGCCTGCCTTATTTTACCATCTCACATAGTGCCAGGAAAAGAGAAATGGTCGCCCATTTTAAATTCTGAACCGATTTCTTTAAAACATTCTTTTTAAAATCTCTAGAAGAAGCTACTTGCAGTTAAAAACTAAATTTGCCAAAAAGAGCTGTCATTTCAAAGTTACTGATGGATTCAGGCATTTAAAAGTTTCCACTAGTTCACTGGTGTGGCTTTCAAAACCTAATCAGCACACATATATTTCTCTAATTGGCTCACTATTTACCCTGGAACTTATTCTGGATGGAATTATGGAGATACGATTTCTAAATGTCTATTTTATTGTCAACTTTTCTTATGCAGATAAAGACTGACCTAGGATCCAATTATTGAGATAACTGGCAAGAAAATTAGCCAGAGATACAGCATAGTCAGAGGTAACCTATTCATAAAATGCTTCATAAAATGTCACACAATGATATTATTACCTTGTGTACATGGACTATTTTATAACCACAATTCAACATATGTCTTATATTTTTTCCTAATAGCTTTATATACAGTTTTTAAACATAAGGGAAGTTTATAACATCATTCTGGATAAATCAACTAAAATTATCTTCATAAATAATTTAATCAGCAATCATTTAAAATTAAATTTAAATTCCAAATCCCTCGTGTATAATCTCTATTGCTTCCTTTTGATATTATCTCACACAGATTCACACCTTAGGAATTAAATTACAGTTTGAGTGATGATTCACTCACTCACTCACTTATTCATTCATTCATTCATTCATTCATTTATTCAACATTATATGCCAGAGACTTCATTCAGTCCTGGAGACATATAAGTGAGAAATGAATACTGCCCCAACTCTTAAGGAGGCCTCGGCTGATTGGAGTGTGTGCGTCATGTGGGACACTTAGTGCCATGTGTTGTACATTATAATAGATGCACATTTAAGCTATGTATGATCTGCATGGTGGGTGCAGTTGGAAAACTTCATAGAAGAGCTGATGGTTTGGATGACTGAAGTTCACCAGCAAACAAGAAGAACAGTGAATGACATATGGAATCAGTAGACAAGGTAAAGCCTTGAAGAGGTGCAAAAGAATAGCTTCCTGAGGAAGTTATAGCAGCTAAGGAGTGGGCATGGCATGGTAGAATTTGCAAGACAGAAGATGCTTGCAGAAAAGGCACAAGGAGCTTGAATGCCATGTGAAGGGCTTCAGATGCACCTGTCGACACCAGGTACCCCAGACATAATTTTTAGCCGAAAAGTATAATGATCCACTTTGTATTTTAGAAAGATTTCTCTGGTGGTAGAAAGGAGGATAACCACACAAGGAAATGTGGGGAATGGAACAGCACAGCCCACGTTTGAGATGCCAATTAGGAGCCCTTAGCAAGCCTGTTTCCATGTGTTGGTGGATTAGATTCAGGACTGTAGTAAATGAAGACTGATAGGAAATGAGGAAGTGGAAGCAATGACAAGAAAAAAGCCTGGGTTTTCAAAACATTCAGAGGTGAAGGGAAGGGGGGAGAGAGAGAGAGAGAGAGAGAGAGAGAGAGAGAGAGAGAGAGAGAGAGAGAGAGAGAGAGAGAAGAGAGAGAAGAGAGAGAGACCTGTGACTAAAAAGGGTACTGTTTGAAGCTCTTTGGGGATTTTTTTTTAAGAGGGGAGACATTTATGTGAGAAGCAAAGAGAATGCATTCTCTCTTTCATCTTTCTAACAAGTATCTGAACTCATATCACATCCATTTTATAAAGTTGTTTTTCAAAGAGGATACATACTGGTGAAGAAACTTCTTGCATTTTTTTTAAAAAAACAAGGTTATCTAAAATGATTGGTATTTCTTCTTGTATTAAAAAATCTCAACAGATGAAAACATAAGCATTTCAAGACACTACTCCTATCACCTAGTGTGCTCTTGTGTCTGAAATGTAGGGTAACAGAAATGACAGCAGAGCTGGAAAAAGACAAAGAAACCCTGTTCTCAATAAGTCTAAATGCAAGCAGAAATACATGGTTTCAGTGAAGAGTTCACTAGTTTATTTTAACATCACATTTAATTGATATACTTGCCTTTTATGACTACTATCTATTATGCCACCTGCCTATGTGCCAGGAGTCGTTAACAGGAGGAGGGAGACATGCAAGTAGACTGTCAGTCCTCCAGAAGGCTGGAAAGGAATAGAAGAGGAGGCCAATCCCATGCAGACCTCAAAGGCCTTGCCACTGTATCCAAGGACAGAATTCTAACACTATTACTTTCTTGTCATTAAAATGTCATGTTGCTTTCTTTGCCACCTTTGTCTTCATGCATATTTCACAGTATACCCTTGATATCCTATAATTAAATGGAAATACATGAAGAGAACCATGAGGAATGGAGGATGATTGAATCACATAGAACTGCCTCCAGGGATGATGTTCTGGAGCTGCCTCCACTAAATTACAGAGAATAGAACATTCTAGACAAAAGAGGGAGCTTGAACATGTACCTTGTCTAAAGAAAACCTGGTATGCAAAGTCTACTGAACCAACAACGCAACAAAGAGCTAGGCAATTAGAAAATGGTCATTTGCACTTCAAAGGGATTCATCACAGGATGCTTTTATAGAATGACCATGGCACATTTAAAGTATGCATTTATCTACCAAAAATATGTATTAATGCCAAACTTCTCAACAACATTTTTAGAACTTTCTTTTTTTTTTTTTTTCTTGCATAATGTCATACTCTAAGTGAGATGTGGCACTGGGTGAGTGGTTAAAAATAGGGGCTTTTAGCTAAACAGATTTTCGTTGGGATCTGGGCTTTGCCATTCACTACCAAATAACCTAGGGCAAAGGAATCACTCCCTTCAGACCCCTTAATAATATACATGCCTCTTTTGTTGATTGTAAAAAAATAGAAGAGTCAAGTTTTAAAAATAAAACAAACAAAACAAAACAAAACAATTGAAAAAACAGCACAGACCAGCATTGTAGTTAACATTCAATAACTTTAGTGATGCTTTTATTATAAAAGGTATGCAAAATAGCGCTTTGGAATATTTACCTATATTTCATTTCCTATTTAATCCAGCTACTTTAACTTTCCTAATCCCCCCCTCTTTCTTCCTCACCACTCTTTTCCTAAGGTAGCAAAGGCATTCCAGGGTATGACTGCAACAGCAGAAATGCAAAGAGAAATGACATAAGTAAATTTGTGGCCTTGGAGTTCTGAAGTAGACATATAGCATAAATTTTTGTAAGACTACTTGTGGAATTAGGACTGCTCTCCAGTTCTTTTCTCTAGCTCCAGAGGAAATAAAAATGCCATGGACTGGAGAGTGGTCAGGAGCAAAGCTACTGAGCATGGAGTAGCTACTTCCTTGGCCATAGCAGGTATGTTGGAGCCGTGGTGTGCAATGTTCAGGCAGATAGAGCCTGAGACAGTTTCACAGCTTCCCAGAACTGCCCTGTTATTCTGGCCTGTAAGTAGCTGAATAAAGCCCTGCAGAAGCCCCCCAAGGTGTCTGAGAGACATTGTGGGCCAGCAACTGAGGACCACACAGACACAAGGACATTTCAGAGGATCGTTCCAGGACAGAAGATTCCCAGGAACAGAATCCTCCTGCCACATCTACCCTGCCCAACATGGTGCACTGTGTAAGCACTTCCAACTTAAAAGTCACCTTGAAGAGTGTGGGGAGAAAGTCTTGACCTGACAGAGAGAGTTGATTCTGAATTGACTGTCCTTGCCCCCAGGCAAAATGGAGACACTAAGTTCAGTTATTAAAAAATAACAATGAAATCACAGTTTTGCAGCCTTAGTCTAAGTTTGTGTCTTTCGAGATTCTTCCTAGTTACAAAAGACATATTGAATTGATTCCTTGTATAACGAAGGAGGTGATTAGGTAGCTTAAGTATGTGTGTGGGCTAGCAGGATGGGCTGGACAAATCCACTGCCATGGCCTCAAAGCAGGACTATATAAGAGGAAGTAGGTTCTTAAGCACCAGAATTCTTTGTGATAGGAAATGACCAGTCTGCTTGTGCCTGCTTCTACTCTGTTAAAGTCACGGCTCATTCAACAAATGTCTAGGTCATGGTTCCAAATGCCTGAAATGCCTTCCATCCCTCCAAGATCCCCACCCAATTCCCCTCTCTTTTGTAGTTTTTAGGTATAAAAGAATCCCTTACTCAAACTCAGTTTTCATGTCCCCTACATATGGACCCTCTTGAGCCCATGCAGAATTAGCCTGGTGGTCCCTGTGCTTCTGAAGCACCTCCAACATACTGCACATTTATCAACACTTATCACTACTGATTGTAACATTTATTGGAGACTTACTTTATGCCACTCACTGTCATGAACACTATATATACACATCAGTCAATTAATTTCCTCATCCTTTTGAGGTAGGTGCAATGAAGAGCTCCTTTTATAGAGAAGGAAAGCAGCACAGATAAGGGGAGTTACTTTCCTGAGGCCACAAAACTAGATTCGTTGTTTGCAAACCCAGCAGCCTGAGTCCAAAACCCACTATCTACCATCATGCTAGCCGATCTCTCACCTTCGATTAGATCTCTGGTAGGATAGAGGTTTATATCCTTGCTTCTCTCAGTAACTTGTAGGCTCTTTTGTTTATTTGTCCATTCACTTAACAAATAGGTATTGAGTCTCCTAAGTGTCAGACACTGCTCTCATCTGAAGGAAAGACCTGTCCTCTCATTCCTAAGTATATGCTGCATAAATGGAATCCCATGTTGCTCTCCTGGCCGACCCAAGGCCCTAGAGCCACAGCAGTTGTCCTCAACCTTGACTGCACAGGTGAATCACTTGGGCAGCTTTAAAAAATGCTGACACAGGATGCCACATCCAAAAATGATGATTTAATTGGCCTGGGGCGTATCTCCAGATTTGAGATTTTTATAGTCTCCCAGGAGTTGAAACCTCTGTTCTATAACATCTGATCTAAAAAATACTTCACAGAATAAAATATCCTTTACAGCTATGTACATTTATTTCCTGAGGAGGATTAGTTCCTTATTTTTTAAAATCTCACCCCTTAGAAAGAAAGATAGGCATCATGACAAAATCCAGGCGTGTAGAAGCTGAGAGCAGAAGTAGAATCTGCTGAGCAAAGGAGAACTCAGAGTCAGCTCTCATTGGGAAGCAGCCTTATCCCCTGCCAGTGAAGACGGGACAGGGGTTAAACTAAACGGGTGAGGTGGTTTGTTCTTCAGAGGCTTCCTACTAGGACTGAGAAGGAAGGCACACATTTGCCACATGGCTAACCTGGAATGCTCAAGAACAGCATCCAAGTTTGATTTACAGGGAAAAGTGATGAAAGACTAAAGCATATGACCTGCTTTAACCACCATTGCTCCTACAGAATTCCTGAGCTATAGCAGCAAACCTGCCTGCCCCTGCCCCCGCATTTCTGGCCCTCCAGCCAGGCTCCTTTAGCCCTAGGCAATAAAGGAGTTATGACTTATTTGAGGATATGTTGAGAGTGTACTGCCAGGTGACAGAAGTCTCATAAATCATTCCTTTCCTGAACTTGATCTCTCTTCCAAAGGGACTAATGTTGACCTACTGGGGACCCTGATACCCTGGAATCAATGTGAAGTCATGGCTTGGGGATGCAGAGCTGCAAGAGGAAACAAAGGTTGAACTAGGAAAAGGGGAGTCAGCAAGAAGATAACCTAAAACAACAAGAATAATAATGATAATGGTAACTACTAATTACTATTGCCAGCACTTTTCATCATTTGACAACATTTGGTTTATTTGTTTGTGAAGTTCTTTATCCACTGGAGCTTTCATGGTGACAGGAGCCTGACTTGTTCCTGCTGTAACTCTACTGCCTAGAATAGTACCAGGCATAGGGTGGGTGCTAATAGATATCTACTGAATTAACTAAATGAAATATTACCTATATGTCTTGCATTTAGCCCACATTAATTTATTTAATCCTATTAAATAAATATTACAAATTATTTACATTATTTTTACAAATTATTCATATTAAATGGAATAATAAGTAAATATTATTTATTAAATAAATAAATATTACAAATTATTCCTATTAAATGGAATATTACAAATTCCATTTAGGGATGATGAAATAGGCTCATAAAGTTGCATAAATTCCTCCAAAACACACAGTAACTATGTAGCAGGGTAGGGATTCCAATTTAATTTTGTCAGCCACCAAGCCTGTGCTCCTTCTACCACTGCAACACTGTGCCCCTGTGAGATTAAGAAAAAGGAGTAAGAAGGCAGAAGAGATGAAGGCGGAGGGTGAGGGGGAGATAAAATTAAAAGCAGAAGGAAAGTGAACAATTCCAACGTGAAACAACTGCTGATTGGGATATTATGGTAGCCATTCTTTCCAAATGCCTCTGGTGAAAGAGACATGAATAGTCTCAGGGAAAACACAAATAAAGATTGGTGAGCTTTCTGCTGACTCATTTGAACTCCTTGTCACTTCATATTGCACATAGTGAATTTTATATAATAATATTTCCATACAGTTCAGGAAAAAGCAATCATACTTCATGTATACCGAGGTACCTCTTTTCAAATTCTTATGTGTTGGCATTTGACAAATTTTAAAATGGCAATAGAGCATTCTATTGTAGTATCTCCTTTCTGTCTGGGAGCTGTGATAAGCCCAAACTGAACATTCCCATTTTATAAATTAGGAACACAAACCCACACCCACATCCACCACCACCCCCCCCACACACACACGGTCAGACAAAGGTTAAATGACTTGACAAGGTTTAACCTGGGTAAGGAACAGAATGCCAAAAGATTCTAATTGTTATTCCAGTATATTCTGGATGTCCTTGATGGATGTGGTATCTCCTTTATTGTTCTAAGTTTTAGCCAAAGTTTAATTTCACTTTTCCATTGGAGAAAAACTTTGAAGCCATTACAACTATTCAGTCAAAAAGGGTCCAGCTTAAGTAAGAATTCAGGGTAGCTCTTAATGCTTCTGGAAATTAAACCATGTGGTTTACAGTCAAATAGTTCCTAAACGACAGTTATGGGATTTGTCAGAAAGCATAAGACCACCTTTGTTGATGACTGAGGGCAGTTGTCAGGAGCTGAAGGAAGAAAGAACCCAGGTCTTGATACACTGCAAAGGAGATGTAAAGACTTTTTAAATATTTTCCTACATACATCAAGTAGAAGGTCTCTTTTATGGTATTAAAAGGATGCTTTCCCAGGACAGTCTGTCCTGAGTCATTGTCATGAAGACAAAAGAAACTTTTGTGAGTTCTTGCAGAACAAGATACAGGTTGTGTTTGCCATTGAGGCTTCCATGCAGCCCATCTGGGCATATTACAGGTGGCTAGTGCCATGGACTAGTGAAATGAACATTAAAAAAAAATGCAAATCAATTCAGAGAGTACACATAATAGAGGACTATGTTCTGCTGTTAATTACCTCAACCGTAGTGGAAAAAAAAACAACAACACAAAGCCAAAACAGATAATTTCATCTTAATAAAATATTCTAAAAGCAAAAAAGTATAGTAGCTATGGGGAAATGGCTTCATTTCTCCAGTGATAGATCTTTTTCATCAATTATTTTCTTCTCTGTGAAATGTAATTTTGATAGTATAAAAAGGCAGTGATTGTACTCAGAAAGACAGCTTCCTGGAGAAGCACCCAAGTGGTGAATTGTTAAAGAGAACCTGCAGAAGAGAGGTTGATCTAGTAAATTGGACTGGGGAAGGTGAAATGTTTACTGGGATCATAAACAGATACTATCTTTCCTTTGAAAATAAGCTGCAAATTTGGGCGTCCCTCAGCCCAAACTGTGAGACAGGCAGAGTGTGGACAGAAACTAGGAACTAGACACCAATACTGTAGTCAGCCACCAGGGAGATGAAAACCTAAAGCTGGCTTACAAGATCGCAGGGAACCTACATTTGCAGAAAGAGAGAACCAGCTGGTGAATATGAGTCTGGAAAACTTAACAGGTCAAGAAGGAAATTGGAAAGATAACTTCAGGACAGTGGAAACATAGGAAAGGAGACTTTGGTAGAAGATAAAGGTGTGGTTTTGTTTTGCTGCTCTGTTGTTGTTTATAGCTAGAGCTGTGCTGCCCAATAGAACTGCCTGTGATGATAAAATGTTCTATAATTTGCACTATCCAATAAGGATATCCAACTGTGTGGTTGTTGGGTACCTAAAATGTGGATGGTGTCTAAGGAATTAAATTTTTAATTTGAACTATTTATATTTAAAGTCACCCATATATAGTAGCTACTATATTAGCACATATCTAGGGGATCAAGAATCAGCACAGTATTCAAGAAATTCAGAACAACTAGAAGTTTAGAGATGGCATAGACCAAAAACAAATAGACATGAACAATTTCCAGAAGAGTCTAACACTCCTAATAAATCTGTCAGTGATACTCACCCAAGTTAACCCTAATCTAAAGATCTAAAAAGCTTGGTTCTCTTAAATGAAACTAAGACAAAGAAATGAACCACAGTGCATTGTTCTATATGCTATAAAAGGTAAGTCAGTCTAATGTAAATGTATTTACTAAAATCAGCATGTTTTTTGCTATATCTACTATGTACTAAGCACATTTTGAGACCATTATAAGGTTATATGTCTTCATATTATATTTGGGGTGATCAGAGTGTGCTCTGGCAGCACCTACCTAAGGGATTAAGAAAAGATCTTCTAGAAGATGTGACTTGAGTTGATTCTTGAAGATGAGTAGGCAGCTAAGGAAGCTGGGAATACTAGAGAGGATGTTCTAGGAAAAGGAATCCTTTTAAACAGAAATGAGTAAAACTCAAGCACATGTAGGAATTAACAGCAACTAGGTGTATCCAGGTTATTAAGTACTGTTACGAGTGGTGGGATAAGAAAGAGGGGTGGAAGGCAAGGATAGAAAAATCATAGGCAATAATCAGACTGCACCATGCATACTAGGAATATTGATTTTAATTTGCTGATAACATGGAATGCTATGCATGGTTTGAATAAGTATTATTTTGAATGGATCATTCTTTATACAAAGATAATTAAAGAATCAATATTTGCAGGGAAATGAGAATGCATGGTGAGGTATGGCAGGATTTGGTGGGAGGATGTTTATAGACAAATATACTAGTTAAGAGAATATATTTTTAAAGTTCAGATGAGAGACAATAAGGGCCTAAATCAAGTCACTGTCAGGAAACTTACAGAAGATGTGAGTGATTCAAAAATCTACTGTTTTCAATTACTACTTACGTGGGGGTGGGGCAAATAAAAGGAACAATCATGAACAAATCCTAGGTTTCTGACCAAAGCGACTGAGTGAGATTGTGTTGTCATTAAGAAAAATAAGAGTCATAGATGAAGTAACAAATGAGTGGTGGCAGAAGAAGTCATGAGTTTATTTTTAACATAGTGACATTGAGGTTCCTGTTTGAGACATTTCCATACACACATTTCAGGTCAGAGGTCTAAGCTGGAGATATAAAGATGAATGGCAACAGCATAAAATAATAGTTAAAATAATGATGGTAGATATAAATTCTGAGGTAGACTGAATGAGAATAACGAAAAGGTAAAGATGAAACCATAGAAAGCCCCAATATGCAAGGGGCAGAAGCAGTTTCAGAGAAATTTACATAAGGAATAGGAACTAAATAGGAGAGAACTTAGGGAGCAAAGAAAGTGGAGGTAGAGTTGTTGAATATAGCATGTCTGGAAGGAGAAACTAAATAATGAATGATGATTTATCTGGAAGCTAAGATGGGCAGTAAGAAGAGGTGATGAGTAGAAACCTTTCATTTCTTATAAACCTTTTACTTTCTCTCACATTATCTCAATCATAGGTGTTACTTTATAATAAAAACACAAATAAAGATAAGCACAAAATAAAGATAAAAATTACCACAAAGATAAAATGGCTCTGGAGCACATACTTAACATGGATAGAAGACTAAGAAAGAAAACAGCCTTAGGTAGAACATCTTTTAGAGAGAGATTTAATATCATAGGAGGAATATGACTCAGGTAAAAGAGATAACAGAGCAAAAGGTAAAGAGAGAGAGAGATGAATGACATAGGAGATAATTGATGCAGCAGTGATCCATAATAGCTGAGCAGGAATATTAAAATGAATGAGTAGAAGGGTCAATCTTGAATGGTAAGTTGCATATAATTTTTAGAGAGTGAAGGAAATAAGGTGGATGTAGATAAACTTCTTGTCATGTGTTTATGGTTGAATTAGATCATTCCACTTCCTGAGATTGGAGGTTCAAGGACAGAAGTGAAGGTTTGGATGGTAATCTGAAAAATGAGAAAAAGAGCTGGTCAAGGATAAGCCTGCAGGCCTAAAGCCCTAGCTGAGGCTGGAGACCACACATTTATGGTGGCACAAATCCAGGGTTAGGAGATTTTCTTTAGCTGTAGTAGGTAACCTGAAGATAAAATCAAGAATTTAGCTGTCATGCTGAACCACTTGGGTAAATATGGGGGGGGGGGGGACAAGGTTGCAAATGGAGGGAGTTATGCTGAGAAATAGTTGAGATGATCAACCATTGGATCAGAGCTGAGCAGGAAATAAAATGAATTCAGAAGAGGCTGATAGGTTAGGAGAGAAAGAAGGGCTTAGAATCTCTAAAATCGAAGGCAGGTGCACTGGGAAGAAGCCAAAAGCAAAGGAGGTTGTGGCTAGAGAGAAAAGTAGTATCAAAGAGTTAAAATCTCAGGAATTGAACAAGGCACAGTTGGAACTGAAGTCCAGTTTTGTTTTCACTAGATGTGTGATCTTAATAAAATTATTTAAATTCTCTATGCCTCAGTTTTCTTATCTGTAAGATTACATATATCTCAGTATTCTTTAATGAAAATTATATACAATGATCCATCTAAAACACTTCTCACAATTCTTGATATATGATAAATATGCAGAAACAAACACATAAGCACACAATAGAGTTTCAGATTTTGAGATAAAGAATCTTTCCAATAGCCAGCTTTGGAGCATTATGGAAATGCCCACAACAATCCTCACCTCCTTAGTACTCAACCACACTGAATCATGGTTGGCCTATGCGTCCGGTAGGCTGTGTTCAAAGTGATAGTGTCTGTTTGGCAAGGTTACAGCATAATAGACATTGCAGTTGCCACCTTAGTCTCTCTTGGATCACTTATTCTAGAGGAAGCCAACTGCCATGTCATGAAATTATTCAAGCAGTGCAAAAGGTCCACATGGTGATGAATTGGGATATCCCACAAACAGCCAGGACCCATTTGACAGCCATATGAATGGATCTAGTTCTGGTCATGCCTTCAGAGGCAGACATCATGACTGCAACTTCATTAGAAACCCAAGTCTGAACCATCCAGCTAAGTCACTCAAATTTCCAATCTAAGAAACCATGTGAGAGATGATAAAATTTATTGCTGCTTTAATCCACTGAGTGTTGCAAATAATTTGCTACATAGCAATAAATAATTAATTTATAATTTGGTGCCTAGAACAAAGATGCTGTCAATAATAAAAACACAAAATGCAGGCAATGCAACTGCTGAAAGGATATTTTAAGATGAGTGTTAATGAAAGCCTAAAGAGGCAAAAAAAAAAAAAAAAAGAAAAAAGAAAAAAGAAAAAGAAAACAGCACAAACTTATGGGTCTTGAGAAGGCCATTACAAGAGTTTGAAAAAAAAAAGTGGGGGAAATATTACTGAAAATGGGAAGATATACAATTGTTTTTATGTGAGATAGAAGTTTGGTAGCACTGTTCCCTGCAAAAACAAGGAAAATAGGAAATGTACCTAATGAACTAGGTGATTCAGGTTTAGACTTCAAGGCAGGTTATTGAAAGTGCCACTGGTTTTTCATGTTGTTTATAGTGAATTGAGAGAGGACAGAGCTACCCTAAAAGAATATAAAGGAGCCAGGGCTTACACATTTTGAATATTCCCAAAATCTCTAGATGGGAAATGATATTAAAATTAAAAAAAAAAAAATGGCCCTAAGAAGAAAGAAAGCTTAGGAAATAAATAAAAATAAATAAAACTTTGTCAGAAAAAGTTGATATATAAAGATAAAACTGGGGTGTGGCTATAAAATGTTTTGTTAGGATCTCAGAAACATCTTGATTGATGCCTCAGAGAACCATTCAATAAAGCAACAGGGCATCTAAGAAGCTTAAAGATGCTGCTCCTCAGCAAAAGCCCAAAGTAGAAAAGTCTTGTCTAGAAGAGACTTTTAAGGATTGCTTTTGTCTAACAAAGTGAACCCAATAAAATTCACAGGGTACTCCTTCATTTAAAAATAAAAAATGTATTGACAGGAATCTTGCCAGGTTGAATAGAAAACGACAGATAGTACAAAATGAAAGAGGACTAGATGCCTAAACATATACATATGAGACATAGGCAGAAAAAACATACTCAACTGTAAATATAAGCTATTTTTCATGAAAAAAGGAAGGATGACTCAGAGGGTAAAACCAAGAGCCAAAAACCATAAAGAATTATTTTCAGGCATGAGTCCAAATCAGGGAACTGTCAACAGCACTTGGCTGGATTTCGGAATTGCTATGAACCAGTAAGTCCTATGTATATCCTGTTTTCCCCTTTTTTTGAATGGGGCAGTCTATACCATTAAACTATGCCTATCCCATAATTGTATGTTAAAGGTGCATGAGTGTGCGTGTGTGTATGTGTGTGTGGTGGTGGTGGTGGTGGTGGTATGGAGGGAGGGGCCAGATAATTGTCTTTAGTTCACAGGCTTTCTGATTGAGATAAACTCTACTCTAGGAGATACATGCAAGGATATGCAACAGAGGAGCATCATCCTCACTTAAACCTTGCCTGACATAGATGATAAGATTCTGGATTTCAAGCTGATGTGTAATAGAGTGACATTTTTCAGTGCCCTGGGATGGGGCGGGTATATTTCACATCTAAAGAGATGTGAATCATTAAGAGCCAGAGGGTGAACTGTGGTAGCCAACCTCTAAAATGCCCCCAACCTTTCTTGTCTCCTGGTAAATAAGTCCCTGTGTAGAATCATCTTAAAGTGAATTACAGTTGGCCTTTGTGTCCAGTGGAATGTGGCAGAAGTGAGAATGTGTGACTCCTGAGGCTGGATCATAAAGTCATTTCAGTTTCCTCCATCTCTCTCTTTTGTTTTACTGCCATGTTGGAAGGATATTCAAACAGCTTTGCAGAGAGGTCCACATGGTAAGGCAATGAATCATCCTGCCAACAGTAAACACCAACTTGCCAAGGTACCAGTGAGTAGATCCTCCAGCCCCAGATGAGCTTTTATGAGTCCTGCTTCAGCCGATATCTTGACTACGAACTTTTGAGAGACTGAATCAGAATTATACAACTAAGCCACTCTTGAGTGACTAACTCATAAATTGACTGATATTATCAATGTTTACTGTTATTTTAAGATGCTAATTTTCATAGTGACTCTTATATAGCAATAGATCATTATTATAATTCCAAAATCATGAAATATTCAGTTTGTGGCTGTGGAATATGATGGACAAAAGTCAAATGGATTTTGTTTCTTGGAGTTCAAGGCCATATCTCAAAGTTAGAGTGTTGAATTTTTTTCTTGGGAATATATATCACTTGAACATGGCCTGGATTAGAAAGGTACACATGAAAATTTTCCAAATTCTGCAATGAGTTGAGTTGGTGGGTTGTAAGAAGGTCAAGAATTATAACAATGAAGAAAGAAAACATAGTGAAATGAGGTTCAAAGAGATGGACTCCCCCTCTCTTTTATTTTACCAAGGCAAATGATTAATTCTTAGAATGCAATTTTGTGTCCCATAATACTTAATCCCAAGAACTTTTGTTGTTTCACAAATATAATAGCAATTATAAAGAAAATAAGGATAAAAAAATCACGATTCCAACTTTTTTAAACATCAGGTATTCCTTTATATCTTACATATGTTCACATATGGATATGTGAATGTGAATCACAGTTTTAGTATAAGTAAAATTGATATTTTATTTTTCACTGATTAATCTAATACAATAATTTATATATGTTCTTCATAATTTTTATTCAAAATAATTCCTTGAATGAATACAGAATAATTTTCTTAGCCATTCTCATATTGCTGACTTTTATTTTTTTCCCAATTAAAAATCACGCTGTATAGAAACCTTCCTCCTACTTTTGAGTTATTTCTTTACAAAAATTATTCTTGGATAAAAAAGCCCTTGGCTATTTTAAGCAGTAATAAAGCAACTTTATTTCTCCTAGTCTAGACTTAGCATAACTATAAGATACAATGGGGACTAACTAAAATGAAGAAGAAAAAGAGAGTTGAGCATCAGAAAGTTACCACCAGCTAAACTACTATCCCACAGATCAAAGGTATAAACTGTATGATAATTGTTAAACAGAAGCCATTATTATCTCTATATTCAGAATGTAGTTGCGAAGTTTTCTTATATTTCACGTTTATAAAATGTCTTCACTCTTCCACTGCTCCCTCCTGTCATCTAATTGGTCAATATTAATCAAACGCTTAGTCTACAATCTGGAGGATAACTTGATAACCATACTGGACAAAATTAAGAAAAAGAGAGAATGCACTTAGCATTAGGCAGACACTGAGCTTCAATGATAATGTGTTTTTATTCTCACTTTTGAGAAGAAGATATGGGCTGAGAGGTGGAACAGATTGCCTCTGTTTAGATCATGAAGAACTAGTGAAGCTTAAATCCTCAGCATTCATGCCCATTCTTTTATAGCACATCTAGTCAGTGGGGGCTTAATGCCTTATAATAAAAACTAATATTAACTCCTTTTCAAGCGAAACTTGCTAACTCCTTTCAAGCTAAAAATAAAAAATAAAATTTTATCTCAAGGTTTTTCCTAAAGTCATATTTTTTAAACGTTGGGTTAATTTTCCCATTTTTCTAATGAACATGATTTTAAGTATACAGAGGCAACTCTTGCCTCATGTACCTTAGGACCAGAAACTTCCCAAGGGACAAAGAGCCACATGGTTATCTGTGGAAATGTACATGTCAGTCTTTGTTCTTAGATGTTTAAGCACTTCCTTCCCCTCAAAGCACAAGTGCGTACACCCGCCACTAGTGCAAACTTCCTATTTGTCTTCAGAGTTGAGGAGACCAAAGAGTACTTTGAATGACTAATTCTGTAGAGGATGCTCCTTGACTTATGAAGAAGATTGTAACTTGAAGTGTGACCCACAGAGAGAGACATGCAGCCTGCCTCCATCAGCCTACAGGATCCCTCAGTATGCATTGTGTTTCCCACTGCAGCACAATGTAAGGAAGCTTGTCTCTAAGGTTTCTACAAATGATGGGTTCGTTTTATACATTATAGTAGTTATTTATTGCTTCCAGTGTTTTCAAAATACCAGATGTGTTGGTTATTTAAATTCATCTGTTTTTAAGCTTTTTAATTACCTTGCAGTTAGATTAGCTATTTTTATTAATTTAATAAAAAATTATAATGGCATGTGGTGAATTCAACCTTGTACTGTAAACTCTCAGAAAGATGAAAATGCTAAGAAGGGTTACTGGTATTCTGGAATCAACAAACAGCTGTGATAGTCTGGAAAAGACCTTCCCACAGGCATTGATCCAGCAGGCACAGCCAAGAAAAGTGCTACTGCAGATGCAGAAAATGCCACGGATGGGACATAATAACAACCTAATAACTGTCTCCTGGAAAATCCCACCAGCTTATACCTGATTAAGATGTTGGGCATTTGTGTATGATAGGGACAGGGACTAACAGTTAAGTGATAAGAAGATTGAAAAGGAAAGATGAGGATAAAAATTTGTGTTCATTATATTATTTTATGAATTATTGGATGATGTTATCTCTCAAGTGTACCAGAGACCAAAGCTAGCTTATCATCATCGTCAGTAGCACCTATTTCTCTATATGCTGTATTGTACGATCAACAGCAAAGCTTCTCTCTATACCATCAGCTCTATTTTGAGTTATGGTATCACCGGTCATTTGGTCTCTTTCTTGCTCTTCAATTTATTTCAACAAATATTGATTCAGCTTCTACTGTAGGGGTACAGTCATGAAAAGGGGGGTATTATATTTGATTTTTATTTGTTTTCTCTTAAAAACAAAACAAAGAACTTGATCTCATCAGTGTTTGGATATATCATTTCACTCCTACATTTTAATAGTGCTTAGAAGAGTCAAATGTTGTAGAAAGAAAAAGGAGAAGCACGTGTCAAAGGATAATTAATCAGGGGAACATGCTAAGAGTAGAACAGACTTATTTACAGTACTTGTATTTTAACTGAAGAAGTAAAAAGAATGATAACATATTTGTTATGTATCTATTTATGTCTTCACTTAATTAATGTCTGTTACTCTGCTGTCCCTATAAGGTCCATGGGAGGAGGAGAATCAGATGAGCTTGGTTCACCATTACTTTTCCAAATCTCACCCTGTGTCTAGCACATCATAACATACATTCATTCTGTCAGCATATATTTGTTGAATAAATGGATTTGGCATTAAATAAAAGAACTGAATATGAGCAAAACAAATAAAAAATAAAAAGCTGCCCAAGGTATTAAATCTCTCTGCCCTGAGACATTCTTCAATGTTTCTTTGGACTATTTCTGTACCATCTGCACTAGTTGGAAAGAAAGGCCTAGGGAACCCTCTCAGTATAATTTATTATATTTATGTAGCACCTATCACCTTGGTACTGTATCTAGGTCAGTGATTTCCTAAAGTTTGCTTCATAATATCTCAGAATATCTCTGTGGGTCCGTAACATCTTACAATAGTCTCAAAATAAAATTAATTTTTATCCTACTTAATTTTTAAATATAAACATGGTCCACAAAGGGAAAGCCTTATAACACCAAGAACACAATTCAAAGTACATTTCCAGGAGGTTGGCACCCAGAACTCTTTATTCATTCCAAAGTAATTATTGATTCATTTATTTGTTTTTTTTTCAACAAATATTTATGAAATGTTTACTTTGTGTCAGACATTATACTAGATACTTGAGATATAATGATGTAGAGTACCTAGCCCTTGCTCCAGAGGAGTTTATTTAAAGGGCATTGTGATGGAGATATACTATGATATAAAATACAAAGTTCAAATCCAACATTTGTTGGGTATCCACATAAGTTATATGGAGTGCATTACCCTATTTTTCTTACCTTTTCTGATGTCTATATTCTTCATAATTAATATTACCTAAGGCAGCCTCTGATACAAGCAGTTTAATGTATCCCTAGTCTTACAGAACTTACCCTGTCTCACAGATTCACTTCTGTTGCAAATTTCTGAATTGAGGTGACCAAACCCAGTCAACCTTCAATTTGATACCTCCAGCTCATAACACTTTGCATGCCCCTTAGTCAGGCACCTAAGAGACAAACTAAATGTCTTCGCTAGTTAACCAATTTCTTCATCAAAATGCCTTTATTTCTTCCAAGCCCACTTAAGTAAAAAATATGGAAACATATTTGATGCCTTAGGATATTGGAAAGAGCATGATCCCTGGAATCATAAAGATATAGGTTCAATTTCTAGCTCTGCTCCTGGTGTTCATGGAGTAGCATGACTAGATTTCTGCTCCAATAAAAGGACAGTAGTTCTCACTTCTTAGAACTGTTCTGAGAATTAAATGAGAACACATACACAGTTCCTGAAACAGTTCCAAAGACAGTGAAGTTGTTCAACAAATGTTCTTTTCTTCACTCACATGATAATGTAAGTCATTATTGAAAAATTATAATTTTGACTCTACTCACTAAATGTATGCAAACAATGGCATTGTTCTCAATATATTTTAAGACAGTCATTCATTTAAAAATTATGTCATTATAATGATTTAAATATGACTCACTTTAGTGAAAGGTGCAAGACAATGGTGCAGTTCTCTGGGCTGTGACTATCTGGTCAGTGATATTACCAGAGTGCTGCCCACAGGTGAAGATTCTAACAGATCATTGCAGATAAATAACAGGAGTCTTACCAGTAGTGCAAAAGCTGTCATGATTCTCAATCACATTCTATATAAATACTACATGTATATCATATATATAGATATAGATATATATCATACATATGCTTCTGCTTATCCTTCTGCTTCTTATCTTTCTGCTTCTTTCCGAACTTTTTATGAACCTCTAAGATAAATGGAGTCATCAATGTGATTGATCAGATTACAAGACAGTAATGAAGCCATGTTTCCAATAGAAAGGGTTCTAGTACATTACAATGTCATGTACTTAGATGGAGTTTTCTTTCACTTTATGTTCATGAATTGGTAAGCCGAGCTGAAGCCTTTTTCTTGGGCTCTTTCTCCCTGCTTGATAATGCTGGTGATTACTTCTAGTTGCTGAACCATATGGCAAATGGCAAATACTTAAGATTTAGGATCAAAAGAAGGTAGGAGGCCCCATTAAGGACATGCTTACCCCAGCTTAACTCTATCAGATTTCTGCTTGGGATTTGTTGAGAATTGGAATAGTCAATAATAATGTGATATTTTCCACCCCTTTCACTACCATTCTTTGACATCTCCCTTATAAGCCGTCCTAGGAGAGATTGTGGGGAGAGCAAAATTGGGCATTTCTGAGTTGATTCTATCTGACTTTACTTTTACTTATGACATCACTGTGCATTTATGTATTATTCTGACCTTTTCAATAGCAAAACTGAGCTTCAAACAAGAATCCAGATTCTATGAACAGAGCACTTGCTGTACTGACAATGAGAGAAAAAGGTTCTCATTCAGGTTGTAATTTAAGATCACAGACAGATATTTTTGCCTGAAGTAGATTCAGAAATTGTATAAAAACAATTAGTCAGCTCATGGAATTTTATTTCCTGAAAATGTTTTTCAAAAAGAAATTGTCCTTCCCATCTCTTGGATCAAATTAGAAAAATATAAGTACTTCTCTTCCTGGAATCAAAAGGAAAACTCAAACTTTTGTATTAGAAGACAGGATGTGACATGAATTGGTTAAGCATGATGGAATAACATTTCACTCCATATTCCTCAGAATAAGAGGATGTCTTCCTCACATTAAATTATAATTGCTTTCCATGAGGTATCCCTCCATGTTTATATTAAAAGTAGCCTTAAAAATGTCCCATTATGCCACAGCAGCATCTACACAACATACAAGGACAGAAAAAAAAAATGTTTCTATGTCATTTCTATCTTGCCACAAACTCAGCTCACATTCTAGAAGGTCTTTGTAATATAGTGTATTCTGTCTATAATGTTTTATGTTATGTGCACCCATTCCAATGACTAAGTGATCATACTGAGTGATCCTTGTAATTTAATATATTCTGGATATGAAAGCCTCATTTGCTTATTCTGTCCATTGTTAATTCCACTACATTTTAAAATATAGCATGGCTTTTGCAGAGGTAGTAGAGCATACATATAAGTAAAGAATTTAGTGACAGAAAGGTATGCCTGTGTTGCATGTCCTCTCCTGCTTTTAATCAAGTCAACTTAACCTCTTGTTTCCAGTCCAAAGTGCTCCTGGCTCATATCTTTTACTTTCTTGTCCATAAAGACAATCCATGAATTATAGCTGGAGTTTTCCAGCAGTCACTAGGGTGCCCCTTGTTACTTTTGTTTAGATGTTTTTGCTTCCCTGCTTTGAACTCTCAGAACATCATTCCATCATCCATCTCTAGTCTTTTAAGCTCATTCTTTCTAGTGAGTGGACTCAGCTCTCCCCTGAGAATTGGGATTGTCTCCTGTCTAGCCATGACTAATGCCATTGGCACAATGAGCACTGGTACAATGGGGTTGTATTGAAGGTCTCAATGATGACAGGTTAAGTGGACATTCTTTTGCCTCTTACTGAGAAAGCAATAAGTACCAGGTGTGTAGATGGCGTATAGTAAGCATCTCCTGTTTGTTGTTCATTGACTTAAAGTTAAGCTGTGTTAGGCATTGCTGTGGAGAGCCATGCATAAGTCTCTACTGGGAAATATACAGAGGTTTAAGAACCCAAGACAGTAAATAAACATGTGCAAATTAATACAGTACAAATTGAGCAAATAAGTGCTGAAGGGACACAGAAAACATAAAATGGAACAATACTCCAGAGATTGGGAGTTATAAATACTCACTAGAGGCCTCAATGGCAAAACTAAGTCTGAACTAAAATTCACGAACATGCTCACTGAAGTGAACAAGCCCTTATAAATATTCAGTCCATGGAAGAGCAGGCAGTTCCCTGAGGAGTCACATCCCCCAGGATAAATGTTCTCATGCAGACTGGCTGTTGTACATATATACTGTTTCTTTCCACCAATCGTTTTCACACTCTCACACTTACATGGCACCTTCTGAGGCTGACCAATGAACACAGACTTCATGGCATTTTGCCATATTTTAGTAACTGCACATTTGCATCCAGGGTGAAGGAGCTAGAAATTAGGAGTCTGAATTCTTTAAGCCAAGGCCTCTGGACCTACTGGTCCAGCATGCCAAACACTTTATTCCAAGTACCCTGTAAGAGTTGAGACATAAGGCCATGCTTCAGAAAACCCATTAGCACATGTCTTTGATGGAGATGAATTATAGTTTACAAATGATTAAAATATTGTTAATGATGATATCAAGGTACTTGAGGCTCTGAAGGGGAACTTTGAAAATTAGATGTTACCAGAACCTTTAGAGTCTTAACCACTTGTCAGTTCATGTTTTTAAAAAGTGCATTAGCTTTATTCAGTATCCATATAACCTTTCTACTCTCCCTTGCTCTGTTTCCCTGGCAACCATTTAAAAGTACTGCAAAAGGCACTGCTGTCTTGAAAAAAAAAGGACAATGGTCTTAAACTTCCTCATTTCTTCAGGGTTTTTCTCCATCTTCCCAGCCACTTTCCTGGCTCTTGGAGATTTTGCAGTCCCCAGAGCAAGCTCACCTTGAATGCTCAGCTGTGGGGTAATCAAGGAGGTGGGTGCCATGCCAGGTGGAAGTGACTTCTTTGAGATAATAGTTAGGCATTCAGCGTTAGCTAAGAGGCCCTGTTACTGGAGGAGAACAGTATTTAATGCAGAAATATAACAAAATATAATATAATTTTGCCTTCAAACCTCTCATTTTAAAAAGAGACTTGTGTAAAAGGTAATAATATTGGCTGTCAGCTGCCACTTTAAGGGATCTAGCTCTGAGAGATGAAGGATAAGAAAGCTCTGGCCCAGAAAACAACTGCATAAACTGGGCAAGAATAGCTGTTTTGAAGGACTATGGAGCCCAGAACTTTACCTCTCCAAAGCTTCTATAAAGTTGTTTTATTTCCCTAACAGAACATGTCCCTGTCTCCAACTCCATGATTCCTGGCTCCAGGAAACATACAAAGAGATATATGATATATTGCAGGACTCCCTGTCATACTGAGAGCAAAGCCACAGCTAACAAAGGTCTTGAGGCTTGCATTTGCTATTTTGGAACTGTTTGTTAAAGATTTCTTTTTATAAAAGAGGGCAAATACAGAGCACCAATGACATGCCAGGAACCATGTTAAAGGATTTACACAAGTGATCTTATTCAATCTCACAAACAACTCTGTGAATAGATACGATTCTTATTTACATTTGCATTTACTCCTTCTCACCTAATCCCTAACTTTCAGTGGTGAAGTTTGCCCAAGACCCAGCAATGTTTCAGAGCTGGGTTTCAAATCCAGGTCTGTCTAACTTCAGGAATTTCATGTTGTTTCCATCAAGTCTGCTGCCTTCTTGGCATTTCCTATCACATTGCTGAAAGGAGGTTAGGACTAGGTCTTTTATATGAAATAGATCTGGATAAGCCTTTTGTACCCACCCATCCTTATGTATAAACTATGTTGTGGACAAGAAATCACTGCCAGTACATAATATGGGGAGATAGATTGGTTTCCTATAGGCAAAGGTGTCAGACAAGCATGCATTTTATCTTCCTATTGGTTTAATCTGTATACAGAACATATCATAAGAAAACTGGGCTAGTGATGGAAGAATTAGAAAAGGTCACCGAGAGCAAAGATGTGTCATTAGAGGTCAAGGCTAAGATCATCCACACACTCATAGTCCTAATTACTACGTACAGATATGAAAGTTAGACACTGAAAAAAGCCACAGGGGAAAAAATTTTATTTGGAATATAATATTAAAGGAGAGTTTTGCAGATACCCTAGACTTCCAGATGAATAAGTGGGTCCTAGAATAAATTAAACCTGAAACGTCATAGGAGGCAAAAATGACAAAACTGAAGCTGTCCTACTTCAGGTACATCATGAGAGGGCAGAGTTCTTTGGAAAATGAAAATAATCCTGGGAAAAATAGAAGGCAGCAGGAACAGAGGAAGCCTGAATATAAAATAGATTGACTCCATCAAAGGAGCCATAGACATGAGTCTACAGGAGATGAGCAAGGGTGTTGAGGACAGGACACTGTGGACATCACTTTTTCACAGGTAGATGGAAGTCAGAGTGAATCAATGGCAGTTAATATATATTGAGCCTCCTCATCTCAGTAACACTAATCTGAAAATGGGAATCCCACAGAACCTCCTTCTTACAGACATTATTTCAGTAATGTAGCATCACAGAAGTAGGTTTTTAAAATTTATGATTTATGAGTATTCATTAAAGATTTCCCACATGTTTGACAGTATACAAAATAAAAAGGAAGCATGATAAAGTACTTTCCTTCAAGGGCAGGTATGTCTCAAGCCCTGTGGTAAGAATAAGGATCTTGGGAATTTACTGAGCTGGCAATGAGTATCTGTCCCGGCACACTGGCTGTGTGACCTTGGACATATTCTCTGAGTTTTAGTTTTCTTATTTATAAAATGAAAATAACTTTAAATCTTTTCTTAAATTATGATGATGATTAAATAAAATAATATAAACAAAGTATGTTTTAGATAATAATGATAGCTATTATTAATATTATTAGCTTACATGTACTATAATTATGATAATAATAATTAAATAGAAAGGCAAGACATAATATGATGAATTTCCAAAATAAGAGACTTATTTTTAAGAACTATCAGTGAAAGAGATATGAATGTGAGCTGGTGGTTTAGGGCAAATACATAAAGAAATTGAGTTTGACCTGGGATTTTTAACGGCATAAAAGAAACCAAGATTATTTCAGGCAGCTATGGAATTCATGAACCCAAAGTATGAAGTTGGGAATAAGTAGGTTTAGAAAGGCCAGTTTGATCCAAGAAGAGTGACAGGTAATTGTGAGACAATCAAAGGAGAAAAAGTTGTACTGAGATAATGGGCATGGTTATAAAAGACCTTAAAGTTGACACTGTTCTCATAGATAAGACCAGTAATTTTAGCTTTTTGTCAAATGGGATCCCAATATAGGAGATTCTTGGTAACTCCGTGATCTGAGGAAATCCCATCCAGTCACACTAAAACTTGTGACCAAAAGGAGCCCACTGGGAGATGACATAGCATGTGCAATCAACCAGCGCATCTTATTCAATTCTTAAATCTTCTATGTTTGATGATGTATTTTACTAATTGACACAGGTAAAATACCAGCAACACCTCAGAAGACAGGACTCTAGAAGAGAGGGAGAATTATAAAGAGATAGAAAGATAACTAGATCAACCCAGATAATAAAGAGGTATTAGTTCTGTCAAGATGAATTCATTCTCTGAAGTAGCTTTCAGACAGGTTAATCGAGGGTACAATATGCTGTCTTGATGACTTAGTGATATTTTAATGGGATTAGCAAGCAAGTGCTCATAAGAGTTTGTGTCATCCTACATCAAACACTCACCTTACCCCAATAAGTTTCTATTTTAGCCACTCTATTATATTCTTTCTTCCCTATAATTGTCTGCCTTTTTTGAAGAAAATGAAAGAGGTTGAAAACAAAAGTGAACCTGAGAGTACTAAAAACTGATTAGGATGGGTATAATGTGTTAGTGAATTATTGTAACAATAACACAACATTTTGGAATTCTGTTCATTTCATAAGCCACATTGATCCTGCTTCCAGCTGGCTTTATGGAATTCCATTGGCTGACTGTATCTTCCTCTCTTTCTAAACCCCCAATCATTCATAAATATTTTTAAATGCCTACTATCTCCAAGGTGCTGTTCTAGGGGCTGGAGAAACAATAATGACCATAATAAAGCTTTATGGAGCTTTTCTTCTAGTGGGGACTTGGATTTAAATAATAAATAAAATAAAAATGTTTGTAGTGCTATGAAGAAAAGTAAAGCAGGGGAACAGAACAGAGTGTGATGCAAAGGGCCTGAATTTGGACTGTACTTGGGTGAAAGCAGATCAATGTTACTGAAGGAGGGTGAATGCCAGAGAGAGTGAGAGGAGATACATCAGAGAGGTACAAAAGAAGGATGCTGTGGGGCTTAGCAGCTCATTGTTAAGACTTTGGCTTTTACTATGAGGTTTTTAAACAAAGAAGAAACATGAGCTGCTCTATATTTTGACATGATTATTCTCCTGCTCTGTTGAAAAGATATATGTTGAAGGGGATTATGAGTGGAAGCAAAGAGACCAGAAAGGTAAAACCCCATACTCAAGGAGAAAGACTGTGGAGACTTGTACTGAAGTCATTGGGATGAAGGAGCTAAGAAGTGTAAAGATTCTGAATATGTTTTGGAAGCAGAACAGGTAGAACTTGTTGATGAATTAGATATTGGGTGTAAGATATAAAAGAAGAATCAAAGAAAGAACTAGATTTTTGGGTTTGAGCAATAAGAACAGGATTACTGTTCAAGGAAATAGGGAAGACTGAAGAAGAAGCAGATTGACAGGATATTTGAGTGAGTGGTAGAGATATGACAATCTAGACACCCAAAAGATTAATTTTAGATAAGTTAGATTTGGAAAACCTTTAGACATTTAAATAGAGAAGGCACGTAGGTAGCTGAATATACACATTTGGATTTCAAGAGGTAGTTCAGAGCTAAATATATAAATGTGGACATCCTCAGCATACAGATGAAATTTAAAACCATGAAGCTGGATGAAGTCACCTAAGTAGTTAGCAGAGACAGAGAAGAAAAGAGAATCAGAACAGAGCTCAGAAAATGCCAACATCTAAAGATTAGGCAATAATAATGCAGTAAAAAAAAAAAAAAGTAAGAGGAAAATCAGGGCATTGTGGTTGGTGTCCCAGAGAAAAAGTAAAGAAATAGTTTTAAATAATGAGTAGTGAAATCTGTGTAAAACTGAATCATGAAACTTGATAAGGTGGAAGTCATTATTGTCACTGTCAAATGCAATATTGATAAAATGATAGGTATGTTATGGGCTAAATGTTAGTTCCTCCCTCCCAAATTCGTATATTTAAACCCTAATCGCCAGTGTGATAGTATTTGAATATGGGGTCTTTGGAAGGTAATTGGGGTTACAGGAGGTCATGAGGGTGGGGGCTTAGGATTAGTGCCCTTATAAGAAAAAACAATGGGGGACAATGGGGAACATATTCCCCCCCGCTCTCTCTCAAGGAAATAGGGAAGACTGAAGAAGAAGCAGCGAGAAGATGGCCATCTACAAGCTAGAAAGAGAGCTCTCGCCAGGAATCTAGTCAGCCAGCAACTTCATCAGCTTCCAGAACTGTGAGAAAGTAAGTTTTTGTGTTTAAGACACCCACTCCATGGTATTTTGTTATAGCACTCTAAGCAGACTAATACAGAATGGAAGTCTGATCTATTTACATTTAAGAGAAAATTTGATGAAAAAAATGAAAATAATGAATATAGAAAATTCTCTTTGGGAGTTTTTCTGTAACTTGTAGCTGAGCTATGAAATGGTAGCTGGGGGATACTTATAAGATCAAGGAAATGTTCTGAAGGTGGAAAATATTAGCATGTATTTTTGGCTGCTTATGGAGACAATCTAATAGAGAAAGAATATTGATGATACAGGAAGTAGCAACTATAGGAGACAGAATTCTGAGCACAGTCTGTGATTAAAAACACACAAACAAATAACCTGTGGCTATCTATCCAAAAGAAAAGAAGGCAAAGTACCTGGCTGATAGATTCAGTGGCAAGGGTATGTATACACTTTATTGTGATGGAAACCATGCCTCAGTGAGGTAGGAACAAGCCAAGAATAAGAAAAGAAAAGATTAGAGATTTGAAAATCATTTTATTAAATTTCACTTGTGTATACTTAATTATTTGTATAGAAATAGATTTGAATATTCTGTACAAATCTATGTACAATGAAAAAAAGGAAAATAGGAGATGTTAATCTGCTGAAACAATGCTGACGAATATTTACCTTGGCAATACAGAATGTTGTTTGCAAGGGAAAATCTTATCCTACCTCCCACCAAAGTCATTCCTGACTTGCCTTATGGATGTTAACACAGCATATTTCCTATGAATAGATAATTCACATTCGTTTTGTGGCAACATAATCTATCAGGAGGCTTTAGTGATTCACCAGTTGCTTAGAGAATAGAGCACATATGTTCTCAAGTGCTCTCTCTCTATTGGGAGTCACAAGGCAAGAATAAAACCTAAGTATGCCTATGCATCTAGTTTGGGTCAAAATTCAACCTCCATTGTACCTTCCTTTATCAAACACAACTCCTCCATGTCACCTCATTTGGCATCTCCTTATTTTATTTTTTATAACCACTGGCTCTGTTTTGAGTTTCCTTTCTGTGTTCTGGCATACCCAGACACTCTGGCCCTTGAGAGGTTCAATACGCTCCTTAAAGCATTCTGACAACAAAACCTCAAATATTCATCTAGTAAGGGAGCACATTGTGGATGACAGTGAAAATTCTTGGTTGTGAGGACTTGGAGATGATTGAATATAATACAATCCACAAGCTTTGGGAAGAGTTCAGTCAAATATTAGATTTATTATCTTAATGTTGTTGGGACCAGTGGCTAAGGATCTACTTTTAGCAAGAGTTGTCATTACTGAACACTATTTTTATTTTTATTTTTGGCCAGGAAAGGACTTCGAATCCATGATCTCATTTAATTTTCACTCCAAATTCAAGAAATAGGAATTATTTACTCCCTTTCCCAAATGAGGAAACTGAAACTTAGAGAGGTGAAATCACCTGGCCAAAGTCAGGTAGCTATTAAGTGGCAGAGCTGGAATTTGACAAAGTTTCCCCTGCATTTGAGGCCTTGTGCTCTTAATCACAGCTCATTTTCTGAGTCTGTGCTCTTGCCATTGAATTGTTGTTTATTCAAGCTATGTGTGTGAAAGAAAAGTACCAGTCAATATTTGAATTGCTCGAGGTGGAGAGTGCATCATTTCTGTTTCTCAGCATTTGTGCTTACAACTATTAAGAGGAGAAACCAGGTTTCACAAAAGCAAAGCCCAGTAATTCTATCTCTGCATTTCAGTGGGCAGACTGGGAATTGGCACACAGTCTAATCAACCCACATGCACGCACTGTATTTAAATGGCGTACAATGCTACTGAACAATACTTCTCTAGAGACAGGATGTTGTCAGTGAGCAAGAGGCTAAACAGCTGAATCAAAGGGCCCACACATTCAAATGCAGCCTCAATGTGATCAGGTAGTGTTTTGTGCAGTTAGGGCAATAGATTGGTTGTGTTAATTAATTGTGTATTTTGATGTTTGTTACAACTTCATACCAAGTATCTCCTTAAAAGAGTGAGAGAGAGGGAGGGAAGGAGGCAGGGAAGGAGGGAGGGAGGGAGGGAGGGAGGGAGAGAGAGAGCGAGCGAGCGCAAAACAAAAAACCTAATCTAATATTCAACAAACATTCTGCACCCAAACAGCACATCTTTGTCTGAAACCTTAGTTCCAAGAACCACTTATAGGCTTTCATCAACACATTATAATATTAATCAAGACTCATAATGTAGAGTGATTTGCATGCCAACAAATATATTTGCACTGTAAATTGTTTATTGAGGAGCCTTGGAGAGAAATGCAATTCGCTGCCATAGAACTGAATAGTTAGAAATCCCCCCACTAAAATCCAGAGAAAATAAAGAATCTGTAGAACTTGATCCTCTAGAGCCCTGAGTAAGAGATTCATTAACATTCTCTTATTCCTTACAAAGAAATTTAGCTCCAACCTAAAGATTGTATTAAAAAAATCAGTTTTCAGTGTAAGTTTAGATGTGCTCTTTCTTTTCTTATTGGCATATATTAAAGAATTTTGCCATAATCACAACTTCCCCATGGAGATAGAGATTATTAAATAGATACATAATAGACAGATAGATGATAGATGATAGATAGATAGATAGATAATAGATAGATGATAGATAGATAGATAGATAGATAGATAGATAGATAGATAGATAGATAGATAGAAAGATAAATGATAGGTAGATAATCTCCTTCCTGCCAACTTTCTAATAATTTTGTTTAAGCCTCTCAATTGTGCCTTGTTGAATCAACCTTCTCACACATATCGCATGTGTCTACTTCTCTTCATTCTCATCACCACCTCTGTAATCATAGATACTAATAACCTTCTTCTAAGACAAAGAAGTACTTGTAATAGCTACCTTACTGGCTTCCTGCATCCATTCATGACTTGTGGTTTCAGTAAAATAATTTATAGCTCTCACATTCCATTTATTCGATATGAGACCAATTTGTATGATAAATTGCATGGTCACTTTTCTTACAGTTCTCTACATAGTATGGCCCACCTAGTTCTCCACTCACCACTCTCCCCTTCACTCTTGGATATTCTTACAGCCACACATAGAAGCCATCCTCTTTCCTTGGCTTCCAGTCTATCTCAAGGACTCTATGGATACCCTCTCCCCGCACTCCGCACTTCTATTTTGGAGCACTTATCATGGTGAGCAATTGAATAATTATTTTTAATTCATTTAATTTAAAGTCTATCTTCTTTATTCCCATTCATTCCCATAATGTATTCCTGAATATTATGAGAGATGCAGAACAATATACTAGGACAGTACTGTTGAAAATATAACTGTCTTCATTCATTTCCTAATTTGGCCAATGTAAAAACAGTGTTCACTGTATACAAGTACTCTTCAGCAATATATAAATATATACATTTAATAAACCTTTTTTAATCCCACCTTTACTTCTCTCTAATTGAATAATTTGGGGCAAGTTACTAAGCTTTGTTCCCCTCTTAGTATTCTCATCCATAAAATATAGCTAATACTAGTGGTTGCTCTATAGGTAATATTGTTGGAGTAGGTCATCAAGAGGACATAATCGCTGGTTGACCAGCGACCTAGAGTCTGGCAACCAGAAGTTCCTCACCTCCTTCCTTGTCCTTGGAATGTGCATTCTACTTGTCTTCCCCACACTTGAAGGTAGCCAAAGGACACAGCCTTGAGAGGGCAATGTGTTGTTGAGACCATCTGGATGGTATATATCACTGAATCTCCTTAAGGCCTCTATGGAACTTCGAGCTTCTGGTAGGTGAGTGCGATCTTCCTGTCTTGCAGATGAGGACAAGCCTCATAAGTAAGTTCCCTTGCTTATTAAAACTGCTACCTACTAATCTGGAGTGATCTGCCTCTTTCTTTGGTCCGTCCTTGAGCTCCATGTATGGGGTTCAATTTATGAACCAACAAATATGAAGGTTAAATTAACTAATATGCATATCTATGTCTACATATCTACAGATACATATATAGATATAATATTAACAAGGGTATATATTATACATAGAAGTTTATATAAGTTTTGCTGCGATTGTTATCTTCATTATTATTAATACTCTAAATAAAACACTATACTAGACATTGTAAGGAATAAAATTTAGCAAATTATAAACCATCCCCTCAAGGAGTTTGCAGTATGGTAAGTAACATAAAATGTAAATATCAATGCTAAGCATATTTATAAGTTGAATACTTGGCACACACAGCACTGAGTCCTGGGAAGTAAAATCATTTTAGGTGGTATAATTAGTGAAAACACCTATAGAGGAAGTAAACCTTGAAGAACTCAGAAAACCTACTGTTAAACTATCAACCCACCAGGGTTGTCTCCAGTGAGTCACAATGAGGAGAGATAATCCCTATTTCCCAGGTGCCTTTGATTATACTTTTACTTGTCCCCATTGTCACCACAGATTGTAATTTTATTGCCTATCATGAAAAATAGAGCCATGTTAAGTGGCAAGTAGAAAGAAGACCTAGCTTCAGTCAGACCCAACCATTGAATGTTCTTTCAACAATCAGGCGTTCATTAGTGTCTGATCCTGTGGCCTGTACTGAGCACATCAGGTCCACTGAGGACAGGCCAACCAACTGTTGTGCAGATGCAGGGCACAGAGCAGGTAAAATGTCAGAACTTTAGCTTTAGCCTCTTTAATGTGAATAATAAATTACCCTTCTTGAATATACAAAGGTTAATAAGATATCACATTTGCTGTTGAGGGATTTATTATATTGGGGGGAAGCCTTTAAAGATATTCAAGAAATCATGCAAAATGAGCATTGGGGAATTCTACTGGGGTGGAGGCTGAGGGGTGATAGAGGGCAAGAGAGGAAGAAACTGAGGGAGGGATCAGCTCAGAAGTGGTTTCAAAATTAATGTGACCCATGAACTGAGTTTGGGATGCAAGTAGCTGTCAGAGGGGTAAGTGGAAGTGTGATGTTCTGGGCAAAGGGGACACTTTGAGCAAAACACAAAAAGACTTGGTTTGCTAAAGAAAATCAAGCAGTTCAGAAGAAGGATGTTCAGCTAAAGCTTCATCCACAGTGTTCTGAGGGTGGAGTGTGAGGGAACAAGCTATATTGAAGAAGTGGGGGTGGAAACCAAGCTACTGGTTATGTTTTGTACTATACTGAAGTATCTAGAATTTTTCCTATAGACACACAGAAACACTTTGTGGTTGTTTTAATTTAAAAAAAAAATCAAATACACATAAATTTAGAGACCAGAAAAAGTTAAATCATATGAAATTGCTATTCTTAGGTCAAAAAAGATCTAATATTGCCAGATCCATATAGTTCAACCTATATACAATGAACAGTCCTAATACCTATCATGTAGCTTTAGAAATTCCTAATATTTTACCATATTTGCTTTATCATTTTTTCCTGAAATATTTTAAAGTAAATTACAGCCATATGGCATTTCTTCCATAAATATTTAGTATACATCTCTAAAAAATAGATATGTTTCTACATAAACACAATATAGTTAATGTGCCTAATATAATCAACAAATGTCCATATCACCTAATGAGCAGCTCATATTTAAATTTCTCCAATTGCCTCAAACATATATTTTACAATTGATTTGTTCAAACTTTGCAAAGTTCACAGTTAAAATAAAACCACAACAACCACCAACAAAACAACAGCATAAATATAAGGTATCGTCCAATTACAGTCATTTATATATCTCCAGGGCACATTTGTGTCTGATGAGTATTGCACCACTCTTCAACTAGGGTGGGATGGCTGTAGTATAACTATGCCACAGTGGGTGGCAGATGGCATACAGAAGGAAGGCTGTCCATCTGCTAGGCAAATGCAGGAAACACCTTGTCCCTGGTCTAACTAGTTAGTTGAAAAACCAACCCTTCTCTTTGGGATCTTATAAATGGACTGTTAGAAGCCCAGATTGAGGCATATATTTTCAGTCAGATGCTGTGGTCCAAATGGAAGTCATTACCTATTCCCCATGACTACCCTGCAGAGGCCTGTATGGATCAAGAATCAATTGCATGCATTAATTAAATGAATGCAGTGTCATAATAATAATTGTATGTGTGGGTGGAGACTGCACATGTGAGTGTACTTTCTCATCTAGTTCTTCAAATAATTTGATACTAGAGATGCCCCAATATGAAAACATTCTGAGCAGGATCATTGTAATAAGGACAAAAAAGAAGAAGTGATTAAAAGGTGAGAAATAACTGAAGAACTTTGAATGAAATAGTGTTTTTCAATGCTGAATTAATCTGGGTTTCTTGGAAGCCAAAACAAAGATATACAATGAACATATACATTCTGAGGCTTATATTTTCTTTCATAATAAATTGTTGACAGTATCATCATCACTATCATCATCATCATCACTGTTATCACCACCAAATGCAAACTTGCTTAACACTTTATGCTAGGAGAATACCTATAAAATTATCTCATTCACTTTAAACACCTGTGTTTATTGTGTGTAATGCACGGGGCATTGTGCTTGGTAGCATGAGAAATAAAATGATGAACTTATCTATGGTTCTTGTGAAAATCAAATCTGTACCCTTAAAAGGGGATGAGTGAGATACTAGCAATTGCATAATTTCTATGTTAATTAAAATAACTGCAATTTACAGGGCACCCTACTGAGAACCAGAACCTATTCAATCAAGGTCTTCAACATCTATTACCTCTTTTAATCTAACCAACAGCCCTGAAAGTACTATTCTCACTTTATGGAGGAAGATTTTGAGATCTAGAAAAGTTAGGATAATTTCCTGAGATCACATAGCTAATAAATGATAGAGTTAGAATTATACACAAGTCTTCCTAACTTGAAAAGTGGTGCCCTTTCATCCTTGCTCTGTGACTTTTTATGATAAAAATGATTACCTAAATTAGAAAGTCAGGAACAGTTACATGGAGGAGGGGAAATCTCTAGGAAGATAGTACTAGTACCACATATAATGATCACATTTGATGTCATGAGTTATAAATGTCTGATTAATACAGAGGAAAAGAGAGAGAGGGAAGAAAAGCAGACAGAAACCATGCAGCTCAAATGTTACAGCTATCTGTGTGGTAGAGACTTAGAGAGTATCATCAGGTCATGTTGACACAGCACTGCCAAGCTAGGTATACAGGCTGTCATCCCAAGGAACATGGCCACCTTACGCTGGTGTCTCCCTGGCTCCTGCTGAGCCATTTCTTCCCCTCTCTCATCTCTCATCTTACCACAAAGAAAATTTGTTTTGTTCACAAAGACCAAAATCCAATGTTAAAGAAACCAATCTTTGACTATCAAGCCAACAATCTTCCAGTCTCAAAGGGTTTGTTTTGGCTCTAGATCTCTAGGACTCAAAGGAATGATGACAGTTGCAGTTATAAAGAAATTAAAAAGTATTTTAAGATGTTCTTTAAACTACTAGATAGCTGATTAGCAGGAGGCATTGATCTCTCAGCACAGAAATATTCTGAAGAGAGAGGGGGAAATCATAAGGGCATGAAAGAAATACCACTTACCAGTTTCTCTTTGGTAGTAAGCCCTGCATGAGGAGTTGATACTAATATGCTAGTGGTTGAGGTCCAGCCATAAGTGGAAGTGTAAAGAGTGAGTCAAATTGACCTTGAAACGCTCCTATCTCCACTAGTGCTTTTTTCCTTCAACCCAACATGGACATACTCAGCCTGTAATCCATTCCTCACTGGGTTACCCCATCCTACTACTGAAGAAGTAATCTTCCCTAAAATTGGTGACCTCAAGTCTAAACACATGACTGCAGACAGAAGACATGGATTTAGGTATCATTTTCCATCTGTGAACCATAGGATATGGCTTAACCTCCAGAGATCAGTTTCTTCATTTGTAAAGCAGGGATATTAATTTCTAAAATTATACTTTACAAGAAAATCATGATAATTAAACTTAGTAATGCATGAAACTATTATCATAGAACTGGTCACATAGTAAGTGTTTACGAGAAATACTTATTCTATAATTCCACCCGCTGTGTTTCCATAGAGGACTTCTGTTCTATTTAGCAGAAGAAAGCAGGATTGAATAAACACATCTGTTAGCTGTTTCCATTCTCACTCACTCTTCTCTAATGAAAGAGGACTGACTTCACTGATTGGTAAGAGCCTGGCATTCCTCAGGCCACATTTAAGGGCAATTAAGCTGAAATGCAGCCTGGTATTTTCTCTTTGCTCTGCCAAGTTCACATTCTAACAAGGCAGCATTTCCCTTGCTTGACCAGGACTTCTGCACAGCCAGTACCACTTGGGCAGGGCCCAACACCTGCCTTCAAGTACTGGTCCTGAAGTCTCTTTTACTTTCATTTTCACTCTTTCCCCTTTGTACTTGATGGGGTATGAAGCAGGACACAACTCTTCCTCAGAAGGCAGGAACAAGGGCACCTAATTATTGCTTTACTGACCCAGCTTCTCCCTGAGGAGGCCCCAGGATTTAGACATGATGAAAGTGGCACAAGGCCTAAGATGCATCTTCCAAGACTGTAAGCCAGGAGCCCTGGGATTTGGAGTAATGCAGCAGTGAAGATAATTTGATCTTCATCTTGTTTCTGCTCTCAGTTGTCTTAGGATTTCAAGAGGGAGGCTAATGTGAGTAATAAATAAAATAGAAACTAATCCATGAATGAAACTACAATTTAATTATAATTAGTACTATCTAATAATGTTTTTAGTATCAAAAATATTTCCTAGAAGATTAATACTTTCAGGAACTTTTGAACATTAATGTAGTATCGCTAAACTTGGGATGTTGGATAGACCGCAAGACATGAAAATTGATAAAGGTTATTAATAGCTTCTGTCACAGTGTCCTGCTTAGCTCCTTATCATAATTCCTGACTTTGGCACCATCTTACTCTGTTTGCTCCTGAGTTTAGTTTTCAGGACAATCTTTACTTCTTAATTATCAGAGGAACCAGACAGAACATTGCAGTTGATATCTTTCTAGGCGTAGATAAGAGCACAGTCTAAATTTAAGACAAGTTTTCTCATTAAGGAGGAATATGAGTGTAAAAGAAGAAAAAATATCCCAGAGAGAGATTTTAAAAGATATCTTGTATGTCCCTCAATTTGCTTTCTAGAAACAATGATGCCTCAGTAGCATCAAGTACAAGTATTCTGATCCTGGTTTACCCAACTCAACAGAACTAGAGCTCATTGGAAATATGCCTGACTTCAGGACTAGGGAAGGGAAAGCGGAAGATGAGCCTAAAATATCTTGTTCTGCCAGAAAGAAAGAAAGTGTTCAAAGAATGATGAGGACATGTCAAAAGGAAACAGAACCCAGCTTGATGGGACCTAATTTAAATCTAGGATGATTTAAACATCAAGACAAAATAAATACAACAATTTTAAAAGAATGATTATAATTCATTGAATAAAATAAAATTTCATAGTCCCATATATACAATTAATAAGCATACAACTGAAGAAAGGAAGGAGTAAAAGCCTTTCTTTACAGTAGAATACTAACAAATGCATAATAAATAATGGAATTTTCAAAATCACCATTTTGTAACCATAGTAGTAACAATTGACTTAGGTGATAATCATCAATTGATACAAAAACCAGTGGGTAAACATATGATGAGGGTGAATTATTCACATAGTCTCAAAATATCTTTTCAGAAATTATTATTTCAGTGAGTAAAATAATAACTTTACAGTGAAAAATTCTTGGAGATACAAGCTTAACCAAGTGATTACTGTTATCACCAATGAGACACACTAACATCGATTGCTGCCTAACACGAAAAGAACACATCATGTATATGGTATTCCTGCCTAAAATTGCATAACCTGAATATAAGCATGAGGACATATCAGACAAACTCTGAGGAATATTCTACAAATGCATCAATGCATTGAAGGAGAAAGATAAGCTAAGGAGACTAAAAAGATATGACAACTAAATGTATTGTGTGATCCTATACTGATGGGAAAAATTACAAGGGACATTAATGGAAAAAATTGAAAAATTTAAAATAACAGTCATGTATTAATAATATTGTGTCAAGGTTAAATATTCTAATTTTTATAATTGTATGAGAATATTTTGTCCTTAGGAAACTGAAGTGTTGGGGTATAGGGTCATGATGTCTGTAGCTTTCTCCAAAATAGTCAGAAAATGTTAAGACATGTACATATGTACTCTATCATCTATCTATCTATCTATCTATCTATCTATCTATTTACCTATCTATCTACCTACCTATCTATCTATAAATTTACCTGTCTATAGAAAAGATGATAGAACAAATATGACAAAGTGTTAACAGTGGGCAAATCTTTTGAGAGGTTGGTGTATTTTTGTACTATTCTTTCATTTTTTCTATAAGTTTCAAATTGTTTTAAAGTTCAAAGTTAAAAGAAGTATTTTTAGAATATTTACAGTTGCCAGAGCAACCATGCATATTAGTTTATTTGAACAATGATGCTACTGAGGCATCACTGTTTCTAGAATTTATTTGATGGTAGTGGTAGTGTTGGTGTCTGTGCATATGCTCACATAGTTTTGTTAGCAATATCCTCATTTTACACACTAGTAAGCTGAAGCTCAGAGAGGTTCTGCAGTTTGTCTTTGGTCAATAACTAAAAATAGCACATGAATTCAGGAATCTTGAGTTCAAGTTAAGCATGAATTAAAAGCTCTCATAGATAATTTCTGCTTCACTCTCACTTAACTGGCCTGCTGAGTTAACTGGCATTCTTCATTCTTCCTGTCACTCATGCTGTCTGAAGTCCACGTCATGCTGAATTCTTGTTCTGTGCCAGTCCTTTCCCCCTGGCACTAATGCATTCACTAATGACTTACTAGTTGAGTCAGCTGTGTCTTTTCCCAAATCTGTTCTTACCAGATGTACTTTTTCAAATAATTACATAATTTACTTAAATTCTTTAGAAACTGATACAATATGAATGTGAAAAGAGAACTGCTGTTTCTATGAAAATTAAGTAGAATATTTTGGAAAGATTAAATAACAGTAAGTGGGAAAAAAATAGCAGTTGAAGTAGATGTGGGAATAAACTAATAAATTAGGGGAAAAACTATAAAAGACCAGAAGAATTTTATACTCAGATTGCTTCACAACAAGAGGCCTTATCCTCATGCCCAACTTTTAAGAAATCCAAACTAGTAATCGTGAGTGATGCCTGACGAATATTGTTGATGTAAGAAGACACCAGTTTTTAGTTAGCCAATTTATTCTCAAAGAAAGGGTTTTGACTCTGTCAAAAGTCAAATGAAGGTATATATACATGCTTAGGCATATTAACAGTGTTTCTATATTATTGTTTATGAATCATCACTGTGCATAACTTTTTCTTCCTGTGTGAGATTATAATAGATCAGGACAGTTCTCTACAGCTCCACTATCCTAGGTTTAGAATATATAATAGATCATCTATAACTCAGAATTGGGGAACGCCTTTGCCCCGTATTCTCTCTCTCCATTTGATGTTATTGATTAGTATGTTGTAAGATTTGTTGTTATACATTCAATTCCTCCTGCCTCCAGACCACTAAACTATTCATTCCCCATAATATGAGTTCAATTAAATCAAGATGGGAAGTATTGAGATCACTACAATTTTGGATCTGATCTGTTAATTAAAATAATATAGCTACATATATCCATACTGAGTTCTCGTTCTTCAACCTGAGAAACAACTAATGTGTGCTGCTACAATTTGTTAACCATTCTGAGGGCTCAGAATGCTTATAATAGATTTACTCTAAGTGTTGGTCAACCCTGGCAACCTAGGAAATAGCAGATAAAAGCTGATGCATTTCAAAGTGCAAAAAGCATCATTATCTATCATTTCTCTCACTAATTGCTGCCTAAATAAAAGGAGGAAAGAGGAATGCGCATCCTCTGTGCTGGAAGCCAGTTAGCCCTCACCAAAGAGTCACAAGCTTTCCCCTGAGTTTTATATTGCTGCCCCAGGCAAAACCCACAGGTCGGTGGAAGCAGCAAGAGGTGGGAGGAAGCCCAGAGGAGAAAGTGGGACTCTGATGAAAGGAGCACTTTATTTGATAAAATTGTAAAGAGCAGCTTGTACTGTAGAGAAAGAATCTCCAAGTAATAAATGTCAGGTTTATGAACAATTGAACCTCTCTATTTCTGACCAAAATTGCTCTTTAAGGTCAGCTCTGTAAGTGCTCCCTGGGGTAACGAGGCTGTTCTGCCAAGTGGGTTTGTGGCAGCTGCTGTGCTATTGGGAACAGGAAGGAGGTGCAAAGCATATTGGGTCTGCCCATTGTGTTGTTGGGGGTCTGCAATGAAAGAAGTGATAAATATGCTGAATTGTTTTCATAAAGGAAAACATCCAGGTTTGTGAGTGGAGTGACAAGAAGTTGTGATTTAATGTTAGAACCACACTCTCTAAACAAGATAAAATACCTTCTGCATCAGGCTGCAACAACCTCCCAAAGCACTGTCATGGAGATGGAATCCTTAGTTCAATATCTTTTCCTGATCCGAAAGCAGACATTGCCTTTGGTTGTTAACTTAAATAGTATGACAGAGCACTATGTCCTCAACATATAAGGGAGAGGGGAAAAAAAAAAAAAAAACAGAATGAAAACACATGCACATGCACATGCAAAATTGCACACCCCAGAACTGACTTGGATAATTGAAAGTCAAAGTCCTGGATCCCCTCTTACCTCGTTCCTATGCCAGGGGAAAACACAACTTTAGTACCAAGGTTTACTTGCTTGTCAAGCACTCAGAAATGGTAAGCTTTTCATTGGTGAACTATTTCACACCAACTTTTCCTGCCAGGGTAGCTAAGACCACAGTGTCCAAATCACCTACTTTAAAGCTAGGCTAAATAAAATGTCTCATCCTTGAACCCGTAACCTAGGAGCTCTATCAGCTTCATTGTACCATTCACCCATGTGGCTGTTCTGAAACAAATTTCTGGGGAGCTTGCTGGAAACTGTGGCAGCTGGAATCAAACCAGCTACTGCAGAAAGAAGCCTATGGCAAAAATTAGTAGAAGAAAGAGTTAGGGAAAGGGGGCTCAGAGGGTACTGTGATGAACGTGATAGGAAACAGAGATGATGAGCAGTTCTGTGAGTTGATTTGTATTTCCTGGGGTTATTGCAGCAGGGCCTTGATAGACCATATGGTCTGGCCTTGACCCTTGCATCTCTGCATGCCCTCAGAGCAGCAGCCCTTGCTGTGGCTGGCTTCCACTTCTTGTTATTTTTGGCACTAGGAGTTCTGATCACAGGGCGGTTCAATATCATAATCCAAAACATTAGATAGAAACCATCTGGAAGAGCAACCAACTTTAACCTTGAGGGCTACTTGAAAACAACCTTCATCCACTGAGCTCTGTGTTCACATGGAAAAATAGGTTATTTAAAGCATATTTCAAAAAGCATCAGGGTCTTGGGAGCCATCCACCTCAGAAGAGACCGACATTTAACCACTAAGCTTTGATACCTATAGAATGCATTTTTTCCCCATCTGCTTAGTGCCAAGTTTCCAGTTACTTGCACAATGGGGATGCAATAAATAGGGCTGAGAAGGTAACAAAATTCACTGCAGGATACTAAGAAAGAGAGAGCAGAAAGGCCACGCCTGTAATAAATCAATTAGCTGATTATTCAGCAGAAGAAATACAGTTAATATACCAGTGGTTGTTACTATGGAGTCTGAGTGCAGTAAAAGAAATAGGTGAGAAGTGCAAGATGAGCAAGTAACCCTATGACTTTTATTTCTTTTTATATGTAGGCTCCCTAGATTCCTGACTCAAATTCCCAATGAAAACATTAATATCTATACATGTATGTATGCATCTTTCATGCACACAGCATTTTTCATGTATGCCGTATTCCCCAGTAAGTTTGTGAAACTTCATCAATTAACATTAACGAAGAAGAAATGTAATTCTCCAAAAACCCAGAGATTAAGTAAGTCAATGAAAATACACAGACTATAAACTCAGAGTTCTTTTTTATGGTTCTCTGACTTAACTATGCAGATAGTGATTCTTCACATGAAACTATAGCTCCTCAAGGTGACTCTTCAGGAAGGAGTTTTGTGCTGTTAGAAAAGAAGGGTTACATCTCGAGTCTATTTAACACCACATGAGAGAGGAGCTTTCTGCCTCTTCTTGTAAATGAAGCATAGCTGTGCTCAGTTAGGCAGGATGTTGAATCAGCTCACATGTGAGCCAGGAATAGTCCCCCCTCTGTTCTCTGGATTTGAGCCATGCAATCCAAAGCCCAAAATTCTACCTGGGGCATGGCCACTGGAGGGTAAATGACATTTTCCAAAATACTAATTCTTAGATCAAAAATGCATCCACTGTTTGCATTGCTGGGAGATGAAATAATTGGGAAAGACAGAATACTGGGATAAACTCACCATTTTATATAGCAAGAAGAAGAATAGTTAATAACTAGGAACTATTATTTTTTGCCAAAATCTTTATCTGGAAGAGTAAGAACCTAGCTATCAAAGCTCTGAGATTTACAATTGTACCATAGTTACTACCTGCCTGGAAAATGCATGTAAAATACACTCAACAAAATGGTGCCTAGTACATCGTGGTGACTAATAGATATATACCAGAAGAAAGCAATATCTTTGTGAAAATTTACTTTAGAACATAGGATTGTGAGAGAACCAAAGTGCCTTTCAGGAACTAGGTAGGGCCTCTGCTTGCTCACAGAGTACCTTAGTGTAATGCAAAAAAGGTGCCCTTTCCTCTAGGATGTCACAGCCCCAGGGAGCAGGGCTTTTTGACACAGCACATTCACAATGGTATGTGTGGTGACTCTGGGTATCCCGGGAGGTAGAGAGGCTCATTGAATGGACCCCAGGCCTCCTCAACACCCCCCTATCCTTTTACAGTCAGAGCATGTCTACCACTGTTTCATACACCAACTTTGTAAATAATATTTTATTGTCCAAAAAAAAAATATGACTCCACTGTTTAAATAAAGACATTGAAGGCCACTGTGAGAGATCTGGTTGTTTTACATTTCAAAATGATCCCCAAGGGATATTTCCCACAGCATTAGCTAATTTGCAAAAGACACATGCATAACATGGGCAGAATCTCTGGGCTCAAAGCTGGAGAGTGATCAAAGCCCAGCTTAGTTCCCCTTTAGTCACTTAATGCCTGTCTTGAAAGTCTGACCTGACTTGCATTGGAGAAAGGAAGAGAAACACCTCTGGGGGCTCTGTTACCAGACATTGTAGTTGCCTTGCTCTGATAGAAGATAAGAATTCAGGACACAGAGACAAATCACAGAGAAGCAGAAGGAAGGTATGATTGGCAGGGAGGGGCAGAGACCTAGCAAGCAGCAGAGCGACAGACAGACAACGACAGAGGCACACTGAGAAGTGACATATGATGACACATTCTCTTTTCTCAGCCTGCAGCTACCTTCTAGGAAGGAGGCCAACATAAATTCTTCCACTCAGCAGTGCCTCGATAGACCCGAAAGAAAACAAAAAGGGGATTAATCTCGGCATTGCAGGTGCCCCTCAGCCACTCTGCTAATACCTACCTTCCACCGAGGGTTTGATTTGAAGAGAGCTTTGCCAGTAGCTGAAAAACCAACCACAGGCTCTCCCCCTCCTCTCCAGCACATTTCATTTTATTTCTATCAAGCAGTGCTTCTGATTGCCTCAGTCTGGAGGGTTGGCAGCGCTACATTAACCTGCCGGATCTCAGTGAGGGACGTGGGCTGCCAACGTGGCTATCAAAGGACCTCGTCTGTATTTGCAGGTTCCTGGAGATGCTGACAAAAAACAGCGATAGAAAAGCCTCAAGCCTCATGGTGGCATTTTCTTGCCTCACAATTAACCTTCACATTGGTAAATATGTAGTGAGCTTTGCATCAAAAATAGTTCCTCACCCTCATACTAGAACTTTCTTCACTTTGAAAATGGGCACCGGGCACAATTCAAAGGACCTATTTCCATTCTCTCTCACTATTGTCAGTCATGAGCACAAGTTTCTCTGTATCCTTTTCTTTTGAATGTAATTTGCCTCCTCCAGCTTTTTAATTTTTATTGCCTCTCTTCCTTTCTAGTCTGTACATGTCCCACAATGGGTTAAGTGATTCCACTGAACCTAAATGTACTTAGAAATAACTCTATCAATCACCAGGGGAGCTCTGAACAGGGAGATTATTGCACATGCACATTTTAATTGAGCTTTGTAAAGAGGAAGAGAGAAAAGGCTCTATTCTTAGTACGAATAAGTCTGTAGTCATAGTATATAGTAAGTAATAGTAAGGATTTGACTTTCAAAGATTTTTGTTCCAAAATCATGTCCTACAACACAGCCTGTCTGGATAAATCTTGTGTCATGCTGTCAAATTTACCTATAGTGTAGGTCATTTTGAACAGACTATACTCTCCATGTTAAGCTTCACCAGGGTCCGTTTTAAATGAAGCACCTTCTAGAAGGTTATCCAATATGTATAAATGCAGTGCTGGTAGATTCCAGACGTGCAGCCTTGTCAATTCTTCCCTGTCATTCTGATCCATAGGCTGAGATAATTCTTCACTCTTGTTAACTTATTAATCTATTATTAATATACTAAATGCCATTTTAATGGCTTAAAAACACTAAATTACCTCCTCAAAGACTTTGCCTCAACCTATAGGATGGCTTATTCATTGTGCAGGTTCTGACCAGTAGGTGAAGAGCTGGGACCTTTGTGCGGGAAATCAAAAAGCTCAGCTCCCTCTGTAACTTCTCTTTTACTCTAGATACTCACACACAAGCCTTTGGTAATTCTCATTCTCTTTTTGCAAAATGGAGTTAAGATTTGCCCCCTACAGCTCCAAAGGATAGGGAGATTATCAGTGATTATTTGTCATACAGCCTTTTGCATAGAATTTCCACTCCCTGGAGATTTATTTCTAGGATTCAGAATTAATTGGCTTTCCCTTTCCTGGACTTCACTTTATGTTCCCTTCCTTGTAGCCTCCCCATGTTCTCCACTGTCTTATTTCTCCAGCAGATTGTGTATTCCTTCAAGGCAAGGATTGTTGTTTTCTATACCTCTGGATTGTGTATATTTTCAGGGATGAACACACAGTAAATGATTAACAAATCCCTACTGATCATTACATATAGTGTCATATTTACCACATTGTATTTTTATTGACTGTTTGCATGCTATTTATCCCAATTCACTTTAAAGGGTAGGGGCTATATAATATATTTCTTATGTTTCCCCCAATCCAGCCCCACTAACATGATTTCTGGCACAATAAACACCCAAGCTTTGTCAGAATTAATATGGAAACCAGTCCCTTTATACATACAACTGCTTTTTCCTCTAATTCTGAGAGGTCTTGAAATATTACTAAACGGTTAATCAGTCAACATGCTAAGAAAAGGTATGTTGTTAACTGGAGTAGCATCTTTCTGGATGTTAAACTACCCAGATCAGCTTGGAAAGACTACTGCAGCTGGAGCAAAAGAGTTAAAGAGCTAATTTAAAGCTATCAAAGCTACTTGTGGTTGGATTTTTGCTTGATGACATTGAAGGTTTGCTTGCTTACTGGGTTTGATTATTTGCATTGCGTGATTATAAGGTATATCACTCCCAGAATTGATTTGATGTGTTGTGATTGCAACAGCTTTTTGTTATGTGACCCGATAACTGATTGGGTTAAGTGAACCTCTCTGCAGAATTATCTATTTATTTTCCTTCAATAACCACCAAACACACACACATACAAACTCACTGAGGGGGACAATGACAAACTTTACACATATAACATTTGTCATCCAAGCATCTCTGGCACTCTGAGATAGCATCACCACTCCCTGGAGCAGGCTACCAGTCAAGTGCAACTACAGAAGCTCCTCAGGTGTGTTTGGAGACACCCTGCCACTGAGATTTCTATCCCTGTTAATGTTGCTGCTTCTCAGTCAGCACCAACTAAAATAACCCATGACGCTGGACCTTGTGTATCTTGCAGAGGCTCAGGAATGCAGTCCTTTTTCAAAGAGTGCCAGTACCTGGTTTCAGAAAGAGATATAATATGAGGCAATGGCTGTATCGCATGGCAGAAATGTTGCCAGCCACATATTTAATCACAGAATGCTGTTCTTTAAGTATACGAATTAACTCAGGCTAGGGAGAAGAAAATATTGAAACAGCAAAATCTAAGACAGTAGAAGCAGTCATGTGACCTTGATGTATCCTGTTTCTTTCAGGAACATCTCTTAGAGTATTAACATTTTATGGCACAGCTATTTACATATGCTTAAGCACTTTATGTATACATCTACCAATTATATCTACAAATATATATTACATTTATATATATATAGTGTATATATATACACACATATATGTGTGTATATATATACATATATATGTACATATATATGTGTGTGTATATATATATATATATGTATGTATATGTATTACTTGCTGATGTTATCATTCCATTTTACAAAGACTATGGTTGGGAAAGTTTATATAATTTTCCCAAGACCAAACATCTCTTTGCTAACCCTAGACACCAGGTCTGTGACAGGAAAGTTGTTGCTCCTTACTGCACTCAGTGAGTACTGCAAAAGTTAGCTCTATAAAGCCCCATTGTTGTCAAAGGAACCTGAGGTCCAGAGACAAAGAAACTTATTAAGATAGAAAGATATTTATCTGTAAAAGTTGTCAAGACCTCTTATATTAACTTTGACCATAATCCTTTACTGTATTAAAGCCTTACTTTCCCAACTAAATTAAAAGTTCCCTAAGGATCAGAACCCATTTTATTCACTTTGGTGTACTCTAAGTACTCTAGTAGAGAATTATGTGCAAACTATTCACCAATCAATCACAGATTATAGTCTAAGCAAAGGAGTGCCATTCGTTGGGAGCTCAGTACAGAAAGCGTCCACTGTAGAACCTCAGCTTGTTCTGCCCAATCACATATGCACCATTTATTATGGTTTATTTCATATTGTCCAGCTCAGGTGGTCAACTCTCAGAGAAATTACTAGAACGTGTACAAAGAAGGCTTAATGAACATTACTTTTTGATGTCCAAAAAGGTGGTACACTGAATTACAAGAAGTGTGGAATCAAGCCAATGGGTCGTTTACCTGAGACAGATTGGGGCATGGAGCTTCAGAAGCATACAGTCATCCTGGAGCATGTGCCAGCCACCCAGTTGAGTTATTAATATATGAACCTTGCCACTGCTCACCCACACTGCCTGCTGATTTTTATACTACGTTGCATAATTAATCTGTCAACATTCAGTGACAGGGTATAAATATTAATAATATGATCAGACAGTTAGCTGTTCCCTTTAAAATTCAGCACTGAGGAGATAAATGGGCCACTTAATCTTACTAGATTCAGAAAAGGGGAGGAAAGAATGGGAAAGGAGGTGGAGACAGGAAGGAGAGGGAGAGGCAGAGCTTGCAAGCTAATTGGGAAAAGGAGCTTCCTTATTTGAATCTGGTCTCACAGTTGTAGTTTCAGATGAGTGTTTAAAAGCATAACACTTTGAAGCTAACTTAGTTCTTTTAATCCAATAAGATAAACCTTTTCTCTCCCTTTTTTCTTTTTACTGGAGGAACAGAAAGCTCTCATCTTTCCATCTAGCATTCCCCTTCTCTGGATCAGGGTGAGCAGCAGCAACTTCCAGGGGAGGCCTAAGCCAATCATCCTCTTTGTTTCCTGAAAGAAGAGAGAGGTTTGTGTTCTCCTGGAAGGCTGACCGACAATAATTTATGAGATTCACAGGACAGCCATGGCATTGAAATGCAGATGTGATTAGATAAACCAGGGAGAGAATGCATGTTGTGTCATTATAGCTTTACATAAAGTGTCCTTGTCCATTCCACTTGCCAAGTGTTTCTTGTTTGTATTTAATCAAACAGCTCCTAAAAACTTACAATTTTCAAGAACTCTACTGAACTGGCCTTTCAGCCCTCATCGTGCTGGTCCCTGGCTACCCATACTGCTCTTCTCTCATCTTTCACTCTACATATTAATTTATTCATTCAACAAATATTTTTGAGCATCTACTTGGCAGTAGGTACCATACGAAGAGACATAAGAGATTAAAATTTAAAAAATAAAAATGCAAATCAGGAACTAAATAGCAGCAGCTATTAAACAGATAGGAAAAGTAATTGTACAGAAAAAAAATTGAGATGTAATTTAATTCATGTTTTTCTATGAAATTTTATGGTGTCATTCTGGTAATTATATTTCTGTTGTGCCTTTTATTTGTTCATTTTTCTATCATTGTAATTCTTCCTCTACGGCATCATCAGCAAATAAGAACATCAAAATGAAAACTGAAATAGACCTCTGAAGTTATCCAGTTCCACCAAGTCATTTCACAAATGAGAAAAATTGAGGCCCAGAGAAATTCGATAAGTTGTCCAGAGTCATAGTCTCAGTTATTGGAATTAGTAGGATTAGATCTAGGCTTCTCAACTCTCAGACTTAATGTTTTCATTGTCAATGTACCTTTTGATAAAAAATAAAAATGAATTTTAATTGAACCTTTTATCATCGAATTCTTATATACAATTAGTAACACTATAGGTTGCTCTTAAATTCTATAATCCTTTAAGCGGAGATGTGCCACAATGTATGTCCTACTGAAAGGATTTGAAAGTAGCTTCCCTACAATATTAGTATGGATATTAGGATAACATTGGCTTCCCCCCAAAGTCCATGGGTGGGCTTCTGGGGATCCCTACATCCTCTGAAACTGGGTTCAAAATTTGGATGTATAGATACATTCTGCAAAGGGTGGGATCACTCAGGTACTTTTGTGGGGGTGATTTTATCATATTCTCCAAGTTATGGCTGACAATAGTTAAATAGATAAGAAGAAGAAACTTTTTAGTGGTTTCCATCAAGCTGAGAGAGACCTCAGGGTCCCCCAGACTTTTCTGCTCTAACTTTCTGCCTAAATGTGTGTTTTTTGACTGCAGCAGAATGTTAATGAGGCCAGAACTCCAGTCTGTGTAATACAAATTAAGGAGCAATGGCAGATTCTGCCATCGAGTCTCCATCACTTTGTTTTACAGGGTTCAGAAATGAAAGAGATACTTTAGATTAAAAGATTTGTTTAATGGTCTGATTAATTCATTCCAGACAGACCGAAACTGTTCTAAGATTCTCCTTTTGCTCTTAACCTTTTCAGCTTGTTTTCATGCATGCTGACTTTCCTTGCCTCTTCTTCATTTTTTTTTTTTTGTAGTTTAATTTAATATTCTGTAACTGCTGCTCTGATTCTCTTGTAGATCACAGTGTGTGAGAGAAAAAATGAAATGTGTGTGTGTGTGTGTGTGTGTGTGTGCACGCGCATGTGTGTGTGTGCGCGCGTGTGTGTGTCCCAAGAGAAGGGGCCAAATGCTTCTTTAAAATTCAAACCTGTCATCACAACAGTCACCAAAAAGCATTATCAAGAGTTAACACTATGTGTCTCTGTACACAATAGAGGAGCGTGCATTTCTCCTGACCTTCTGTACCATGGACATGAGCCCATTTGCTCGCTGTAATTTGCCACATTAATTAGTGGTAGAGAGTTCAGCCCCGCAGTGTATGTGAGATATTGGAAGCATTTGTGGTTTTAATGAACACAGGGAGTTTTAAGTAGGATCAGCAGGTGCCAGAAGTAGGAAGACTGAGCACAGCAGCTTTTTTATGGGACATTCGAGAGTTTTTACTCTAGTATATTAACAGTGAGTTGTTTTCCTCCTTTTCCTCCCTTTAAGATTATTTTACTAAATGTCCCTTTCATGCCCCTTGCCAAACTTGATATCTGGAAAAATGGGTATGACCAATGCTTGATGCTGTGGGATTTTAAAACAGTGGATGACAATATATATATATATATATGTATATGTATATATATATGTGTATATATATGTGTATATATATATGTGTGTGTGTGTGTGTGTGTGTGTGTGTGTGTGTGTGTGTGTGTATATATATATATATATATAAAATCGTTAGTCTTATCTCACAAATTCATTAGTTCTGAGATTCGAATGGACTCAGAACAGGTCTGAGAGGTAAAGATTTTTATGAAAATCAGTAAGTATTCCAAATCTACGTATAAGAGAGAGATTGAGAGTATGAGGATGTGCATGTTTAGCCCTATTTCATTTTTACCACATGCTGGCAAGTGTGAGAGGGGCTGAACAGTCTTAATTTTTTTAATTTTGGAAACTCTTAATAACTAAATAATTACAAATGACATTTTCTTAGCCAGTAAGCAAGAGAAGATATACCAAGTGTATGTGCTTTAAATTCCTGACTACAGAAGCTTGTAAACAGAGTCAATGGGAAAATTTATATGTACATGTAAAAATATTGTAACCATATATGTTATATTTTTGTATTCATTTGCTTATGTTCTGCCCCTTCCGGTAAAGAATTTGAGGCAGCTTATCAGGTACTATCTAGTTAGGACTGTTTTAAAATTTAACATCAAAATAGTAGCCAAGAAGAACAGGGAAAGACAACCTTAGGATCGTCACACCTAGATGAGTCTGGGCAAGAGCAACAGTTAGTCATTTCTTCAGAACATACTATAGGCAGGCTTTTTGGAAGAGAAGGTACTGGGGGAAATATTTTGAAACCAGCAGGTAAATATTCTTTAGGTTAACTTTTAAACCAGATCTCAGTACAAATTTAACACACCCCAGACACCAAAGACAAACAACTAAAGTGTCCAATGGTTTCTTCTACCAGTGACAAGTGACAGAAATAGTCAAGATAGCTTGCTGCTTCTGCTGTATATATATATTTTTTTTCAGAGAAGGAACAGCCAGAATAATTAAGTTGTTCAATTCAGGGAGGGCTGCCACATCTTAGTTTCATCTGCAGTAGCTCTGTACTACTCTGTCTCTGCAAATTTTTGAAATGGAAGTTTTATTTTCCCTTAGATAAGAACCTTGGGCTACTGTCTGAGAGAGTTGGTAGTGACAAATTGACTAATTTAATATATAGTTTTAAATGAAGTGAAGGGGAGGAAGTAAATGTAGTGAGACTTAGAGCTGCAGGTGTATCTCCTTACAAAATCATGGTTCATTCTTGCCAACTGGGTTTCCATGGAGACAGCTCTGAACACTGGTGCCCAGGCCATTCCATCAGCCCCTCTCTGGCATCTCCACACTCACAAATTGAGATGGATTATGCTAATGAGGCCAACTTTCCTATTGTTCTCACGGGTCAGTCTTCTCTTTGCTGCAGGATGGATGTTTCTTAGTAAAGTGAGTGCTCATCAATGACAGTAGCCTTGGCCAGAGAAATGCTAATTCTGAAAAAGCATTTAATTTTACTAAGATGTGACATCATTTATACATGACCTCATGGTTTTGGCTCCTTGACTCTTTTTTCTTTTCTTTTTTTTTTTTTTGGCAACTGTTGAGATTCAGTAGATATAAAGATCAAATCATTTGCCAAAATTTATCCTAACTTATCCTCAGAAAAATAAAAGTCCTTTCTCCTGAAGATTCTTTTCCTTAAAAATGGAGGAAATGTTTCACTTATTTTCTTTATAACAATAGGTTGGCTGAAGCAAAGTGTCAGGGAATAATTCCATTAATATGTGTGTATTCACACATTTAATACATGATACACAGACTATTTAATGTATTTTCATTACTTTCAGGAAGCATAACTGCTTAGAGCAGACACCTAAGTTCTACTTTTAGATCTGCTCTTAGCTCACTCTATAAACTCGGAAAGGTCAATACACCTCTTGTGTCCCAGTTCATTTATGTTCAACTTCAGGGTTTTGGGAGAGTGTCCCTATAATTTCTTTTATTTCTAAATGTCTCAAAGTCCCTACAGCAAAAGAGTCAGAGTGGGTGATCCAAGGATTAGTGGATACTATTTGAACACAGGTTACTAAACTTGGCCTTATTTGTGTTCATAATGACAAGAGTCATAAATTTCCCATGTGGCATAGTTCACTCCTTCAGTATATCAAAACTTCTGCCTTAGTGGAGTTAAGTCATATGCATAATAGACTAATGCTCCAAAAGCAATAAGTTGTAACACAAGAGGCCAAATTTGAATATCACATTATAACAATTCCATAATGAATAATCATATTAAAATAATTATTGATTTTGCTAGGTGGTTTACTCCTTGCCATATCTTATTCCTAAACAAGTTAATCTCTATCAATTATGCATTTTGGAGTTATCTTTCTATCTAAGTTCTCCATGAACACAATTCAACAATAAAATTATCCTAAGTAAAGATGTAAATACATCCTAAGCAAAAACTCTAGGTAAAAAAATAAAGGTACAATACTACTCAAAAGCACATTTCCTAATAACATATCCTTCTGAATGATCTAATTTACCACCCTCCCCTACTTTAAGAGCATAGACTTGTTAGCTAAAATTATTAAAAATCTAAGTGAATCTAACTAAACCTTTAAACCCAGTGGAGAATAGACCACCATGCATTAAAATAAGCTCTGAAATCAATTTGATCCAAAATACTTATTCATTTAGCAACTGCTATGGGAATAATTTTTAAAAAATCAATTCAACTTTATTACTTTCCAGTGGATATTTTTATCTTATAGGATTTCTAAATAGAAGTTTCAACCACTCTGATTTAGTTGTCAGATAGGCCAGAGAAGCAAAACTCATTTGCATATTAGCAATGAATATGATGGGAGACTGAATGTCCAGATCATATATAACAATAGAACTCTGACCCACAACCTGCAGCTATCTACCCAGGAAACCAACCTATTATCTACAGTAACCAGCCCAGAGATGGATCCAGGGTACTATAGGTCAAACTTGTAAGAAGACAAGTTTCTATCTCTACCAATAACCCAGGATGCCAAATAATAGCTCCTTTAATAGTCCCAGGTGGCCAGGGCTAGATTAATAACTGACAATTTCCCTAATTCTTGTCCCTGCTCCAAACTTTGGACCAACCAGAGAAAGCCAAATATGTACCCCTAACCAATTACATAAGATGCCCCACTTCTAGTTAGCCAACCTACAGCTTCCCCATGCCAGCAGCCTCCACTTAGGACACACTGGAAGCCTTTCTTTCCCTCCATTACAAAGATTTCTCACTCCTCTGTCTGCTCTGAGTCTCTGCCAAATACAAGTGATAGTGACTGACTCCTTGCTATAGCAAGCTCTGAATAAACAGCCTTTGTTTGTTCTCCTTTGGTTGGTCTTTATTTCCACAATAATTTCTTTGAAATATTTATTTTCTTTTAAGTTGGTTACACGATAGTCTTAATGTCATGTACACATAATTTCTTCGCTTAGAAAAGAAATATTTCTTATTTTGTGCCAAAAGAAACTAAAGTTGAGTCCAGGTAGCATTTTCATAAATAACGGTAATGCTGATGCTGATGTCACAATGGTGACCACTACACAGCAGCAAATGACCCAATCTGTCTCACTGTGCCAAGAACCCATCAGAATACTTAACATGTATTAATTCATTTACTTCTCAGAGTAGCCCAGTACAGGGGCTCTTATTAGCTCCAATTAGCACATAAAGAACCTGAGAGGTCAAACACGTGCTCAGTATCAGAAGCTAATAAGCAGCAGACCCAGACTTCTAACAGCAGGCTGGCTCTAATAGTCATGCTTTTTGCCCCTATAGACATTGTCTGAGTCCATAAGGCTTGTCCTAGCTTAAAATAAGAGAAGCCTACAGAAAAAGAAACTTTGCCAAAATGATTCTAAAAAATAGCAGCAATTTCACCTTTTTCTCATTTAAAAGATATAAACAAAAACCAGATTCAATGAAAATTTCATCATTAAATATATAAGATAAAACCTAAATTATCTATGGAATATACAAAATATTTTTTAAAAGGATAAAAAGAAAAGTTATGTCAATAGGCTAGTATGACCAACTCTGTGCAGCAGAAGCACACTGCTGCGTAGGACTTGGCCCTGATCTCCAAGATTTAAGCTTCGCCTATGCTGTATGTGACAGGCAAGTATATCTTGTGGAAAAGTTCATAGATAATTCTGATGTGCTCCTAGGGAAGAGGACCTCAGTTCTAAATATTTCAAATAGCCACTCATCCCTGATCATATAAACAAAGAACACAGTGAAATAATAGCAGTTTTAAAAATTCATCCAAATTGTTTGGAGTTATATAAGCACAGGATTTCATGCTCAAATTTCTGTGCTTGATAGAACTCTGGTTTTGGGGTTTTAGCAATCACTGCTCACATGAACCCTGGAAAAAATATTAAACAAAATTAAACATCCCATCTTCCAGAGTGTCACAATTTGTCCCATTCCATCTCCATCTGCTCTCCTCAGAGACCAGCAGGGCCTGTAGAATTTTTCCTTTATTAGATTTTTCCTCAAGCTTTGAAATCTTTCACTATGTGGTTATCATGGAAGGGAAGAGTAATGAAAATTGTCATTAATGAAAGTAAATACTGTTCATTAGCTTTAGCTATAACTCATCTAAAAGCTAAAATAACTTCATAATTAAAGTGCTAGCCAAAATTAGGCATTGGATTATAATAATTAATTTAAAATTGCACACAATAGTACAAATCTAAGGTAATAACTAAAATGAAAAGAAATGGGAGAATGATATTAAAGCCGTAGATATCTTTTGGATAATTCAAATAAAATAAGTGATTTCAATGTCACTTCTAAAGAAAATGAATAGCTTTGATTCTGACATCTGACACTTCCCAGTGTGGTTCCCTTTACCTTTTCTTATCCACCTGGAAGGTAAAGATAATAACATTTAACTTTTGTACCTCTCAGGAATACTAATAATTTAGAAGGACTTTTCGATCACTATGAAAAAGCTGCATTAGGGAGCAAATTGTTACAAAACAGATTTTGGTGCTGTAATTTGTGGACTTAAGTTGGAACCTATAGCTATTCCTTTATCTAGTCACCAGACATGCATATAGTAGGTATTCAGCAGTGTCTACAAACTGAATACATTTCCCTTCTTATGTATAAATGTATGCTTATTTATCAGTCTTCAAAAGTGGCTCCCTACCATTCAGAGTTACACAGATGAATTTCAAAGCCTTTTGAATCCCAAGCCTCTCAAAGTGTCCATGGGGTTATCAAATGAGAGGAGAGTCTGTGTAGGGAGAGGCCAGCATGAAACATGCAGAATGAAAGTTCATCTAGTCTAGACCAGTCTAGTCTTCAATATCCAGAAGCCTTGCTAAACATAGGTGGTGGGCCTCACCTCAGAGTTACTGACTTAGTAGGTCTGGGTTTGGGCCTGAGAAAATTTGCATTTCCAAAAAAGTTCTCACATGATTCTGTTGTTGCCAGTCTGAGGACCAGACTTTAAGAACCAGAGATCTAGACTAAAACCTCCAATATTCTCTGGTAACTAGGGATATTTATTTATTCTAGCACACATTATGCTATCAACAGATTGTACTCATATTCAACATGGCCATTAGCCATAGACATTTTAATTGTTTGACTGGCTATATGAGTGTGACAAAGTCTCTAAACAGAAACATTTACCTTGCAAATGAATAGACATACTACAAAATTTATTTATTTTATGAATAATAAACAAAGGATGAGAACCTTTTGGTTGTAAGCAAAGAAATCTTTACGAAGACTTGCTACTAACAACTCAATCTTTACTGAGGGAAAATTACACAGCCAGATTCAATTGTTACATCTGTAAAATGTGGAGAATAATCTTGACCGATCTAAGCAGCAGGATCATTGTGAGCATCAGGTCAGCTGATGGTAAAAAAGAGTACTTTCACACTGTAAGCACTGTGCAAGTTTTATGTAGTCCCTGGGAATATTTTATGAGTATCTCTTCACAGCTGAACAGAGAAGGTGTCTATCCATTGCAGAGTCTTGTGCTCAACTCCTAAATGTTAAAGTTCTTTAGAACCTAGTACTGGGCCCTCTTTTTTTCTGATTATAGAACTCTTGTTCTAAATGAACTTATTCAATCCAATCTACCTGATAAAAACCCAAAGTTCTATCTCTCAGCTAGAATTCTTTTTGGGCTCCTGACCTATATATCTAACAAGCTCCTTCACATTTCCACTAAAAGATTTCAAAGGCATCTCTAATATGTCCCCAAATGAGCTCTTGTTCTTTTCTCTGAATTCTACTCTTCCTCCAGAAAATGGTGTTTCCTTCCATCCAGTTAATCTTGCCAGAAACTTGGGAATCAAACTTGACACCCCCCTCATTCTCACCCTCACATCTAATCTATCAAACAGCCTATGGATTCTGCCTCCCAAATACATTTCTAATCTGTGCACTTCTCTCTCTATTCTCATTACTGCCATCCTGATGTCAGATAGCATCATCTATCTCCAGGACTAGTGAAAGAACTTCCCCTTAATTATTCGACTCTCTTCCCCTTTTTCTCTGACACAAACTTCCCCTTATAGTCTCATCTCACACAGCAGTTACTGAGATCTGTCAAATTTCGTTGTCATCACCATCATCATTGTCATTATCATCATTATCATCTAATATTTATAAATCACCTTCTACAGTACAGACACTTTGGAAAGAACATCATATCTAATTAACTTACAAAACTATAACCTTTTAAAGTATCATCATCTTGCTTTATAAAGATGAAGAAGTGAAAGCACAGGGAGTTTGAGTAAGTTATCTAAGGTTGCATAACATGTAAGTGGCAGAGCTGTGATTCAAACCCAGATAGTCTGAGAGAATCCATGTAAAACATTTCCTTTCACACGTTCTTAAATATGTCACACGTTGGCTTCTGTAATGGCCTCCCATTGTCTTTGAGATCAAATCCACTGTCTTAACCAGAAATTTCAGAGCATTATCCAACCTGGCCTTGACATTCTACACTAGCTTCACCTTCACACATTCTCCCCGCCATGTGCTATGAGTCAGCCATGTTGAATTTATTCATCTTTGTGCATGTGCCTGTTGCTTTGCTTCTGGGTCTTTAAACATGTCATTCCCTTTGCTGGGTCTCATTGCTTTGGGGAGTCTTTCTCTGACCCAACAAGTCTAAATTAGGCTTTCTTCTTGTTTTATTATATCCTGTGTTTCCTTTGATAGCTCTCAACATAATATCTAATTGTTTATTTATGAAATGATTTATTGCACATCTGCCTTTGTGGAGCAGGACCAAGACTACCCCATTCACCACTGCCTAGGCAGTGTCTAACAAGCCCAGTAAAATATGAACAAGAATATCCAAAAAGAAAATAATAAATAGGAAATGAGAAGGTGGAAAAATAGACTATCGATATATTAGAAAGTAAGGAGATATAAAAGGCAACAGATGCTTAGAAAAAGGACTGAACCCGAAAGAGAAGAGGTTCAATTGACAAGAGAATCCATCCAGTTGGTTTGGACAGAAGATGATGAGGACAAAATTGATACTTTAGCTGAAGGCTTAGGAAAAGGGACTAATATGAGCAATTTTGGAACAAATAAACCTCAAAGAATAGAGTGGTCTCGCAGAGGAGTCTAGGCCTGAACCTAGAGGTTATACTTAGAAAAACAAACAGAAAGAACAATATTTCCCATGGGGAGGGAAGACTCAGAGAAAGAGTTCAAATCAGAAAGGGCAGAGGGAGTCTGAAACAATATACACAGAAAAAACCCTAAAGGCATCTTCTGTAGTATTCAAAGCAAGTCTGTCTTCTACAGGCAATGTGTCATTACCTAACATTGGCATCAGCCCTCTTGATCTAGCTAAGGAGTACTTGGCTGCAGGCATGTAAACTCAAAGGGCCCATCCGAACACAGCCTTTAGCACTGCCTTAGACCACAGAAGCCTTATCCCTGGGCATTATCTCTGATATTCTAGTAAGGCATTCCAGAGGACTTGCAAGTAATCAAGACCACAGGGTTCAATTTCTTCATAAATGTGGAAAACAGGAAAGCAGAAAAATAGGAAAACCAAACAGCATGGAATGACAGGGGCTGTGTTCACTTTGCTGGTGCCCTTACTAGAAATTCTGGGATCCTCTCAATAGAGCAGTGTAGTAGCAGGTGTGAGAGCTCGTCTCTGCCATGCAAGATGCCACATGTGGCTTTCATTGAAATGAATTTGGCATCAATTTGCAGGAGCCACAGTAGAAATGGCCTGCTATAGGCAGCAGATGTGCAAGAGTTCTGTTTCTACCTTTTCTACCAGAGGCTTACACACACACACTTACCCGTCACTCAGACAAGGACCCACTTAGACCGCTGACTGGAACAACTACCCGCCAATATTTTGGTTACACCGAAGGAATGAGAACAGTGCCACCACCATAGAAAACACACCAACAACAGGGCTGGCATAGAAAGGGATTTACATTCTGGCTTTTCTGTGAGGACAATGTGAAATACCCTGTAGCCAGAGCCCTAGGCACAGTAATTAGTATGCAAATAATAGCAGCAGAGCAATAGAAATGTTGCTGATGTTGCCTATGTTTACTTGGGATATTTCCGTTTTCAAACCACATCATTTCCTGGGATTGGCTGTGAGGAGTTATAAAGCTCCAGCCTATGAGGGGGCAGGAGGTGGGGGGATTATGATTCTCATGAGACCCTGTGCCATAGGGAGCTGGTGACAACAATGATATTTTACAAACAAGAAGAATGAGGCTTGGCTAGACTGATTTGTCTAAGATCACCCAATTACAACTGGAAAAGATTTACAATAGTTTTTTTTTTTTAGGTGACTCACCTGAGCCCAGCAATTTTTAATTTATATACCATCCTGGGTTGCAATTTTTACTGAAATGCCTTCTCTCCTGTTGGGGTCTGAGCTCCCAAGGGCAGATGATGGCTGTGCTTCATGCTTCATGCCTGTACACAGCCCAATGGCTATCACATAATGTCATCCAATTTTTGCTATATGAAGTAATGAATGAACAAATGAGACTTAAATAAAACCAGGCCCTTTGATTCTGAATCCAAATGTCCCTCTGTAAGAGAACTCTGACTCTACGAACCATTACTCAGTTACAAAAGCTATAGATATAGTGTGAAGCCTCTTCATTCTTTTTTTTTCATTTTCTTTAAAATAGGGCTTTGTGACTTGCTTATTCCACCTTTACAATACAAAAATGAAGGGCATTGTTTTGGTGAAATGACAGGTAATCATTTCTATTACAATTATTGCTGTTTTCTGTGCTACAACAAGTTATTTTACCACCTTTGGTCCTCACTGCCACCACTCCCTGCAAAAAGGGAGGGGTAGGGGTGAGGAGGAATTAAAATAAGCTTTGATCTATTTATTGTAAACACTTCATTATATTGAGAACTTTAACTACCTCTCTCAAAGCCTACTCAATTCTGATAAAAAAAAAATGATGAATTTAAAGTTTGAAATAATTAAGGCCTTTGGTAATTCCCACCCTGGCTCTCCTCAGAGAAGAGAGATGATTGATCTCCCATTTCCCCAGACACCTATTTCCATGAGGAAGGCTTTGGGAATTTGTACATTTTTTTCTTTCTGGGATTATAGTTCCATAGGTCCCTCTAAAATGCTGCCTTTGCTGGGCATAGGAAATTTAAAAGATAAGCAGACCAGGAAGGAAGGGTGGAAGGCTGTGGAGGCGGGGGTTACAGCTCCCCCCCCCCCCCGCCACACCCCCAACTGTCCCTCAGATACCGGCCTGCTGAGTGAAGTGGAAAGCCTTCCAGGAGCTCTGTGTGGCACATTTAGCTGAGTGAAAGGGTGGCTCCAACAACCCCCTGCCTGTCAATTGTGTTTGTCTCCAGTCCATGGAATTTTCATTATTCATTATTCTCCAGGCATGGACAGCACAGTAGCATCAGCCTCTGTCTAATCCCCACCTGATAATGTATTTCTGATAAGCATGACGGAGCCCAATGCTCATGACAGGATTCACATTTCCAGCTGGATAAAGTGCCATTTACATGAAGCAGGCACTGTGAATTTAGATCACGGAGATAAGGGCAGGCAGCAAACTCAGGACTGAATTGCACTGGAGACTATCGATTGGAGTCTGGGGGCAGCTCCATTGCTCCACCACCCCCAACAGAGGAGCACTGGCCACTCTGAATGTTGACATGAAGAGGACTGATAAGAATCAGCTGCCTGCCCTAACCCTGTGCCTTTCACCTGAAACCTCCAATAGGTGTAGCAGCCACACAGGTACCAGAGACGACAGTGGTTCTGAATCAAAGGGAAACAGAGACCTGCTACAGTGCCTTTCCCAAGACCAGAATCCATTCAAAGGAATCACCAGTTCTTTACTCACAATTCATAGTCTTCCATATGCATATGTTTTATTGCACAAGAAAATATTTACACAACATCTCATCAAATATTAAAAGATGTCTCAGGGCAGGAGCCTCTCTCATTCTGTTCCTGTGTCCTTAAAGCCAAAGGGACTATATTTGACACATTTGTGGATTGTTCAACACCAGTTGTGAAAGAGGCAAGATTAGTACCAGCAGAGGGGATCAAATCAATTCTGATTAGTTGAGAGTATTTAATGCTCCTTGGAGCTAATGCCAATTCTATTTTTCTAACTTAGATGTAACCTGAAACTGACTGCCTCTCAGGGCATGTGCAGTTGTCAGCTTGAAAATGGAAGCACATACTCATGATGTCGATGTCATATCCTTAGTATTTCTCAATTCTGTCCCCATCTCTCAATCCTACTACAGCCTGGGCCAAGCCTCATCAACTCTTGCTGAGTTCTCACTAACAACTTCCTACCAAAACTTCTTTCCTCAGACCTTGCAGGTAACCTTTGCCCCCTGCAATCCCTTACAATATCCAGGTGACACAGGGGCCTGACTGCATCTCTATTTGCTTCCAGATCTGTCATGGCTCCCTATGCTTATGGAACAAGTCAGTTACTGGATCAAGCCCTCCAAAACCTTTCTGGTGGAGTCAATTGCCATTCCAGCCTCATCTTCTAGCTGGTTAATTGCAAATATTTACATATTTATTTACTTATCCTTCTTTAACAATGCAAGTCCTCTTAAATCTCCCATTTCTAGTCATATGCTGTTGTTTGTGCTATCTCAAACATCTACAGTCTCAATTTCCTCATGTCTCCAGATGAACTCCTTCTTAACATGGAAGCTACAGATGAATTAGTGTTCTATTCCTATATTTCTATAATACTCTTAGCATGATTCTGCATGGCACTTACCACATTTTACTCGAATGCTTTCTGTAAGAATATGTTTCTCATACTGGAACTGAATTCTGTGTGCTCCTTACATCTGCAGAACCCCGGACGAGAGTTCAAATGAAAGGCCACATGCCATGTCTAAAGACGTTAACATTATAAATCAAGCCATCTAATTGTTAATTAAAATATTTTCTGTGTTCCAACCAGCATAATTGCCTGCAAGCCCAGGTCTAAATTTAGAGCCCCAGGGCTCTTAGCTTGAATATGGTGGTGCCATGAGAACTCTCTTGTTTCTTGGCCTTCTCCTTATCTCCCCTTTCCTCTGGATCCACCTCACTCTGAGAATGACCCATGTGCACATGTGGGGACACCCCTAGCCACTCCTTCAGGCTCTGTCTACAAAACTTGCCAATGTCTACCACTTGAACCTGAAGGTGCACCATGGGTGATGCCATACATCTGGAAGGGCAGCCTTTGGGAATGGGCTGGAATGGTTTGGCATGGAATTTTCTACCAGTGTTCAGAGCATTTTCTAAAGGAGGATCCCAGGACCAACTGGCCATATTTTCTGGAACTATATACTCCTCGATTCTAGAGAAGAGGCATAACCAGAGAGGCAAAGTGGGGCTTCCATCACAGAAGCATCCCTCTTGCCTAGGCAGAGGCAACACTGTCCTAAATCCTAGTCCACTGCTAACATCCTAAAGGAACTCAATAACTATTAGATGAATAAACAAATTAGTGAATAAATCATTATGTACAAGCACATATAAAGTTGTACCTTACCAGATACCAATCTGTAACATAAAGCCTACATGCATACTTAAGAAAATGAGAATGGGGCTCTGAGTTTGGAAAATATGTAGCTGAATATTATCATAAACTTTACCTAGTAAATTTAGTCAGAGTTAAATATTTTATTTAGTTAGTAAGTTCCTTTTTGCATTAAGGTAATACAGAATGATTATGGACTCTAAACTCAGGTATAATCTTCATGGGCCTTAGTTTCCCTATCTATTTGGTGGGAATATTAATAACATTAAATGCTGAAAAATATAAGTGGAGTATGTAGCACTGGCCTGGCAAGTAAATATTGTTTTGTTTTGTGTTGTTTCTCATTCTTTTGAATCTTAAAGAACAATTCCATGAGTTGTAGACTATAGGGCTAGCTGAATAGACACTCCAAATTTTGTTGAACTTCAATAAACTGAGGCAAAAAAAAAAAGCGCTAGGAGACATATGGTTTGGCGGCATGAAAAACTCAAGTAATAAAAGACTTACATCTACCTTCTGCAAACACATAGAAATGTCAAATATTATATAATAGAGTATGATACAAATAATTAAAGATATACCTGATTTCAAAGGAGAGATTAATTCCCTAGTGCCAGGAAAACAAAACAAGAAGGAACTCAAAACCAGAACACTTCAATGAACTGATGCTGAAGGAGGTTATTAAATTTATATATGAACTCTAGGGCTAGAAGATAAGGTTTAAATATCCATACAGAAACAGATGTGGCCAATGGGTCATACAAAAGTGGAAGGCAAAATTCAGAGCCTTGCTTGAAAGTACTGCTCTCAAAGGCCTGTCAGTGTCATGTAATAAGTAAGTAAATAAATAAAACCCCACAACCTGTCAGACCCAGAGAAGCAGAGTTTTTGTCTACCCTGGACTTTTAGTAAAAGTAATTTAGAAATTAGAGTCTTAAAAACTTATATCACATGTACTTGTAGCATCCGAAATCACACGATGCTGAAATTTCACATAAACTTTTGTCTAGGAACTTTGAAACACCTGGAGCTTCCATAAAACAAACACAAAAATATGTTCTTAGGAAATAGCCACAACCCAGAGTGCATGAGTTCAACAGGAAACAGAAAAACAAGTAAAAAACAATTGCTGTTGAAATGAGCATGCCACAGAAAAGTACAAGCATTGAGGAATTAAACGACCTTTCCATGAGTCAGTGGAAAAAACAAAAGGGAGTATCAGCATATCAAAACCAGAGGTAAAGACAACAGATTTATTATGTTTAAAGTAATTAAAACAACAAAAGAAGAAACAAAAATTAATGGGAAGCTCTTTTAAAAAGAAAATATACAGCTTTGTATTCCTTAAAAAAAAAGCTTACTGTTCACTAAATGCTATGCACTGTAGTGAGCATTTTGTATGGATTAGCTCATCTAATCTTTTAATATTTATGACAATCCTTTGAAGTATATATTACTATTATTCCATTTTTAGAGATGAGAAAACTGTGATACAGAGAGAGATTAAATATTGTTCATGATCATATAATACTAAAGCAATGAAGTCAGAATTTAAACCCAGGCTGTCTTGCTCTAGAGTATTCCTTTAATTACTGCTGTAAACAGTGAAATTTAAGGAAATAAAAAGGAGAGTCATTAAAATTTAAATTCAATGACTAAGCAGAAGATTAGATACAATTGAAGAGAATAATAAGAAAATGGAAAACACATTTGAGGAATTCATTCAGAAACATCATGGAGAGATGAAGATATAGAAAATATAAATTAAAAAATGGAGGATACAATAAAGATAAAAAATAAAATGAAGGGTCCAACATATTACTAATAGGGATTTCAGAAGTTAGAACCATGAATCCTACTCAGTTCTAGTGAGAAAAAAAATAGAAAATAAGTATAAACTGATATATCATAATAAAATTACATTACACTAAAGACAGAGTTTACCTTAAAAGTAACGAGAGAAAGTATGTAGATCACTTCAAAAAGAACAAAGTCTACTTAAAACAGCAGATTTTTTTATTAGCAAAAACAGAGGGAAAAAATCATAAAAAATATAGCAAATTAGTAAGATAATTTAAAAACAAAGACAAATTGTCAATCTATATCTTCATGCTGTAATAAAGTATACACATGAGTGAAGCCTAAATAACATCCACATCGCCCAATTGAAGAATAAATTTGTGAAATTTACATTTATTCTAAAAGGCATATGAAATTTCAAGAGACACAGACAATATTGGGGGGAAAAAGTAGGATGATTCACACTTCCTGATTAGAAAATTTACTACAAAGCAACAATAATCAAGAGGATATAGCACTGACACAATGACAGACATATAGGTACATAAAAGAGAATTCAGAACACAAAAATAAACCCAGACACCTATGGTAAACTGATCTTTGACAAGAGTGCCAAAATCATCACACAGGGGAAAAATAGTCTTTTCAACAAATTCTGCTGAGAAAACTGGATAGCTACTTGCAAAAGAATGAAATTGGATCCTTATCTCATACCATATACAAAAATTAACTCAAAATAAATCATAGACCTAAATGAAAGAGCTAAAATTATAATACTCTTAGAATAAAACATAAGAGTAAATTTTTATGACCTTGAATTTGGCAAATAATTTTTATACATGGCATCAAATGCATGAGCAGCAAAAGAAACAAAAAGCTAAATTGTACTTCATCAAATTAAAAATGTTTTTTTGTTTTAAAGGACAACCCAAAAAGTGGGGGGAAAGCCACAGAAGGGAAGAATATATTTACATCTGATAATAGGTCTCTATCTGAAACATATTTTAAAAATAACGGCTATAACTCAATATTTAAAAGTCCACAATTAAAAAATGGGCACAGAATTTTAATAGACATTTCTCCAAAGAAGATATACAATTTGCCAATGTCAAAGGGATAGATGCTAAACATTATTAATCATCAGCGGAATGAGAGTCAAAAGCACAGTCACATATCACTTCACAATAACTAGGATGGCTGTAATCAAAAAGACAACAGTGTTAGTGTGTACTTAAAGAAATGGAAATACAAGTGTTGCTAGTGGGAATGTAAATTGATTCAACTGCTTTGGTAAGTATTTCGTCAGTTTCTTAGGAAGTTAAATATATAGTTACCATATTACCCAGAAACTCTACTACCAGTTATAAATATATACATTAAAAAAAACATATTCACATAAAAACTTGTGCCTTACTGTTGTTCTTAGCATCATTATTCATAATAGCCAAAATGTGAAAACAACACAAATGTCCATGAACAGATGAATGAAGAAATAAAATTTTAAGTTCATAAAATAGACTTTTATTTAGCTATAAAATGTAATAAATTATTGATATATGCTCCAAAAAGCCAGTCACAGAAGACTATGTATCATGCGGTATGTGATATAGAATTAGAATCATATTATATGATTCCATTCATACTAAAATCCAAAACAGAGCAATCTGTAGAAACAAAATACAGATTAGTGGTTGTTTAGAACTGGTGGTGCTGGTAGTGTTGGAATTGATAGGAGAGGGGAACATGGTTTATTTTATAGGTAATAAAAATGTTCTAAAATTGACTCTGGTGATGGTTGAACGTATCTGTGGATAGGCTAAAAAACACTGAATTGTACATTTTAAACGGATAAATTGTATAATATGTAGATTATATCTCAATAAAGCTGTTAAAAAAGAAAATAATGAATTTATTATTTTCAAACCATTACTAAAGGTTATATTTTAACAACAACAACAACAAAACAAAGGAATTTGAACCCAGAATGAAAGATAGACTGTAGGAAACAATGGTTAAAGAAGAAATTCATGAATACAATAATATCTATATAAATAAGGATTGACTATACAAAAAGAATAAGAATTTAAATATTCTGTGGTAAAATTACTGCTTACGAAAAAAATGAAGATAGCAATTAACTTTAAAAATTTTTAATGATTTACATTATTGTTTAATGTAACTATATGTTAATATATTAGATATTAATATTTAATCTTAATGTTCATAATAAAATGATATTATATATTCATTTAAATTATATATAAATATACAACTTATGACTGAGAATGTGGTTAGTTTTTTTTATATGTGTTAGACATACTTGAAGAGAATATGCATTCTCTGAATTTGGGGTAAAATATCTTAAATTCATTTATTAGAAAAAGATTTTACATACACATACACATTACACATACACACACATCCAACAATATGCTGTTTACAAGAGATGTATATGAAATAGAGATCTTAGAGTTTACCAAAAAATGTATATAAAGAGTCAGATAGTTTTAAGGGGTAATTTGGTACAGCAATGTTAATATAATTTTAAAAACTAAAACTCATTTTTGTGTGTGTTGACTATATATAAGTATATGTCAGACTTTATACTAAACCCAGTAACCAACTCACTAACTTAAAGTAACCTTATGAGATACCTCCTAGAAGAATTGCAGAGTGAAATTGGAGTTCAAAATTGCAGTGTTTTCAGTACATTTTTCTCATAAACCATTACAACAGGCAGACAAAATATAATAACCATATTTGACTAAATAAACATAGGTAAAACCTTGCACCTCAAATTTACAAACTGCATACTTTCTTGAAGCATATCTGACATGTATGAAAAGACTGGCTGTATCCTAGGGCATAAGCTTAATGTCAAAAGTCTACCAAAGATTCACTACCATACAAACTCTGTAGTGTAAACAAAATGAAATGAAATTGCTAATTAATAAGTAAAAAATGGTGAGAGAAACCAACCACAAACTACTGTTTAAATACTACAAAACTTATCTCTAAATAATTTATAGGTCAAAGTAATTATTTTAAAAAATTATAAAATATATAGATGCAAATGGCATTGAAAATTATACATATAAAACTATTTGAGCATTATATAAAAGAAAATGTTAACCTTAAATGTAGACATTAAAAAAAGAAAATTGGTGATCTAAATGGTCAATTTAAGAAATGAGAAAAGAACACTATAGTAAACCTAAAAAAAAAAGAAGAAAATAATAAAGGTAAGGACATTATTTATTAATGTTATTTACATAATAAATATATCATTTCTATTTATATAACATAATGTAATTTATTTATAAAAGTATTAATTACTATTTATGTAATATATAAATAATAAAATAGAGGATCAATAAAAACTATTTCTTTGAAGAGAATAAAAGGATATGCCTTTTATAAAATTGATCAAGACTAAAGATAAAGTAAAAGTGAGCAAATTAGTAGTGAAAGATTGTTTATAATGGAAATTCAATATCAATATTTTAAATCATAAGAATATATCATGATTGATTTAATGCCTATATGCAAAACATATAAAATGAGCAAATTTTATTTAAATATTGAATGATCAGTATTGACTCATGTAAACATTAAAAAAACTGATTATGATTTTGCTTTCATGTGGAATCTAAGAAACAAAAAGAATAAACTAATCAAAAACAGACTCAGAAATATAGAGGACAATCTGGTGACAGCCAGAGGGGAGGAGTGTGGGGAATGCTGGGAGAAAGTGCTGAAGGGTTAAAGAAGTACAAATTAGTAGTTGATAGATGGTCACTGTGATGGCGAGCATGGCATAGGGAATGTAGTCAGCAGTAATGTAATGGCTATGTGTAGAGCCAGAGAGAAGACAGAGTAATCAGGGGGATCATTTCATGAACTATGTAAATGTATAACCAATGTAGTGTATACTTAAAATTAATAAAATTCTTTTAAAAACTGATTAGCCTTATCAGTAGTAAAACAGTCAATAAAAAGACAAATTATGTTCACAATAAAGCACCAGATGGTTTGTCTGGTAGGTCTTAGGAACTCATCAAACATCCATAACTCCTATGTAATGCAAGCTCTTCCAGATGATGACAAAAGGGCACAGGCACAACGTATATGTACTTGTGGTAGCCAGCTCCAGGATGGCCCAATGTTATTAATACCCTTGTTTTTAAGCCCCTCCCATGCTGAATCATGGCAGGTCTGTGATCCACTGACAAGTGTGGAAGTGTCACTACATGACTTACAAGGCAGGTCATAAAACACACTGCAATTTCTGCCTTGAATTACTTTTTCTGGTAGAAAACAAAAGCTATGTCATGAGAATGCCCAAGCAACCCTGAGAGGTCCTAGTGCAGAGGTATTGAAGCTTCTTGCCAACAGCTAGCACTACTTGCCAGACTTGTGAGTGGACCCTCCAGCCCTATTTGAACCTTTGAACGACTTCAGTCCCAACTAATATCTTGATTGCAACCTTGTGAGAGACCTCAAGCCTAACTGTCCAGCCAATTTCTGATTTATAAAAATTTTGAGAGAGAAATAAGTTCATTGTCTTTCTAAGACACTTGGTTTTGCTGAGTAACATACATATCAATGGACAACTAATTAATTAGCATATACTTGATACACATTCATAAAGGACAAAACATATAGGTCAATCTTATAAACAAATGGGAAAGAATTCTAAGTAGAATATCAGCACATCAAATTCAGCAATATTTGTGTATGTGTATGTATGTGTAAGTAAAATCACTCATAAATAAAAGAGGATTTATTTTAGGAAAGCAAGTATAATTAACATCAGAAAAATCTTTCAATATAATTCACTATACTCAAATAGATATTAAAAACACAATTTTAAATGGTAAAAAAATATTATATAAAAATAAATTTTATTTATTTTAAAAAGAAAAATACTTTAGCATTCAAAAATACAAGCAGTCATCCTTAAATAACCCTCCGCCCCCTATAAAAGCATCTCTCTCAAGACCACAGTAAATGTATTTCCTGGTGGTGAAATATTAAAAGCATTTTTTCAAAGTAAGGTACCACATAGTCACAAGGTTGTAAAGTATAACATAGGGAATACAGGTGATAATATTATAATAAGAATTTATAATAACAGGGGGTACTAGACTTATCTGGGGGATTACTTCATAAGTTATATAAATGTCTAACCACTATGCTGTACACCTGAAACTAATATAATATTGCATGTCAACTGTAATTAAAATTTTTAAAAATAATTTTAAAATGCAAAGTTTTTATGACCTTGGTGCAAAAACTATGCTTGCTAATACTTCTATTATTTAACATTTCACTTAAGAGTAAAGACTGTACAATAAAAGCACCAAAAAAAATGGAGATATATAAATATTTTAACTAAAATATTTATAAAATTATTTATAAAGAATTTGTCATTATTTATAGATATATGAATAATGACATAAAAAAGCTCAGAGAATATATGAGATTATTAAGTTTATGTGTCAATTTAGCTAGGCCACAATACCCAAATATTTGGCCAAACAATATTCAAGATGTTTCTGTGAAAGGTTATTTTTGGAAAAAATTAACATTTAAACCAGTAGATATTGAATATATCATGTTGTTCTCTATAAAATGAGTGGGCCTCATCTTATAAATTGAAGGCCTTAAGAAACAGACTAATCTCCACTAAAACAGAGGGAATTCTGCCAGCAGACTGCCTTGCCTTTGGACTTGAAATGCAACTCTTGTTTTTCAGCCTGCTGTTCATTCTCTCTCTCTCCC
>CM053510.1:80163804-80347727 GCA_028627145.1 Eidolon dupreanum
AAACAAACAAACAAACAAACACTGCTTTAGAGAAGAATTTGTTATTAGGAAGTAAGCCCTAAAATTCTCATACTATCTAACAATTCCACTTCTTGGTATATGCCCTAGAGAATCCATCACACATGCAGTGATATCCTGCATATACATATTATATGTACAATGCCTGTACAAATATGCAAATTGCTATATTCATTGTAAGAATAAAATTTCAGAAGCATTCTAAATAACCATCATTAGGAAAAGGAAAATAAATATATTTATACACTGTAATACTTTATAGAACTTAAAATAAACAGACCAAACGTACCTGTATCAATGTGATTAAATCATGAAAATTATGAATGGGAGAAAAAGGGAAAATTACAAAAGATATTCACAGTAATGCCATATTATTCGTGGGCACAAAAACGTATAGAAAAATAATGAAAACATGGGCAAGAAGAATCCATACTAAATTTAGGAGAGTGATAATATTTGGAACAGGATAGGGAATAGATTATGGAAAGGGCTTCATAGGTATCTATTCATACTGTTTTATTTTATATACCAATGTATAAAACAAACATATATTTTAGCTGTATTATATGTGTATAAAGGTAGAAAATGAAAAAAATGTTAACATTTCAAATATCTTATTGATGAGTACATGAGTGTTAGCTACCATTTAATTCATACTTCTGAATCAAATATTTCAGAATTTTAATAATTTAGTAATGATTAATTTAAGATATTTTTATGAGAAATCTCCAAATAAAAATTCTGCGTTTTTTTATTAGATCAGTTTTGTTATGACATAATTCACCCATTTAAAGTATACAAATCATAGTTCTTATTATATTCACAGAGTTGTAGAACCATCACAACAGTAAGTTTTAGAAAATTCCCACCTTTCCCCCCTAAAATTTCATGCCATTGAGCAGTCGCATCCCATTTTCCCCTATCATCCACTCTCTGCTCTCGTAAACCACTTATGTACTTTCTAAATATTTCATATAAGTGATATCATACTATATGTGGGAGGGGTTGACTAGCTTCTTTCACTTAGCATACTGTTTTCAGGGTACATCTATGCTGTAGCATGTATCAGTATATCATTACTCTTTACAGTTAAATAATATTCAATTCTATGAATATACCAAATTTTATGTTTCTACTCATAATGTGATAGTCATTTAGGTTGTTTTCACTTTTTGGCTATTATAAATAATGCTGCTATAAACATTAGTGACACATTTTTATGTGGAAATGTTTGTATTTATTTTTTGATATATGCCTAGAAATGGAATTGGTAGGTGATATAGTAACTCCCTGTTTAACCTTTTGAGAAACTTCTATATTGTTTTCCAAAGAGGTTAACCACTTTACGTTATTATCATCAGCAATATATGGGGATTCCAATTTCTCCACATACTTACCAACATTTGTTATTATCTGTCTTTTTTTTTTTTTTTTTGATTAGTAGTCATCCCAGTGCGTGAAATAGTATCCCACTGTGATTTCAATTTATATTTCCCTAATGGCTGACTGAAGGATCTGTTCATGAGCTTAGTGGCCATGTGTACATTCTTTGAAGAAATGTCTATTTTAGTTGTTTGCCTATTTTTTAGTTGTTTTTTTTTTGTTTTATTATTATTAAAGAATAAGAATATTTAACATAGTCTAAGTAAAAATTCATTATCAATGTATGATTTGCAAATATTTTTTCCCATTTTGCAGGTTTGCTTTTGACTTTTTTGATGGTATCTTTGGAAGCCAAAAGTTTAAAAGTTTGATACAATTCAGTTTATTATTTTCTTTTGTCACTTGTGATTTTGGTATAATATATAGGAAAGCTTTTTTCTACCTATCATATAATGACATAAAAATATATATATTTTTGACTTGGTACATGGCTCTTCCTGGCACACACCTTCTAAACCCTTGTAATTTCCAATGTAATGAGCTATAGATACCATCTTTTGTTATAACTTAATTTCTCCTCCACCAGCTCCTGAAATAGCTACAGAGTAACAAAGACAAAAGGAATGTATTTTGTTATTTTTAATAAGTTCCTTTCAGCCACACCTAAGTTTATATGAGTGAGATGATTTTTGGAAAGCCCCTAGATAACCACTGAGTGGGAAGCTGGTCACCAGGGGAACTAAATATATAATTAGAGAGTTAGAAATTTCAGCCTTCATCCTCAACTTTTAGGGAGGGAAAAAGGACCAGAGAATGAATTAACCACCCATGGCAAATGTTTTAATCAAAGGTGCCTATGTAAGAAAGTCTCCATAAGAATCCCAAAAGAACAGAAATCAGAGTTTCTGGATTGGTGAATAAGAGCACAGCCATGTGCTGGGAGAATGATACAATCCCAAAATTCTACAGGTATAGAAACTCCTGTTCTTGGGACCTTTCCAGACTTTTTATATCTCTTCAGCTAGCTGTTCATTTGTAACCTTTAATAAATATATCCTTTGTAATAAACTGGTGATCTAGTAAGCAAACCATTTTCCTGAGTTCTGTAAAGAGTTCTAGCAAATGATGGAACATGCAGAAGGGATCATGGGAACCTATGACTTGTTGCCAAGTTGGACAGAAGTTGTGATTAATTTGTGCATCCACTGCTTGCAATTGACTCTGAAGTGAAAGGAAGTCTTATGGGACTGAGCCCTTAACCTATGGTATCTGCACTAACTCTAGGCAGTTTAGTGTTAGAATTTAGTTAAATTGTAGAACATCCAGCTGGTCAGGGAGAATTGGTTGGTGTGGGAACACCCCACACATCTAGTGTTAAAATGTTCTAGGAAGTGTTGGGTGTGAGGAGCATTGGTAAGTAGAGGGAGAAACTGAGTTTTCCTTTCACTACTCAATGCCATGAAGATTTACTACTTAGTTTTCTATAAGGAGTTTTATAATATTAGCTACTACATATAGGCTTAGGATCCATTTTGACTTATTTTTTTGTATATGGTATGAAAAAAGTTTCCAACTTCATTATTTGCATGTCCATCTCCTATTATCCCAGCTCCCTTTGTTGGAAAGATTGTTCTTTCCCCCACTGAGAAGTTTTGTCAATCTAAGTCAAAAATCAATAGACTGTAAGAGTGAGGATTTATTTCTGGACTCAATTCTATTGCATTGATCTATTGTCTATCCTTAAGCCATAATTGCATTTTCTTGATTATTGCAGTTTTGTAATAAGTTTTGAAATTGGGATGTGTGATTGCTCCAACTTTGTTAATTTTAAAGATTGTTTTAGCTATTCTGGGCTCCTTATTTTTATATAAACTATATCATCAGCTTATCTAAATCAGAAAAGAAGTCTACTAGAATTTTGATAAGAATCATGTTAAATTTGTTGACCAATTTAGGAAATATTGCCTTTTTTGCAATATTAAGTCACCAAATACATGGACACTGAATATCTTTTTATTTACTTAGGCCTTCTTTTATTTATTTTATTTCTCTTAATTTCTTTTAGTAATTATAGCATAAATTTTGATTTTCTTTTAAATGTTTCTACAATTAATTATTTTTGATGTTATTTAATATGGAATTATGTTCTTACTTTTATTTTTGAATTGTTCATTGACATTGCATATTGATTTTTTTGTTGTTGATTGATTTATCCTACAATTTGCTTAGCTACTTTAGTAGTTGTAATACATTTTTTAGTGTATTTCTTAGGATTTTCTTTATATATGATCATATTATCTTCAGATTGAGCTCATTCTACTTATTCCTTTCTAGGCTGAATGTCTTTGTTTTTCTTGACAAATTTCCCTAACTAGACCCATAGCACAATATCAAATGGAACTGGTGAGAACAGACATTCTTATCCTGTTTTTGATTTAGAGGAAAAAGCCTATAGCCTTTCACCACTACATTTGATGTAAGTTGTAAGTTTTCTGTAGATGTCATATCAAATTGAGAAAATTCCTTCTATTCTGATTTCTTGAATATTTTTTTAAGCAAAAAGTGGCATTGGCTTTTGTCAAATGTTTTTCTCTATCAATGATATGATCACGCAGTGTTTGTCCATTATTCTAGAAATATAATCAGTTGCATTAATTGATTTTCAGATGTTAAACGAAATTTACATTCTTGGTCATTGTGTATTCTTTTTATATATCACTGCATTTTGTTTTCTTGTATATTGGCAAGCATTTTTGACTCTATATTCTAAGAGATACTGTCTTGTAGTTTTCTTTCACACGATGTCTTTGTCTGATTTTGGTATCAGAGTAACAAAGGCATCACAGAATGAGTTGGAAAGTATTCCATGATCTTCTATTTTTTTGGAAAAGTTTATAGAGAATTGATGGTATTTTTTAAAAAAATACTTGGTAGAATTCACCAGCGAAGTCCTCTGGACGTAGTCTTTTCTCTGTGGATTGTTGTTTTGATTATTATTGTCATTATTTTCTTATTATAAGTTTACTCTGATTTTCAATTTCTTTAGTCAATGTTAGCAGTGTCTAAGAATTTTCCCATTTAATCTAAGTTATCTAATTTGTAGGCATATAGTTGCTCATCACATTCCCTTATAATCCTTTTTGTTACTGTAAGGTCAGAAGTGATGCTCCCTCTTCATTTCTGATTTTAATAATCTGAGTCTGCTTTCTTTTTCTCTTGATCAGTCTAGCTAAAGGGTTTGTCAGTCTTGCTGATCTTTTTAAAGAACCAACTTGTAATTCTGCTTTAGAAAGATTTTTGACACAGACTTCCATTTGATACTTTTTTATACCAGAACTAAAAAAAAAAATCCTAAAGACTCATGTTTGCAGAAAATATTAGGTCTTCCAGAATGAGAATACCAGTTCTCTTTCATTCTCTCTATACACCAGAAAGAGACATAACCAATTTCTAGTATAATCAAATAAGAGGAACACTAATTATGTTTCTTTCCATAATTCTAAGAAACTTTACAATCCAAATAAATAAACTGCATTCAATATGAGCATTTTAAGAAAGCTCTGAGATTAAAAAAAAAAAAAAAAACTTTTTTAAAGGAAGGAACGGAGATGAATAGATAACTTTCTCTGATCTTAAGCTTTCTCTTTCTTGTGCTTAAAATAGATACTAATGTCTCTCACATTTAAATTCCAGCCTATCCTCTGAGCTCTTGACTTACTAATTCAAGGAATATTTATTGTGTGCTATTATGTGCCATACAGTACTGTTTGTATTTGTTATACAGGACAAATGATGTCCCTGCCCTCAAAGCAATTATATTTTTTACTAAATCAAACTTCCAACTTTGGAAACTCCACTTTGATGCTTCTAAGTAAAGGATTTCAAAACTAACATTTCTCAAATTCTACTCTTTATTCCTCTCTCCAAACCTATCACCTCCCCACCACCATCCCTGTTGCCCCGAACCCAGTTTTCACCATCTCAACAAATACCACCACCAATCACCAAATTCAAGCCAAAAATCCCAGAAGCTGTCTTGGTTACTCCCTTTTCTTCATGATCATCAAAAATATTTTTGCTTCTGACTCAAATTTACATCTGGAATACATCTACTTTTCAGCACCTTCAACAGTCTAAATTATCACTATATTTGACCTCTTAACTCTGTGCCTTCCTTCCCTTCTTGCCCACAGTCCACTCTCTATCTAGAATCCAGAGTGATCTCTAGTTAGCATAAATCAGATTATGTTGACCTTTAGCCTCTCATACAGCTTTTTCATGTCTTTCTACTGTATATTAAATTAAATCTAGATATTTGATATGAACCTGGTTACTCAGTCTTTTTTGGCCTCTCCAGCTTCATCACGAGCCATTCCCTTACTTAGTCCATACGATCTGTGCTATCTAGCCTTCTAGTATGCACTGAGCATTTGTTCAAGAATGAAAAACTAATCCTTAAGGATTTCTTAGAAATGATTTCTAGAAACTTCTTTGTGATCCAGTTATGACATCTTAATCATCTTATTAGAGAAATTTTCTGAACTACAACTCTTGAATATAGCAAAACCAACAGCAGAAAGTATGTATTTAGAATAACACCAGAACTGGATTATTCTCAACATCAGGAAATGTGGTTTAAATAAAGGGTCTACCTTCCCACCCTAAATACTAGAACAGTGTGTCGGGGCAAAAGCATTTCAGAGATTAAACTTTCTCCTGGTGTCAGAAATATATTAAAGCAAGAATTCGTCAATCCCCTCTAGAAGTAAAGTCTGATTTCCACAGGTGGATGAGAGTGGTTTTTGAAGCAATTTATTGTCCATTTCCCACTCTCTTTTGATAGTTAAATACTTCTTCTTCCTAGCATTTAGATTTGCCTTAGCATTAAAAGTAGAAAAATAAGAACCATAATTTCTTTCTTCAAATGATCATAACTGCTTGATAGAAGGTCTTTAACAAGCTCCCACTCTAACAAGCTACCATTGTTTTCATGTTTTGGAATGGCTTAATCCTGTTCATAGTGACATCCTCAAACAGCAAGTGCATTAAGCTGTGACAGCTTTCCACTGACCTAAGCAATTGTATTAGGAAAACGCCATTAACAGCTCCCTCTCTTCATCTGTTCTCCCCTCCTCCTCCTTACCAGTAAAAACTATGTTCAATAGTACTATTAAATTACCCCTAGAAATACGCTCCTCAAAAAAAATCAATGCACATGTGTTTTAATATTTGTCACAGATAGATCAACTGACCAATCTAAGACATATTATTTCACCAGAGTTTTACATTTTAAGCCAGCTTCTTTTGATGGCACATTTATGAGCACACATCCAAACTAAGGTGTGTGGAAGAGAATAAAAATGAATCTTACTATTATTTCAATAAATTTTTCTGCATTTAACTAGTACTTAATGTTGAATACAGAACAGCCAGGTGGGATTGGGTAAAAATGGTGATACATAGTAGCAGGAAGCCAAAGCCCAAAAACCTAAACTTGCCATGATTCAACCTATAATACTCATTTCTTTGCTAATGGATTTGAATATTTTTTTTTCTATTCTGATCATTTTCCCTTGTTTAGTTATGAGCCTCTTTTTACCAGAAGGCAACATAGTACAGTTTTTAGGGCACTGGAGCTAAAAGCAGTAAGTGATTCAATAACTTTGTAAACGTATGAATTTAGACAGGTTACTTAATCTCTCTGTGCTTCAATTTTTTTACAAAGAAATCTGGACAATAAGAGTATTTAAGAGATGTTGTAAGGATTAAATTATTTTAATAAGTAAGGCATTCAAAGCAATGTAAGCCTTGCTATTAATCATTATTATTTAGTATGTTTATCAAGAAGAAAAATTACCCTCCCTGATAAGGATACATGATACAGATTATATAGTTAATATTCACTTCCAGCCATAATGGAGTAACTATTAGACTAGATCTATGGGCATGAATAGCTATAAACTACATGACATGGCTGCTTTCGGACAATGAACAACAGGCAGCACAAGACTGAGAGAAGGCAAGTCCCATAGCTGCCCAGGTTTCTATGTCAAGACAATTTCCCAACCACACTGTACAAAGTTGATGTCACAGTGGAGTACTGTGATCCTGAGGAGCTGAGGTAGCAGAGATCACAGTTCAGGGCAGCTGCTGATGCTGGGACCACAGGTGGGAAATTGGAGAGGATAAAAGTATACAAAAAGGGAGCCTCAAAAGTTTCTACAAGTCTGTGATTGAGGGAGTCCGCCACTGGGTAAGACATTCAGACATTTGTTGGATGGCAGCTGCTATGAAATTAAAAACAGAACATTGCTATCACAGGCACTGTGGGGAGAAAAGCAGTTCCCAGAGATTTTGGAATTTGTGTCCTGCCACAATGACTACTTATATTCCTTAACTATTAACTAAGCTCCAACTGAGACACCAAAAAGGTGGCCCTTAGGAGTAAGGAACATATAGAACAAGAACTACTCGAGGTCCTTTCATCAAAACCAGAAAGAAACCTTAACAAGATTCTAAGGGGTTTCAGAATTTGGAGGCCCAGTCTTGGTATGTTAGATCAGTGTGATCAGCCAGTGATGAAACTTCCTGCTAAAACAAAAATCAATAGTCTTCAGAGTAAGGTAACAGAATCTAGAGACCCTATAATTTATTATTTGTAATTTCAATATTTAATAAAAAAAATCAAGAGTTATAAAAAAGACAGAGAAAAATGTAATTTATATTTAAGAATAAAAACAACCAATAGATACTGAACTCAAGATATCTAGATTGTGGGCTTAACAGACATACTTAAAGCAGCTATTATACATATACTTAATGAATTCAACAAAAATATGTTTACAAAATTATAAAAAATATGATAAATGAGTAAGATGGAATCTCAACATAGAAATGGAAACTATTATTTAAAAAAATAATCAAATGATAATTCTAGAACTCAAAAGTATGCCACTGAAATGAAAAATTCACTGGATGGACACAATAGCAGATAAAAGATGACATTTAAAAAGTTAGCGAATTGACAAGTAAAAACATTTATCTAAATTAATAATAGATTTATCTAATAAATAAATATGATAAATAGAGGTTATCCAACTTTTATAACAGAATGGAAAAATATTTAATAAAGGCAAATAGAACTTCTGGGACACACAGAACACTTTCAAATGGGCTAATTTATGTGTAAATGGGTGCCACAATAAAACAAGAGAGAGAGAGAGACTGATCATGGGTGGACAAATATTTGAAAATATAATGGCAGAGCACTTCCCAAATTTTATTTTAAAATTCCATCAACCTATACACCCAATAATGTTAGCAATCATCAAACAAGATAAATATAAAAAGAACCAAAACTCAGTATATCAAAACCAAAGAAAAAGAGCACATTGAAGACAAATATGAACAATGACAATACTCTGACTTCTCATCAGAACTATAGAGTATGGAAGACAATGGAACAACCTCTTTAAATTGCTGAAAGGAAAGCAAGGAAAAAATCAACTCAGAATTCTATGACTAGTGAAAATTTTCCAAGCAAGAGTGAAATAAAGACCTTTTTGATTCATTAAAGCTTCAAAAATTTGTTGTCAGCAAATTTGCACCACAAAAAAAAGGTTAAAGGATATTTTTCAATTAAAAGGAAAATGATACCAGACAGAAACTGCTATCTCTAGGTAGAAATAAAGAGCATCGGAAAGGAATACAAATGACGAAGTTTATTTACTTCTTATAATGCATTTAAAAACTACTGTTTAAAGAAAAATAATAACAGTATAAAGTAGAATTCAAAACATATGCAGAAGTAAAAGATGCCAATTACACAGGAAATGGAAGAGGTAAATTAAGTGAACAGTGTAAAGTGAGAATCAGTGTCAGGTTTGAAGAGAAAAAAACTGTGAATACATATTGTTAATCATAGAGAAACCACTAAAAATAATAATACATAGTTGTAGCTAAGAAATTAATAGAAGAAATAATTTGGAACTGTAAAATGTACAAATGAAAAGCAAACAGCAATATGGTAGACTTAAAAACAATAATTACAAAAAAATGTAAATGGATTTAAAATCCTAATTGAAAAGCAGAAATAGTCAGAATGAATAAAAAGCAAGACCCAACTATAAGCTATGAAAGGTGAATTTTAAATATAAAGATAAAGACAAGTTGAAAGTAAAAGGATGAAGATATACCATGGAAAAAAATAAGCATAGCTGATATGGGTATATTAATGTCAGACAAATATATATCAGGAAAAAGTATATTGTAAGAAGTAATGAGAAATATTACATGACAAAAAGGGCAGTTTACCTGGAGGACATACCAATTGTAAATATGTATTCATCCAATAACAGAATATTAAAATCCATGAAGCAAAAACTGACAAAATTAAAGGGAGAAATAGACAAATTTACAAGTAAAGTTAGATATTTTGATTTTACTCACTCAGTAATTGCTAGAAAAAAGAAGATTAAAAAATGGGGAAGGACATGGAATATTTAATAATATTATCAAGCAACTTGATCTAACTGGCATTTTAAAATCCTGTACTCAACAGTGACAGAATATATATACACATTCTTTTCAAATGTATCTGAAATGTTTTCTAAAATAAGCCATAACCTTGGCCACAAAATAAGCCTGAATAAATTTCAAAGCCTAATTTTGAAATTAAATTTAAAAAATATATATTTCTACATAACCCATGGGTCAAATAAAAAATCATAGGGTAATTACAAAATATTTTCAACTGAATAATTAATATATCAAAATTTGAGAGATGAAGCTAAAATGCTCACAGGGAAATTTATATGTTTGAAATGTCTATATTAGAAGAGAAGAGAAGGTCAATAATCTATGTTCCCCTCTCAAGAAGGTAGAAGAAGAATCTTAAACTGTAGTATAAAGACATAAGAAGTAATAAATGTAAGGGCAAAAGTCAATGAACTAGGACACAAATAGTATAGAAAATTAAACCACAATGTGGTTATTTAGAAAGATTAATAAAATTTATTAAAATTCCTAGCAAGAATAATCATAGAGAAAAGAGAAAAGAACAAATACTCAACATCAGTAATAAAAGTAAAATATCACTAGAGAGCCCACAGATATTAAAAAGATAATAGAGAAAGCATGAACAACTTTATACTCATAAATTTGACAAATCAACAAATTCCTTGAAAAAGAACATTTTATAGAAAATCTGAAAACCCCATGTCAATTAATGAAATAGATTTCATAATTTTAAAAAAATTTACTTCTCGCAAAAAAAAAAATTTCCAGGTTTATTTTTACTGGTAAGTTCTACCATTAATTCAAGGAAGAATTAATACCAGTCTTACACAAACTCCTTCAGAAAATAGAGAAGAAAGAAATGCTTCCCAATTCATTTGCAAAAACAGCAAAAACTCTGACTCTTAAGCTTGATAAAAAGGTTACAAAAAAGTACATATTATATGAATAGTTATGAATCGTTCATTCATTCGAGATATTTTTAATTATTTTTATGCCGATAATGTATCATATTGAGCTACATTAATTATTGTATCATACAGCTGTAGGTTTAAAAAATTGTCAAATATCAGCAATATAATTTGATTCCATTTTACAATAGGTGCTAGGAATATAGTAATGAACCAAATATAGTTCTCTATCTAATGAGGGAAACAATTTAGAGAAGGTAGACAGACATTAACACAGGTGATTATAAGAATATGATAAATGCCACCAATATAATAGGATGAGGCGCTACAATGGCACCACGAGAGCATGGATGAGAAAGCTCTACCTGCTCTGTCTTGATGTGAAATATGAGCAGTTCAGCAGGCAAACCAAGAGGAAATACATTCCTGGCAGTGGGAACAGAATATGAAAAGGCACATAGCTATAACAAAACATTGATACATCTAAAAATAAAAAACTACAGTGGAGATGACCAAGTACAGTGATGTGGTCATGGCACATGCAGTGATGGATCCTGAAGGTCACCACATGTTTTTCCAGAAAAATTTGATGATAAAATTGTGATCATATCTTCCAAGCAATAATGTATCTACTTTACTAGTTAACGAGAACCAAACAGGACTGTGAGCAGGCATGATAATTTTCTTTCCCTACCTTATTTTCTCCTACAATATACTTGCTGCTGACCAATTATTGAAACAGATATGAAGCAACTTGGAATTGCACAGAACTTCTCTTGGAAAAGCACATGAAAACACAGATCAGAAAGGAACTTTCCTAACACACAGGAATATGTCATTGGTTATTCTATTAATATGCTTTCAAGCTTGCTTTGAGAAGATCTCTTAGTGATAACTAGAATCTCTGGACAAACTACTATACAGAGCTGCCCAAAGAACAAACTTTCAGTTATGACTGTAATGCAGGTGTCAATACGTTGTTATTCTAAAACCCAAGGAGAAAAGTTTTGCTTTGTCCATGTGCCACGACCCCTCCCCCAACCTAGTAGCCTCTGGAAAACCACACTAAAAGATGCTGTCTAGAAAGCTTAAAGAGAAAATTCCACTCACCCTTGGGATTTAAAAGAAAAAATGAAAGAAGCAAAAAAAAAAAAAAGTTAAACTAATTTTAGTAAATAACACTAACCACCTTCCTTATTAAACCATCCATTGAAGCTAAGAAGCAGAAAAAATAATAACTTCACTTGCCCACTGTGATTGTGGTATTAACAAGCAGTAAAATAGTCAAATTAGCTGAGAAGAGGGGCAGAAGCAGTGAACATGAATATGATAAAACTGATATTCCTGCCTCAACCCCATGATAGAGGATAGACTAAGAAACCTCATGTGGACAAAGCAAATGCCTATAATAATTAACACTTGTGGTATACTCACAATGTACCAAGCACTATGTGCTATATGCTTTACCAGGAGTGTTTCATTTAAGTTCACATGGGCTTATGGAGCTGATTTATGCTCCTTGTTATAGATTGTAAATCTTAAAAATATTTTTAATATTATGGTTCTAGACGTTACCTAGGATTAATAAGAGACTGAAGTATCCAATACATGCAACACACTGATAGCCCATTTATTTAAAATGCCATCTTAAAAAATAAAAACTATTGTTAAAATAATGCCATCTCTGAGTATTTATGATTTATAGTTAATGGCACTTATTCATTCAAAAAAAAATTGTAATTAAGTTTATAGAAGTGACACTGGTTAATAAAAGTATATGTTTCAAGGGTCAATTCAATAATACATCATGTATATTTCATTGTGTGTTCACCATCCAAAGTTGAATCTCTTTCTATCGCCATATATTTGACCCACTTTACCCTTATCTACCTTCCCCCTCGCCAATTTCCCTCTGGTAATCACTAAACTGTATTCTGTGTCCATGAGTCTCTGTCTGTCTTTCAGTTTTATATCCCACATATGAGTAAAATCATATGGTTCTCAACTTTTTCTGTCTGATTTGTTTCACTTAGTATGATAAACTCAAGATCCACCCATGTCACAAATGGCAATATTTCATCTTTCCTTATGGCTGAGTAATATTCCTTTATATATATGTACAACAGCTTCTTTATTCAAACATCTATCAAAGGACACTTCTGTTGTTTTCATGTCTGAGCTACCATGAATAATGCTGCAATGAAACAGAACTGAGAGCCCAGAAATAAACACACATGTATGTGGGCAAACAATTTTTGATAAAGGACCTAAAAACATACAAAGAAAAAAAGAAAGCTTTTTCAATAAATGGTGCTAAGAAAATTGGAAAGCCACATGCAAAATAATGAAACAAGATTGCTTTGTGTCCTCATACACCAAATTTACCTCAAAATCAATCAAAGACTTAAATATAAGTCTTGAAACAATGATTTGCATAGAAGAAAACATAGGTACTAAAGTCATATACCTTGGATTTAAGAAAGATTTTATGAATTTGACCTTAAAGGCAAGGGAAGTAAAAGCAAAAATAAATGAATGAGACTATATCAAACTAAAAAGCTTCTGTACAACAAAAGAAACCATTAACAAAACAGAGGCAACCAACTAAATGGGAGAAGACATTTGCAAACAATGCCTCCAAAAAGTGACTAATATACAAAATATATAAAGAACTCATACAACTCAACAACAACAAAAAACAATTTAATTTAAAAATGGGCAGAGGACCTGAACAGACATATCTCCCAAGAAGACATATATATGGACAACAGACATATGGAAAGACAGTCAACAACACTAGCTATTAGGGAAATGTAAATCAAAACCACAATAAGATACCATTTTTCACCTAGAATGGCTATTATCAATAAGACAAGCAATAACAAGTTGGAGAAATCGTAGAGAAAAAAAACCCTCATACACTGCTGATGTGAATGTAAATTAGTACAGCCACTATGGAAAACAGTATGGAGGTTCCTCAGAAAATAAGAATAGAATTACCATGTGACTCAGCAATTTCTCTTTTGAGTATGTACCCCAAAATTTTGAAAACATTTATCTATAAAGGTATATGCACCCCAATGTTCATGCAGCATTATTTATCCAAATTTAATGCACACTGAATGGGACTGGCCAAAAGCTGGGTCTTAAAGTGTTGAGATTTTTCACCTGTGGGAACAAGGTATACAGGCTTCTCTCTCTTCATTTTATCCAATGGGCTTTCAAAGGCCAAGTATTTGTGTAGGCTGCCAGACATGAGAGAAGTGAAATGAAGAAATCATAGATGGATAACTGCAGGCTAGACCTCAAGTAAATTTTGACCTTGGGAACCCTTCCTGTTAGGTATTTAGAATTCCCACTCCTAGGTAAATCTTGCCTACTAGGTGTGAAAAGAAAAGAAGGGTTCCAGTGATGGAAATGTTGAACAACAAGTATGTCTATACACAGATCTGGAGAAAACATCAAAGAGCACATTGAATGTGGAATTTAGTGGCTGTACCTTCAAAATGTCTGCTCTCAATATCTCAAATGCATAGCACAGGATAATAGAAGGTTGGAGAGTGTCACCTGTCACCCATCCGGCAAGATGACTCTATATGGAGATAATTTTTCACGTCAAGTCAGGCAAGCTTCTTAACCTCAGATGGATTTCCTTCTTATTTATAAAGATTTTCATGGAAAGGGAACTAAGGCAGCATTCCTGGAAATACAGTTCAGCATTTCACAGTCTTCAGAGTACTTCCTGGAAACTCAACTGATTGGTTCACTGTCAGTGTGAATGGATTATAAATGGCACAGTTTTTGGTACCCACAAGAGTTATACACTAACTGCCTTCAATTATTTTCACGAGATTTATAATCTGATAAAGACCCCCAAAATATTAATTAGCCAATCAAACTGCTCCCAGATGCAATCTAAACTCATATCCTCTCTTGTTTGGGAAATGAAGAATGTAGTCATTATTCTCGCTTTAAAATCCTGCCAAGACATAAAGATTATTATTAAAATTTCCTTTCTCCTCTTTTAAACATCAAGCAACTTTAGGTCTTTTCAGCTTTCCTTAGACTTGCTGTTCATAGAATCAGAGGTTCAAGAAAGACTTGATAATACAACCCAATCAATAATTATTTCTGGGACTAATCTAGACCCCCTCAGAGTCTCTCCCAAATGGTGCCATCTCGCCCACGTGCAGTTTTCTAGAAGAGCCTGATTAGGCCCCAGGAGAGTGAGAGGGAGGAAAACGGGGTGGTTGTTTGGGTTTAAAGATCTTCCCTGGACATGTCAACACCTTCTTTTTTCCACTTATGGTTTTGTTTTCTATTATATGTCTATATTTATAGCTTTGTTAGATATCAGAATGAAGACAGAAACAAATCCTTTGCATTCTAATTAGAGCCCCACATATTAATGAATTCTCACCACTTGATGGCCTTAGGGTGCCAGCATCCCTACAGAAAATTAATAAGAGCTTTAATCACTTGGAGACTGGAAAGGTCAGTGCTCACTAAAAGTTCAAATGCAGAGACTGCAGCACAATCATACACTATTTTACAAGCATAACAACAATAACCCATGGGTTTTAAGAGTATAACACTCCATTAACAGGCAGATGAATTAAAGTATCAAACTGGTCATGGGACCAAAGGAACATAAGCACAGAACAATTAGTTGCTTATGCTCATATTATATATACAGTGATTTTGCCATCTCTTCTACATCTTAGTTCATTTCTTCAAATTATAGGCAGTGGCTTGCAGTATAAAACACCTGTACTAGAATGGACCCTCAAAATTTTAGCCTGAGATTTATTATTGCTATCTGTACATCAGATTCACCAATGGTCCTTTTAACCCAACCTTAGGGATTCAAAATCTTAAGGAGTGAAAAGTGGGAAGAAGCATATTCAGATTTCAGCCATTCCCCTGAGCAGCCGAGACGGAAGACCACTCATCTATCCCATCCTCCATCAGCCTAGAAGAACAATCCTTATACCAGTCATTGCAAATTGCAGATAAGTTTCCTCAATTCAGTAGAATTGTGTCTGAGGTAAACCTCAACAACAGAAGGCAATAAAATGTAGGAACAGGCATAATCTGTTATACTAAATGTCTCTGACCCACACTACAGTGGAAAAAAAAATTTAACCAAAGAATTCGTCAGCACTCAGAAAATTAACATTACAGAAATCAAGGAAGGAGGAAGTTTTAAAGTCCAATTCTGCAAAATGGCTGTGAACTAAAAGCTAAGGAAAAACTATTAGAGTTAGCAATTAAGAAGTTATTGAAAATGTTTTACAGTATAGTTTCAATAGCATGATAAGTAGAAAGACCAGATGGTCTTCTCTTTTCTCTGCTTATTAAAAGTGGATCCAAGATTTAGAACCAAACTAATAGTCCACTTCCAGCTAAATTTAATTGCTTACTCTTCAGAAGCACAATGATCCTGACTATCTTATCACTAATTCATTTCCTACTCTGTTATTACAAAGATTGTGTTATTAGTTACCTTCTTGTGTACATCTCCCTCACTGACTTAAATTTTTCTTCCAGGCAGTAGTCTATTTCCACTAGTACTTTTCTATGTTTCCCCAGCACTTAATATAGTGATTTGCATATAGTATGTGTTCCAAAAGTATTTGTAGAAAGTGAGATAGATTAGATCTTTATGGCAGTCCTATAATTAGAGGTTTGCCCATCTATGATTTAGTTAATGAGATCTCCTTGAAAATACTATGTAAGATACAAACTGTAAACTTAATTTAAAATAACTCTTTTATGAATATCAATAAAATATTCCCTTTATCACTGAGAGTGGTTCTCTTCTATAATTTGATTATTTTGAATTTAATTTCTGTACATTTGGTACAAGTTTCTCTTTAGATAACTTTACATTTTGATGATGTCTTATAGAAGTCTTGGTTCTGACTTTATATAGCTCAAAGATCATGTCCATATGTATGTTTCTTTAATGTTTCTAAACCTATAACATACCTAGAAATAATGTCTGAATTACAATTAGGTAGCACTTCTGAAATCCATTTTTAAGATAGTAATTAGAACTCTGAACACATTTTTCCATATAAAGAACCTACAAAAGTTTATTTAATTCTACAGAATTATCAGTACAATGATAGACACTAACTACCTACTATAGTTATTTTATTGCGCAATATATACTAAAAATCCAACCATCATCTTCAGAAGCCCACATCATCAGTACCACAGCCTGTAGTAGGAGCTCTTTTTCTTTCTGTATTCTTATTTTAAATTTTATTCTTATCTGAATTCTATTTTAATTGGAGCTAACCTTTTTAAGGTTCAACACTTTTGGTCCTCAGTGCCAAGTCCAAATACCTCAGTAAGGAAACTGTTCAGTATCTTTTTTTTTTTCTCCAGCTTCATTTCTCACCATTGATCTTTTAAACTCTTCTTTCCAGCAACAATGATCTACTTCAATCTACTAAAGACCCCATCTTCTCTCCTACCTCCTCTTCTTCCCCCATTTTGTTGCTCTCTCCCAGTCTACCTTCCCTTGGCTATTTACTATTTGTTCTCAGCCTCAGTTTAAACTTAGTCTCTCCTTTGGCAAGCCAGTATTCCTCTCCCTTCTGTGAAGGTTCTCATTTTATGTGCATCAATATCACCCTTTAAAAGAACATATCCATTGTACTGACATCATCTCTTCAGTAGTCTCCTCCACAAACTAGACCTTAACCTCACTAAAAACAGCAAGTTCGTTGTCACACTGTAACCCCTGTGTCTAGAACAGTTTTGAGTACAAAGTGCGTATTTAGTAGGTCATTAATAAATGTTTAATGAATGACAGCAGTCATTTCCAAGTTCACAGTTTCTTTAAGGCATTCATTCATTCAAAACAGTTTTGAATGTTACCATGTACAAAGTGATAGTAGGCACTAGAGGGAGATGTACTAGGCACTGTAATGATATGTACTAGGCACTGGACAGTGATAAGCTGGACTCATTGCCTGCCCTAATGTAGTTTATCATAATGGGAATTTGATATGGAGTACTATGGGGAAATTAGAATTTTGGACTTCAGATTTCAATGGAAGGATCCTTGTGGTAACAGCTCCACAAGAGGCAAGAATTCTCACTGGTATGAAGAGGTAGGTCCTAAAGATACTGTTTTTGATAGCACAAAGTTAGTCATAAATGCTCTGAATTAAATGAAATGTGATGGCTTTAGAAGTGAAAATGTTACACTTAATCATTGTGAAGTCTTTATTGTGAACTTAAAAAGCATCTTTCCTCAAAGTGCTCAGTTCCATTTCTTACCTGATTTTAGTGACCCTCATAAAACCCTCAGCTATAAGTTGAAGCCTTTGGTCCAGGTTATCATTGTTGCCCACCTGGACTATATTAAGTTTCCTAACTTATCTCTTTGCTTCCAGGTTCATCAAATTAAATTCACTCCTCATTCTTTTGTGAGTCATTTTCCTAAAATATCTATCAAATTATATCTTTCCTTTTGATGACCCATCAGAATTTTCAAACCTTTTAGAAGAATACAAGGCTCAGAATCTTGACCTGTTGGTCTGCTGGGTGTTTGCAAGATTCTCTATTATAATTCAGATGTTAGGGACTTCTTATAAAGTATGAGGGGCTGTGAGGGAACAACACAAACATGTAACACATTAAAAAAGTAAGAGACAAAGATAGAAATATCGTAATTACTGCTTTTACCCTTAAGTTTAAAGTCCTTAGCAATGGAATTTAGGTTTTTTTGAACCTGACTCCTCACTTCCACCTTGGATTATTTTCTCAAAAATATTTCATGCTTTTTCATGTCTAAGATTTCTGTGGATTGAGAAGTGAAAGGGAAAGTTTAAAAGAGTGAATAAAGAGTAGGTTAGTTGTGAGAAGAAAAAGGAAAACAATGATGGTTAAATGAGGTCACGGGTTGAGATCATTTTTTAAATTCTGAATCTTTGATAATTTTCTAAAGAATCATGAATTATATTTGTTGACATGAAAAAGTATTTGAAGATGGATATGTAGAGGAGGAAAAGGATTGTTGATGGGAAAAATCACGGAGGAGAAAAAAATTAACAAGAAAGCAGAGGGATATGTCTTAAATGCTAATCTGAAATGTATAGAAGGGACATAAGATAGGTACTAGATGCATATAAAAGAAGGTTAGGAAGAAGCACCTGATGGCCTAATTTCTTCTATGAGGAGTAGAAAATAAGGTCAGCTGGTGAGAATGTGAAGGGTAGTAATGGTGGGTGGAATCTGGATAAGAATGGAAAGGTTTGGCATAGAAGCACTATCAAATGAGAGAGGAATTACACTAAGAACCCAGAGGGTTTCTAAGCATCATGAGAAATCATGTGGGATAGTATTGATTTCTATTTGCATGATATTGTGATTTAACATGACCATAGAGACGCAGTCTCTCCTAGGTCAGATCTGCTCTAGGACAGGACAGGGCAATGATTTATGTAACAGGCCATATAGTAAATCTTTAGGGGTTACAGACCATATGGTCTCTGTTGCAAACACTCAATTCTGCCATTTGGTAGATTCCATAGACAATATGTAGATAAATGAGTTATACCAATAAAACTTTATTTACAAATACTAAAATGTCATGATTTTTATGTATTATATAATATCATTTTTTTATTTGTTTTCAATTATTTAAACATGTAAAAATCATTCTTCACTCTTGGGTGATACAAAAATGGGGAGTGAGATGGATTTGTCCCATGGACCATAGTTTTCCGACCTTTTTCTAGAATAACACAAATATTTTTCCTATTTGTTCATGTACTTCTGCCTTAACATTTGTTTAGTAACTACGCATTTCTCATTCAGTTTTCATGGACAAACTTTTAAACAAAAGATATATGCATTTTTTGTCAACAGCAAGTAAGTCTTATTTATAGCAGAAAGAAATACCTGATACCTGGGTGTTCAGGGAGCAAGGCTACTACTCATAGGAGATGAAGAAACCTGAAAATCACAAAGCAAGTTCAAGAATCTTGAATGAGTTCTTGGTCTATTATGGGATTGCATTATAATATTTCCATGACCCAGATATAACACAGATGTACAGTCTGCATTTTTCTTTATCCTAGTCTAGATAAAAATCTCCTCTATCTATAGCTATATACATTTTTTTCAAAATGAGTGGGGCAAAGGAAAGAGAGATTTAGGGAGTCAAAAAATAAATGAGGAGAGCTTCAGTTCTTTATTGATATCATAAAAATATACAGGTGTGTACGGAGCTGGCATTAAGAGACTTCAAGATTGGAAAGAAACAATTTTCCATTATAAAAGCACTCTGTGCTCCTATTCTCTCCCAATAAAAGGAAAGACCCTTCAGTTAACTTTCAGACTCACTAAAGAATAAGCAGCAACAACTGATGCTGGCTCAAGTGGTATTAGATGTTGGTAGCTCTTGTAAAGATGATGAATGTTGCCAAATGGTAATTTTCTCTGTGTGGCGGCTATGATTGATCTGCCATTGATGTGATGGTTGAGGCTTTCATATTTAATCTTAAAGAAAAATATTATGTCATTGTACAATGGGATTTTCAGATGACTGAGGGTGGGGATAGGGCTGGGATATTCTTTGTTCCTGAAGAAGGCTCACTATGATATGAGAATATTTATTTAAAACAAATCCACCAAATCGATGGAGGCCAGTACATATAATATCATTAATGTCAAGTTCCAAAGAAATTTGCTTTGCATCTCTTATGACCCTATAGTCCTAGGTAGGAAACTGAAGGATTTGGGGCCTCAAGTGGTGTTTTCATATCTTTTTTTTTTCTTCTGCTTGTCTTTGGAAACAAAAATAGGAATTGTGAAGCAGACAACTGGCTAGGTAGATAATACTAAAGGAAAATCAGGTTTATTTTTCCAGAAATGTGCCTATGCTATCACAGAGGTGATCCCATGACAAGGGCAAAAAACATAATTTCTAGAAAGAGTAAATTAGCCAAGAGACAACTCAGCTTTACAAGAGGGCTTTGAATTTAAATTTCAGGGGATAATGAGGAGAAATTTGATAGAACTATTTTAGAAGATAGTAAGTACAATCTAACAAAAAAGTGTAATGTAGGAAGTTCCTAGTAATTACCAGGAGAAAATACTTATAGCTATATTAATCATTGTAAGGAGTATCTGTAGTACACAGAATGAACACTAAAGAGGTAAACTAAAATAATTTAAGTATCACTAAGACATGATGAAATAGTCACCACAGTACATCAGTGGATTCTAAGGAATAAGAGATAGGAGAGGAAGTAGAAAGAAGCATTTTGTATTAAGAAAGCATAAACCCAATCATAGATAGTTCATGATGGTTGGAGCCTCGCTACAAGTGTTGGTCCTTGTTAAGAACTAGTAGAAGAGGGTTCAATTCTTTCATTAACAAATGAGACAACTGTAGAAATTGTGAGCCTGGAAAAGAGAATTCCAAAATAATGTAATGCAAAGAATTACACTACCTGCAAAATTTTCTTTTACTTCACCATCCTCACCCATATTTAGATTTATCATGCTCTCCAGCATGCCCTGTTCTATCTTATACATCCAACTAACAGCTTGTTCTGAATGCTTATATTCCTTCTCTTATCCCAGTGCTTTCAGTGTCTACATCCCTTCTCTGGAAATGTTATAGGGTTTTACATATAGCCTGCACACAGAAAAATTTGAATGAAGGAATGAATGAATGAACAAACAGGTAATAAAACAAAGGAAGAAATAAATAAAATGAAGTGTGAGGTATGAAAATTTCCTTCCTGCCATCTTGAGTTCTCAGAAGCCTTTAAGCAGGACTTCTAGATTGTGAGGACCCTCACTCATTTCACATGCAATTGCTCATAACTCTATACTGTAGGTTCTTACTGTCTACCTTGTTATTATTCTGGACCCACAAAAGTAGGCACAGAAGAAAAGAACTTCTTGCTACACATAGATACTTGTGATTGAACCTAATTAGGTCCCCCCATGTCTTACAAATGCCTGGATAGACATTCAAGCTCCCACTTCAAGAAAGCAAAAGTCATAGAAGATATAGATAGATGATAGATAGATAGATAGATAGATAGATAGATAGAGTCTGCTTTTGAAATTATATTGCCCAGTACTATACCCTACACTAATTTACTGACAAAATGTGTGCTTTTGGCTACCAAGGAGTTTAATTGGAGATGGGGGGACAGGGTTTCCAGAACTACTGAATTCACTATACACATCTAAATGGTTAAAATTATATCTCAGATAGTTTGATGACAGAAGGAAATGCTAGCAACAAAACAAAGATTTCCTAAAATTATTGAGTTGGAGATCGTGTTTAGTCTTCCCTTTCCTTATCAGGACATTCATAATCTGTGGCTGGTACTATCTTTCCTGTCACCACCTTTCCCCACCTTGTCCTTCAAAGGTAATCCTTTTACAAATACCTAGCAAACAAGTTCAGCCCAGCCATTTTAGGCTTCTGGACCAAGCAGCAGTAAATGTTGAACAAAAAGCCTACGCTTGCCAAATCAATCTAATCACATGTCACTGAAACTTATAATAAACAATGAGTCTCTGAATGCTGGGATCCCCTCGCTGCCCTGGCTAGAAGCAGTGTCAGAGCCACTGGCTTGGACTGCTCTTTTGCTCAGGCTGAGATGCAAATGTGTCAGGGTCACAGGTAAATGCTTCAGATTTATTTTTTTAGTTCAAGTCTCATGTTCAAATGATTTCTAGTGCTATAAGGACTGTTAGTATAACATAGGCAAGATGGACTGAGATTCCTCCTAGCTGGGACAGCATGGGGCTGGTAAAGTCCCTTGAGACATTTCTTTTTCATTGCTAGTGAGAAAATCCGGACATCCTTTAAGCATAAGGCAAGACAGAGCAGATGCCCCTTGGGACCAGCCACAGGTCTCCATGGATGTCAGTCCTAACCATACATTCTCTATATGACTCTGAAAGAAGAGGCAGGAGAGCTGAGACCCATTCTAGAAAGTAATCACCCCTTATGTGTCAGACAGAGCCAGAACTTTGGACAGCGACAGGCAAAGGAACAGCCCATTTAATGTGCTCTGATTCCCTCCTGTAAAGACGGGAAGATTATCTGCTTGCCTTGAATATCTTCATTAAAAATGCATTTAAGCTGCAAAGCTCTACGAAGGAGAGACCTGTAATACATGAAAGATTAGCCCCAGATTGCTGATTGGGCTATTTTACATCATTATGGTAATTAAACTAGCAAAGCTGTTGTGCTGACTTCAACACTTTTCTCCATTTGCCTTTGTCTCCAATTCAAGGTATTTTTTTCCTCTTTTTCCATCTTTCAGACTTCTTCTTTTCCTCCCCTTCCCACCCCTCCCCACCAAACATCTCCTCAGAGCCTTGGCTTGTCCTTTCTCATGCATATGCATCTGACTTCAGACTGATTCAACCTCCCATGGCTTCTCTGCTAACTTTGTCCTGACTGTGCAGAGAAAAGGCAAGAAATTAATGGTAATTACAATGTGTCAGTGGATATTACAGCTCTCTATCTGATTGCCAATGAAACCAAATAAAAATGGAATGTAATCAGCCAATTATTACAGTGCAGAGTAAACAAATGGAGACTTGTCTCTTATTCACCTTTCCTTGCTTACTTTCTATTCTCAGGCCAATAAGCTTGGCTCGGAACATGGTTAGAGACACTGTGATCATATTTTGTGTAAGTCCCTGGGACTGCACTAGAGCAAACACTACACAAATGTTATGCAGAGAAGCCTTCTCCAGCATGGGAGATTGCGAGAGCTGTTCAAAGCTACACAGCAACCAGCGACCCCTCAGCCCTTCGCGATCTGAGGGATCACCCCCATCCATGCCACTGCCACCACCTGTCAAATTAATGGCACTCCAAAATTTCCCCACCAGAGAAAGTAGTTCCATATTTCTTCCTACCATTTGTAAATACCATGGTCAACTTTTAGCAGTAGAATCAAAAGATTATAAGAAAAAACATAAAGGAAAGACTTTTCAACTTCAAGAGTTGATGAGAAAGCAGGATGTGTGTGTATGTGCTGTCCCATGCAAAAGCAATTCCAATGGCCCAAACAGCCTCTTCTTTCCTAGTGACCTCAAGTCCCAGATCACTGATGGTGGAAGGAAACAGATAAAAACTGAAAGCAAGTCCTTCTCTTTCCTCAATGTTATTTGTGGTTCACAGTTGAGATTTTTAATAATATAAAGGTACTATTGTATATGTCCCCACTCATGTGCAGACCTCATTCAGGAAAAGCCAAATTGTGTTCTAAGAAGGCAACTCAACATGGAGATGTGAAGTCAGTCTTTGTTGTAAATTACTCTAGCTTCTACCCTGCTTAAGCTCCTAACTATGGGACCTTCTAAAGTTCACATCACTGTCACTCCTCCAAGTCTTAATTATCTCATTTGTAAATAAAGACTATAAGGGTATCCACCTATGAAGTTGTAAGGATTAAATGACATAATGCATGCCAAGTGCACTTAAAGAATATTATTATTATACAATGAGATATGGAAGTTTTCCATTTTTAACCTCTGAATGTATTCCTTCATAAATTGTATGCATTGGCAATTATCTGAAGAGAAAACTGTAACATTTTTTAGGACATTGATGGACACTCACATTTGCCTGGTAATCCTGCTACACTTCTCTAGTACGTTTGCTCCTTTGCTCACCTTGTCTCCCACCATTTTTTCTCCTAAGCTCCTCAACCTTCATACCTCCACACACCCTGTCATCCCTCCCTCACAGCAGAACCTCACATCATAAGCTACTGAAGACATAGAAGCATTAACATGAGGACAAATATTTTTTTCTATCAGCATATTTACAAAACTATGAGCACGTGTCCCTACACTCTCTTCCCCCTACTTGTTAAAATAGAGAATGTGTCTCAGCCAATATCAGTAGCCAGTACTCCCATCGCCCCCCCAACACTCCATGCCTTAGATCCCAACCATCCTGCCTCCCTACTCAAGGACTTCATGACTATGGTCATTGCCTCTCTCCTGCACTATCAATATTAGCTTCCTGCCAGACCAGTCCCATCAGTATCCAAACATTATCTAGGGCAGGGGTTCCCAAACCCCAGGCTGCAGACCAGTACTTGTCTGTAACCTGTTAAGAACAAGGTCGCACAGCAGGTGAGTGGCTGGCAAGAGAGTGAAGCTTCATATGTATTTGCAGCCAACTCCAGCACTAACATCACCAACTCAGCTCCACCTCAGATCATCAGGCATAAGATTCTCATAGCAGCACTGGTCCCTTGTGTTGAAGATGTTAGGGACCACTAATCTAGGATATCTCACTTTATAAAGAAACCAACAAAATATTCAGAACTTTACCTTTAACTCAGAGCTCACTGTTACCACCTCAGTTCCCTGTTCTGTCTCATAGTAAATCATCACAAAATAATTTTATGCACTCTTGGTCTCCACTTACTCTCAATCTATTTTCTCTCGAACATATCCCATCAGGCTTTTATCTCTACCTCTCCTCTGAAATTGCTTCTCAAGTCACCAACTACCTCCATACTGTTGAAACTGTTTAGTCCATGATGGGCTAGCAGCACTCCACACACATGATCACTCTCTTCTTCTTAAAAGCATTCTGTTTCCTGTGACACACAGTCTTCTAGTCAGCCTGCTACCTCACTGATTGCTCTTACTCTGTGTCTCCTGTTCATACTTGCCTTCTGTTGGACAATTAGTGGTTGGAATGTTTTAAATCATGAACTCTTTTCTATAACATTCTTCCTTCAATGATTTCATTGGTACTATTACAAAAATTTTGTATGGTGGGAACCTCCCAACTTAAATTTCAACCCTCAATGCATATAGCTTTTCAGACCTCCCCAATTGGATGTCTAATAGAAATCTTTAATTTTATCTAAAATCTTGCTTTTTTGCACCACAATCCACTCTCCTCCAAAAATAGCTAGGCCTCCTTTTCTGGCTTTTATTCTCTCACTGAGTGCAACTACCATTCATGTAGCTGTCCCAATCATCACCTTTGATTTCCTTCTTTCTTTTTTCCATCCAATCCATCAACTGCTTCTGCCCATTCTAGCTCCAACACTTATATAGAATCTATCCACTTCTCTTCAACTCTTCTGCTGCTTTTCCCGGGCCAAGTCAACTTCATGCCCCACTTGGACACTGCAGTGGTATAATCAGTTACACTATTTTCACTCACATCTGTGTATATTTCCCCAGCAGTAACTTTTATAGTCTGAAAATCAGAGAGCATTTCCCTTCAGAAAATCTTCCAGTGGCTTTAAACTTCAATTCAGGAAAAAAAAATCAAGTGCCCTACTTGTTCGCTGAGACTCCCTCTCATACCACTCTCTCATACTCACTGTGCTTCCCTCACACTGACCTTCAGCTGGTTTTACCTGCCTAAAGTCAGACCACATTATCTTCCCTGTGTGTGCAAGTCTCTACCTGCAGATCTTTGCATAGCAAGATGCTCCTGTCTTTCGGGTCTCAGGTCAAAGAGGCTACTGCATCAGAACCTAAAGACACAATTCACCCCACCTCCATTGGTATCCACCACATTGTTATTTTTCCCATTCTTCAATTCCTTTATCATTAGTTGATATTACCTTTTAAAATTATTTATACAGTTTGTTATTACTTGTCTCTTCTTATTAGACCATGAGCCCCATGACGGTAGTGACCTGCCTGTTCTGCCCATCTTCACATCCCTAACAATTTAAAAAGTACCTGGTATATGGTCTAATTTGAAATGTATTGACTTAGTAAATGAATGAATACATTACTTAGAGTTTAAATTAATGACCATACATGGACCTCTAGATACCCAAGCAATCTAAGGATGTCCATTGCCCAGACCTCAATTCTGTCCACCCAGGTATGTCAAAACCATATACCTCATCTCTCCCTCCATCGAAGCTCCTACTCATTCATGACCAGGACAGACCTGGATTTAAATCTTACTTCATCTATTTGACAGGTGTCATTGGAAAAGTCTTTAAACTCATATATGCTTCTGTTTTCTTAACAATAAAATAAAATAATAAATACTTTGAAAAATGATTATGAAAGTTAATGAAATATGAAGTTTATAATGCGATCAGGCCTGACATGTATTAGGCTCTTAATAAATAGCAGGTTTTTTCTTCTTTCCTCAGTGTAGATGATTTCAGCTTGCAATTTGGAAAGGGGGTTAGAAAAAACAACTCTAATTAAAGAAATTGACACCAATGTGTGAATGACTCTCAGCCCTTTTGCCATCCCAGAGGAAGCTTATTAACCTAAATGCATTACCAATTAGTAGAATTTCTGTTAGTTTAACAGAGTGAAAAGTTCAGGCAGAGAAGGAAATGTGCCTTTGGGCCAGGGTGGGGGTCCAAAGGTAAGGACATTGCCCATGGGCCAGTGAGGTCACCTCCAATAAATCCCTCTTTCTCTTGTTTGGGTTATTTTTCTCCCTCTTTGTTCATATCTTAACCCACTATCTCCTGAAGCACTCAAGTTTTTTTTGTTTTTGTTTTTGAGTTTTGAGAGTTTCTTTTTTATCCTCTCTCAGGAAGGCAGTCTCCACAAATATCCAGGCCCAGAGATATGGTGACTGTTTATCTGCAGAAGTGTAAGCCCTGTCTATTTATGAAAATAGTACGTGTGGATATAGTTTATAGATAGGTAATGGGATGCACAGGTGCACTTTCATGTGTGCTTGTACATACTTAAATATGCTTGCTTGTCTGTCACATAGTCAGCCAACCATCTGAAATTTCAATATACGGCAAGTTCTTTTTGGCCTGAAAACTATGAAAAATGCATTTGAAAGAGCAAGTTTTTGATGACAATTGTCATTAATAACTTTATTTTCAAATACATTTCACAGTGCATTTCATGCTAGGAAGCGTTTCTTATCTTCTGAACTTTCAGTCTGGCAGGCTGAGTGGAATGGTGACAGTTTACTTTGAACACAGGTAGTGAAAGATCCCCCAGTGAATAGCAACAGCAAAGAAAAAATATAGAGGGGGAGGATGCAAAAGACATCTGTGTTTGCCTTTATAGACACTGTTCAACAGCTCCACATTTGTCCTTCTCTCTTTCTCTTTGTCCCAAGATTGTTTCATAGAGCAAAAGAGCATAAATAATAAAGCATGGCCAAAGCACATCTAAAAATGGCCTTGGTTATTTTAATTATCAATTGTCCACTTATCTGATAAGATAATTCTCTTACCTTACCTCTTACTGCATTATTCCATAGAATTTCTCTTATTCAGTTCTGATTTTTCTGAGTCGTGGCAAGATAATTAAACATCTAAAGGCATAAGACCAGGCCTCTTAATCTACTGTCCACAGTTGGCCACCATTAACAGCCTCAGAACTCAGCCCTGGTGACATTTTTCCTATCTGCCTGATAAAAATCTTCCTGTTCTACAACTAGGCTTTACAACTGTAGTTTGCACATGTCTTTCCCATAAGTTGTCTCAATTTCTGTATTTTGGGTTCCTGCCTGTATACACCTGCTAATATAAACTGTAGATTGATAATATGCCTTTACTATTAACTATGTATTGATTATCCAAATTTCAGTCCAGGCACTGTAAGTAGAGAAATAAATATCCTCCATTAACATTCACAACAGCTCAGTGAATGTAGATATTACAGTATATATAACCTCTGGTTTGTAATAGCAGAATGAAATCTGTATTGAATTACATTCTTCCCCAATCTGTATTATTTTAATATGCACATGTTACATTTATACTGGCTCCGGTACTGCTCCTCTTCTCTACTCATCAGTTTAGCTTGTGTAAGGTTTTTTGTTTGTTTGTGTGTGTGTGTGTGTGTGTGTGTGTGTGTGCACGCGTGCTTTCATTTTTATCAATTGACCATAAGGTTACTACACATTTGATATTCTTTTCAATTACTATAAAGATCAAACCTGAACTATGCAAACTTTTCTGAGCTTTTAGACTTTCCCAAATTGTATGTAGTTTGTAATTTCATCTCAACATATCCATAAAGCTGTGTTGAACTCTATCTTCTAGTTAAATAAAATCAACCCTACCTTGACATGTAAGATTGAGACTGGAAGAGCATGTGAAATACCAAATAGTTGCTGTGATTTGATTGACTAACTCACAGATTCAGCCTTTCCCTGCACTCACACATTTTATTCTGGAGTGTTGGTTCACCAAGACCCCTTCTGCAATTTCCACTTTATTATCAACCCCTTCATTTGTGCTATTCCCTTAAGGAATATCAGAATCCCAAATCATAATGACCAATTATAAACATCACCAGGAGGTGCTGGCTCATGGATGGGACCCAGACAGATTTCCAAGATTTATTTGCGAAGTCTAACTCACAATAAGCAGAAAGTAGGGACTTACCTTTCTCTAATGAATTCTGCCTCTTTATTTTTTTCTTTAAATTGTACATATGTCTTACCTTTCTAAGGACAAGAAACATACAGGGTTGTTATATTCTAAATGAATAATGGAAATATATTTTAATTTAAAACTACATGGCAATGTATCTCTTTACACACAGCAATCTTGATATTCAGCAGTACTGGTGAAAGAAAATGCAGAGGAAGCATAACTAAATTCAATAGTTTTGATGCAATAGGATATATTTAGAATACGTTTATGTGAGGCAAGGTCTCTTTAAGTTCAGAATCAAATTTTTCCACCTGCAATTTTTTTTCTTATTACTGAGCTACAGCCATAGACTCAGATAATGAAGGCTTAATTTTGCTCACTGACTCGTATATCCTGGTATCATAAACCTGTCTCACTACATGTGAATGAAAGCAATTGGGCAAATCACAGCAATTACACTTGGTATTAAAAAAAATTCCACACAAAATATAAGAGGACATTTGAAAAGCCTCAGGTTAATATACTCCACTATCACCCAACGAACAGAGGTCCAAACTCCAAACAACAAATTGGTGTTTAAATGCTCATTTAGCAGACAATGAAAGGCAGTGTTCCAACACCCTTGGAAGAAACCAGATAGAAATGATTTTCAGTCAAAGAGAAATAATCTACATTCCCAAGCCCACAGGTGAGGAGGCACTCTCTACCACAGCTCCATCACAGGCAGATGAGAACTGCTATTTTCAGCCACATTAATGCAGCTGTGTCAGTTTATAGGTGAATCAGTCCTGCTTCATCAGACACATCAACAGCCAGAATCGGAACTGCCATCTTCCCTCTACTTAGACATATTTTCTTAATTGCAGTCTTTAAATAGACGCCATTTCTCCTTCCTCTCCCAAAACATCCATCATAACTGGTAATAGGGCCAGAAATGACCACTGCAGTCATTTTTTTCTTGACCCTCTCTCCTGACTCCCCCTCCCGACCATGTAACATCCCCCACACAGCTGCTCCCTCTTGACTTTCCTCCTTTCATGTTTTAAACACTTCAAAGTTAGGCTGTCAAATCTGTGTAGGCGCAGAAGCCCTGTACAAATCTTGTGGCAATGAAGATCTTTATTGCCTTTTGAGGGGCTTTCTTTTTTATCCTGTTTAACAAAATATGGTCATTAAATAGCAATTGTTTTCTTTCCAAGTGCACTTCCTGTCTTCCTCCATTTTCCACTCTCACTTCTGACATCTCTGGTACTGGTCACCAGTACCCTCTTACCCTCCATTCTAAGAGAAGCAGGCATACCTCAAGTCCTTTGCACAATGCTTACCTCTCCCGTGGGGCCTTTATAGCATGACAATACCAGCTCAAAGAATGACCATGGATCTGGTGGTCCTACTGAACCACAGCCTTCTTCTGCAGGGCTTTAAGTAGCTAAAGAATCCCCAGTCACATGCCCTAACTCTACAACCCTCAGCCTCATCAAAAGGCAATTAAGCCTCTAATTGCATGTTCATTCCCAACCTTTTTTTTTACTTGTGATAAAAAAAAAAATCATGCTACTTAAAATACCAGAATGAACAGTCCAAAATAAAAGGGAAGATCAAAACAACATTCTTTAAAGCCAGAAGTCCAAACTCCAAACCATAACTGAGAGACACAGCTTATGTTAAACTTTAACTTATGATTTCTCACTGACTTCTTGATCTCAGCCAAAGGATAGATACCCTCCATTTATGGACAATTATTTAGCTTGTGTAGGCAATGAACAGGCTCAGACACTATGTGTTAGGTTCCTGGAATGGTAAATGGTATGCAACTTACACACACACACACACAACTATATATATATATATATATATATATATAGTTGTGTGTGTGTGTATCTTAGCATTAATTGGGTCCTGAAAGGAGTAAATGCTTTAAAATATATCAAAAAAAAATCTGTGAATCAGTGATTCATACCTATTTCTATTATATATGATTTTAACAATTCTCAGTGAGCAGGACCTTTCAAATATTTAAAGGAAAGCATATAAATATTTATTTTTTAAATTTATTTAATTAATTTCAAGAATACAGTACATTGGTTAGACATCTATATAGTTCAAAAAACGATTCCCCCAATTGCTCCCTCCCTCCCCTGACCCTCCACCTAGCCAATGTATTAATGCAAACTGCATTCCCTATGCTGTGCTCCCCATCCCTGTGACCATCCATTGGCTACTAATTTGTACTTCTTTAACTCTTCACCCCACTCTCCCAGCCCCCAAACCCCCCTCCCCTCTGTCTGTCACCAAATTGTCCACTATATTCATGAATCTGTTTTTGATTAGTTTGATCTTTTTATTTTTTAGATTCCTAATGTAAGTGAAATCATATAGTGTTTATCTTTCTCTGTCTGATCTAAATACCTTCTAGGTCCATCAGAGCAATATCTTTTTCCATCCTCTTCCTTTTAGTCTGTGTTTCTTTTAATCTGAAGTGAGTCTTTTGTATTTTTCCTTCTTTAGAAGCTCCTCCAATATATTCTGTAATACTGGCTTAGTAATAATAAATTCCTTTAGCTTATTTTTGTCTGGGAAGCTCTTTATCTGTCCTTCAACTCTAAATGATAGCTTTGCTGGATAAAGTATCCTTGGTTGTAGAATCTGGGTCTTCATCTGTTGATTTTTTTTTTTTTTTTTTTTTGCCAGACTCTTCTGTCCTGCATAGTTTCTTTTGAGAAATCAGCTGCCAGTCTTATGGATGTTCCCTTATAAGTAGTTATCTGTTTTTCTCTTGTTGCTTTAATATTCTTTCTTTCTATTTAACCTTTGGCATTTTAATTATGATGTGTCTTGGTGTGAGTCTCTTTGGATCCCTGATTTTTGGAATTCTCTGAGCTTCCTGGGGTTTTATGTCCACTTCCTTCACCAAGTTAGGGAAGTTTTCCATCATTGTTTCTTCAAACAGCTGTTCAGCATCTTGATTTTCTTCAGTTATGCTGATCAGACAGACATTTGGACCTTTAATAGTGTCCCATATATGCCTTAAATTATTTTTATAGTCTTGGCATCTTATCACTTGCCATTCTGCTTGTGTGTCCTTGGATTTCCCATCTTCTAGATAGTGCATTTATTCACTTTGTTTATTCTTTTGTTTATTCCATTTAATATACTTCTCATTTCAGATAATGCTTCTTCGTTTTGGACTGGTTCCCTTTTATAATTTCCATTACCATATTTATGTTTTTTATCTCTTTGTTGAAGTTCTCTACACTTCCCAAAAGTTTATTGAGCATCTTTATAACCAGTGCTTTGAACTCTGCATCTGTTAGATTACTTGACTCCATTATATCTGGATCTCTGTTCTGTTCTCTCATATGGCTTTTGCTTCTTTGTCTTCCTATTTTGGCTGTCTTTCGGTGTCTGTTTCTATGTACTAAGCAAAGCTCCTAAGTCTCCCAGTCTTATTAATGTGGATTTGTGAAGTAGGTGTCTGTTGAGTGGCACAGTCCTTAGAGGAGTTCAGCTGCAGGGAAAACTTAGCCCAAGTCTCTACCTCTCTGGGGCCACCTGTTAAGATTCAGCAAGCAACTCACAGATGATGTGCTGTCCGGTACACTGGTATGGGGGAGGGCTCAACTGGGAACAATGGATACTGCCGGCATTTCTGTACAGAGTGAGTCTCACCTAGGCCCTCACTTCGACAATGTCTCCCTGTTAAATCCCTAGTGCCCCCTGAATATAGCCAAATCAGTACTGGTGCTCAAAGCAAGCAGGTCCATCACCGCAAAAATCCACTCGTGGACGCAGCCCCTTTAAGAGATGTCTGCCGCTGCCACTGCCACTCCTGTAGCCTCAGTCTCACTCAGCCGCTGGAGACTGGGAAGCCCCGCATCCTCGCCTCATCCTACTTTCTGCCATTGCAAGTGCTTTCTGGGATTTCTCCCTAGTTGTATGGCTTGTTCATCTAGATTCCAGGTGATTTTTCCTTGGTGCTTGTTCCTTGTTTCTGTCACAACTTTGATTTGGTCACCAGAGGGATGAACAGAGCCTCTATCATCTACGCCATTTTTTTAGTAGGTCTTAAGCATATGAGTACTCAGAATAAACTATACTTTGGGGAAGAGGGGCTAATTACAAAAAGAAATAAATCATATAAAGGCAAAACTACCTAGCACAAGCAACAATTTAGAACAACAGCAAAACAAACAAACAAAAAAGTTAGTAACTCTTGACCCATTGGTGCTCCAATTCCAGATAATTTTTTGAGTAAAGCTTATGAGTCTAGTAAAATGTTATTTTACATTTCTAAATCATTAAATCCCAGATCATAGCCACCTTTTCAGAGAAGTTGTCTAATGTTGCATTACATTCCACTCAATAAGGAGTTGACCTTCTTCACAAATGAGCAAAGGAAGTAAAAACCATATTGAAAGTAACAGGTGATAGATCCAAATGCCTTTAGGGTCTTTGAGATTCAACTTTAACCTTTTCCTTCCTGAGAACACAGTTGGGGCGGGGGGACCCTAAGTCAAATTTGAATGCTAAGTGAAATCTAAATCCAAATTTAAAGCTAACCATAACCTTTTAGAAATATTTTCTAAGGCTGCTGTAACAAAGTATCATACATTGGGGAGTCAGGGAGATGGGAGCTTAAAACAATAGAAATTGATTGTTTCACAGTTCCGAAAGTTAGAAGTCCCAAACTGAGGTTTTGGCAGGGTCCCGCTCCCTCCTATGCACCTACAGAAAGGCCCTTTCTTACCTTCTGGTAGCCCCAGGCATTCTTTGGCTTATGGCAACAAACCTCTGAATTTTTCATCCTCACACAGCCATCTTCCCTTTCTGTATCTTCACATGGTATTCCCTTTCTGTGTGATTGTGTTCAAATTTATCTCTTCTGATAAGAGCACTATCATTTTGGATTAGAACACACCCTAATGACCTCATCTAATTTGATTATTTCTGCAAAGACCCTACTTCCAGATTAGGTCACATTCATAAGTAGACAGGTTAGGGCTTCAACATATTTGGTGAGAGGGAGGGGCTCAGGTCAACCTATACTACCTTATCAGAATGTTATTTTACTAATACAAATACATTATTATTAAAAAGGCAAGTTTGGAGTTAGAAATGAGCCGCAGTGATGTTTGTAATTACAAGAGGTTAATTAGCCATTTCAAGCAGAGTCCCCTGGCTGGTAGCTCTTCAAAAAGGAGCACACAGGGGCCACCACCTTTCCAGAGCCAGGGCCTCCACCCTGCAGGATCATAAAATCAATTTCACCAGTTCTACCAAAGTTGTTCAGGCTGTGAAGGATTGATTCATGTCCTCTTACCTGACAGTTTATTCATCACCATAACTGGCATGAGGGATAGCGAATTCATGCACACTGGCCATGCCCTTCTCCTGGGCAAATCCACTTGGGATAATAAACTAGTAACTGTTGGATTAGTACAAAAGGAGATAGAAATATCCTTACAGAACACAACTGAGTGATTAAGTTTCAAGAGCTGCCATTCTCTATTTCAGAAACATTATAACTAAATAACTAAGGAATTGAGTACGATGTACACAAGAAGTGCTTAATACGTAATGGATGGAGACCAGTGATCTAGAACCAGAGTCTTATTTCTCCCTAGATAGTATAAGAAACCTGGTGACAGGTTCCTATTCTGAGTTTAGTTTTTTCTAAATTCTGAGCAGCACTTTTTGCATTTGTTTGCATTATAGCTGGATGTTTACATATCTCTGTCCTCTGATAGATTATAAACCTCTCTCCTATAAGATCCCCATGAGTTATACTCATTTGCCAATCCCCAGGCCCTAGAAGAGACCCAGACCACAGAAAACACCTTTTGCCATCTTGCCTTTGATGATACAACTCACATACAATATGTCAACTTTCAAGTAAATCATCATCTGCCTTACACATCTCTTTTCTCTGTATTCACTCCATTTGATGGGAATACCACCTATAGACTAAAACATCCATCCTAAAAAAGTTCAAACATTACCATTTATCTCTTTCTTCTTTTTCTTTCAAAATCAGTAGGCTTTGGCAATCACTGTCTATATACAAATGCCCACCCTTTTGTTCCATAGTCTCTTCCTTCTCTGGTTGGGAAGGGAATGTTGAAGGAATTTATTCTCTAAAATCAAGTCCCAATATGCCAACCTATGAGTCTATATGCTAGCTCCTCGACCAGGGTAGGTGGTGAGAGGTATATTTCAAAATGCAAAATTAAGCAATGAGAACGTGAACTCAATTTTTTTTTAAATAGGGAACTTAGGCCAATATATCTAAAAGGCTCAACATCCATTTCTGTGATATGTAATCCACAGATTAATATTATGTTGACTTTTCCAAAATAATAAAAAATACACAAAGGGAAACACTGTAAATAATCTTGTCAGTGTTAGAAGAACTAATACTCTGCCTGCTTAGTTTTATCTATAAGGTTAGATTAAGTGTTCAGCCAAGAATCATTTGTGCAGTGTGAGCAGCCTTTAGTAGCACCATGTGACTTCTGTCATGTTAAGAGTCTCCGAGAAATAACATATCTGTTTTAAGATTCTTAAGTTCAAGATGTATATGATGTGAACATATGAGATTTAAGTGGCAGTAATTATGGTATTATAACTTTTAGAGGAGCCTCTGGTGTTATTTCATCTGTTTGAGGATAAATTTAGCCTCATTGAATTATGACAGTTCAAATCAAGAGTTTTATGAATATTACACTACCATGAGCCCTTTTTTCATCTTCTGGCCACCAATATTATCTGCTAATATTTGTTTTGTATTAATACAGATGTCAAAAGACAGATAGATTCAATCACTGAGAGCCGAAAGCGGGAATGTACATGACATGACTGAGTAACACTTGAACTTTATTTAAGCCCTAGCAGGAAAATCAATGAGTAAGGAAAACTTAGGCCATATTAAAGAACAAAGTATTATGTGGGGGGGGGGGGGCTTGGGGGATGGGGAAACATTGGAAAAGTAGAAGGTAGAAGTAGATTCAATGTAACTTTAGAATTCATTTGATGACAACAACTGTGGACTAGTTTTCATACATATAAATAAAAAAGGAGCCACAAAAAATAAAATTTATGATTATTGAAGAAGTTTGTGAGATGGAAAAAGAAAAGGATGTTTTCAATGGCTTCCTATTTCCTTTATTTACATGTTTATCCATTATTACATGTACCAACCAAGCCATTAATGTAACAAATAATTATCAAAAATCTAAATTTCTTAATAGTCTATGCTATACCCTCAGTATAAGGGGAAAAAAATCATAGTAACTATCTTTGAGGGACTTATTGTCTAATCGGAGATAAAGATATGTGAACAAATGAGAGAAGGAAGGTTAAGTTACAAATACTAATGTAAATAAATATGTACAGGTGACAGTGTGTATATTGCAAAGGGACAGTAGACAGTTCTCCTTGGGGAGAGGAAACAGAAAAGACTTCACAGAAGACATTATATCAAGAATACAAGGGTATCCACTCAGACTAGATGGAAAGTGCATTCCTGGGAGAGGGATGATGTGGACGAAGCATCAGGGGCTGCTAGTGTGCCAATATGGACTTCCTCTTTCCCCCCCACATTTGGTTTTCTGTGAAGGCTCAACCTCATCTACTTGAATCTGAAACCAGAGCATCTCACTTTCAGTGTGAGGTCACTGTCATATTGCTCTATTTTATTTTTCCTTAGGATTTATGTTATTCTTTGGTATGTATCTTTATCTAATTGCAAATTGTCCACTTTGCCCTACTGACTCATGTGCTCGAAGAGAGAGTAGACCTTGTCTATCATGTTCACTCCTGTATTTTCATGCCTAAAATATTCTGGCTAAATGAGAGGATGTAGAAATACTGATTGAATAACTAAATAAATATTTGCTAAATGCCTACTATGAGCCAGGCACTACAGATATGGTCCCTGCTCTCAGGGTAATAGAATTCAAGACAAGCAGGCAGTTAATAAACAAAACAAGTGATTTTTTTTTAAATAGTAATAAAGTCTATGAAGAAAATAAAACTAATGGGAAAGAGTAAAGGGGACAGGAGTGGTAGGGTCTACGAAGTTACATAGGGTAGTTAAGGCAAGTAGCTCTGAAAGGATGTTTATTGTGTTAACATTTCTCCTGAGCAAATGGCTCAAATCCTGCCTATAAGTCCTTCACAGTATTATAGAAGAACCACCTGTCTAATGGCAATGCCAGAGACAGAGTAACCGTTGTGATAATGGACAAATAACTATGTTATATAAGACTCTTGAAATTATTATTAGCATAATTTTGTTTCTGATTGCATATAACACAATCACAATCTACTATATTAAATTTATTTTCAGACAGCAGACTTTCTAAAACTTATTTTTGTGTTATGCAACTACTACATTAATTCATTCCCCCTGCAAAAGATCCCAACACCATAGAAGTACACAGAGCAAGAGAAAAGAAATTTGGAGATTAGAATCATTGTGTGACCTCCCTGCGGTGGGCCTGAGGAAGTTGCATAGCTGTCAAGAGTATTTGAAGAGCTGACTCAGCACTAGGATTGAGCAATCATTGTTCAGCATCCTCTAAGAAGAGGAAAGAAGTATAGTCAAACATATGGTTTTTAATTTGTGGCAGGAAGAGGATCCTTCAGAATTTACTCAGAGACATTACCAACCACATACCAACAGAGAAACACATTGCTGAAAGACTTTTCTGCAGTACACTCTTGCGTGAATGGGAAAACTGGTCTCTGGAGGAAACAAGGGGTATGATCTGTTTAGCCTCCCACACACCATATTTTCCTCAAGAGAAAATTCATGAAGATATTCACTTGTATTGTCCCAGGGGTAAAGCATTTTCATCAACTTCATAGCCTTGAAAAATCTGTTGGTCTTGTCAGGAAAAAAAAGAAATCTTACAGTTAGGATCAGAATGGTTGAATGGCCCCGGGAGATCAGGTGGGACACAGGTCCGAGCACTACTTGACATTTTATCTCAGCAGTAGATCATTGGAGTAGGACCACAGAGAAATGAAACGGTGAAGTTGGAACCTGAAAGCACTCAGTGCTAAGAACAAGGACCCAGTGACACAGTCCCAACTCCTCCCTAAGATGTGATACTTGACCCTCTCATATACTATGCCCTTGACTGCGATGGGTACATTTCCTAATTCCCCAGCATATTTGAATTAGGGTTGCTAGAGTTCTATAATAAGTTTGTGCAGGCTGCTAATTAAATGTTTCTTGCCACCCATTCTATATTAATTCCATGTGAAATTGGGGCAAGGCTAGAGAGGACTGCTCATACAGTCTCCTGGGCTGACCCGCCACACTGCTTTTGTTGACAGTGATTATTTAATCTGAAATCCTTCCCCCATGAGCTTTCCTCCTCCTTCTCACCCTCTGATTAAAATATGGATCAGATGCTGCAAAATTACTATTCTTAGGAGCAACTGATGCAAATATGGTTGCTTTTTTCAATTATTCGGCAACCGATCCAATGGTTCCAAGACAGAAGTTAATTAAAATCTAATTGAAATAAAATCATTTCCAATTCTCTTTCCCTTTGTCAATTGCCTGAGTAGAGGCATCCTTGCTTTGTGGACAAAACCTCTTCCTTCCTATTACTTCCTTCTGCTTTGTAAATAGCTATCCCTGATTTTATCGCAGAACATCAGGGCTGCTAGGAGGAGGCATAGGCAGGGAAGGATGAGGAAGCCCCTGACAAAGCAAAAGGAGGATGTTTAAAGAGATAATGGTTGGCTAAAAGAAGGAATGCAGATGGGGGAAAAAAGGGAAATGAGAATAGTGGTCAGAGCAGCAATCAGACAATTTAGGAGAGAAGGGGCAGAAAGAGGGAAAGTCACAGGGTCTGGTGGAGACGGGTGAGCTAGTGACACAGTATTTGGCTTGCACATGTCTAATGTAGGCCTCCCCTGGGGCCTTGTTCAGGAATGTGGAGCAGTAACCAACATTTAAAGATCAGGACTTGTTACTTAAACATTCATATTTTGGGCTTCCCTTGAAATATTGAAAAATCCAGCAACCTTGTATCCTCTTTCCCACTTGGCAACAGGGAACAGGGCTGAGAAGAAGTCACTCTTTTATTGGAGGGAAAGATGTGAGTCCCCAAATTTTCTAGTTCCCACTGGGCCCCTTTTGCTCATTCTCATTAATGATGTCACAAAAGGAATTTGAGTTTGAATTTTGCTAGTGAGTAAAAGCCCTTCAGGTGTCCAAAGATACAGAACCTCTACTACTGATGACAGCAGCCTTTGGGACAAGTGTTTTAATGTCCCTAAACCTCATTTCCCTAATCCATAAGAAAGGATGTGATAAAAGTATTATCATGCAGTTGCTCAAAAGTACTAATCTGTATTTAAATGCTCAGGAAATTGTAAAATGCTATTCACACTTGTTTTTATAATTTTTTTTCCCTAATACAGTATTAGAATTCTTTTTCAGAAGGACAGTAGAACATATAAAAGATGAGGTAGGGGCTTTAGAAGTCTGATTAGAGAAATGCTGATAAGGGTGATGAATGAACATAGCAGAGGCAAAAAAGGAAAGGAAGAGAAGGAGAATTATGGAAAGGACAGACGCCCAACATGAAAGGGTGCAGAACCCAGGGGCAGTGAGGCCTGTAACTCACCAGAAAAAGAGCACGGACAGGCGCTCACACCAGCCCTGTAACCTTAGGCACACTCTCCAACCTCTCTTATTCTAATACATCAGGCTCTTAATCTTCAAAGAAGGGAAAATCATACTTAGTCACAGGGCTGTTTGAAAACTAATGGAGAAAAACACCTGTAAGTTACCTGACACAAGTAAGGGCTTCATAAGCATTAGCCATTGAGTTAATGTTAACTAATGCTACGCACAATCATCCAAGACTTCATATGATGTTAAGGGAACAAGTTTTGTTTTTTCTTTTGTTTATTTGTTTGCAAAACAAATGCCACATTCTTATCCCTTTTTTAAATATAATGCAGAAGCTTAGAATTTATTTACCTAGCACCTACTGACCCCCTGGGCTTCTTCAAATGGTACCACTAATTATTCCCTTCACTAAAGACCATGGAAAAGGAAAATCCTGTTGGGGACCATGAGTATAAAGAAATGTGTGGGCTCAAAGGATCTGACAAGGATGGGGCTGGCTAGACAGATCACTATTAATGCTGCCTGGCTCAGAGGGGTTTCAAATGAGAATACAGGTTCCTTTGTAACTCTCAGTTAAAATATTCAAAAATTGCCCCAGGCTGGGAGAGGAGATTGAGTATATTAGGAAAAGAGTGTCCTTCAAAAATATAGTATTTAAGGTGAGGAAGAACAATGTACATTAACAATTTACAATAATTTTTCTTTAATAAAGCAGGACTCAACAAAGAACAAGATGTCTTAGTTAGACCCAGGTCAACCTCTCTGCATAGTATAGAAAGAGAAAAACATTTAAAGTAACATCATAAGTGGGGAGTTTAAGGAGACAGCCTCTCACTGATACTGGAGGAATTCGAGAGTCATGGAAATGGGGCAGAGCTACAAAAATTAAAGCAACTAGCAACTTCTGCTTTCCTATTCATGAAATCTACTTCATTCCCTCAACCGGGGTCTCTCAGATGTAATGTATTTTTCTGTAACCCAATTTGCTATTTTTTTCCCCTTCATTTTCCTTTTCCAGCATTCCAGTGTAGTCATCTAGAGCTCTCATAAGTTGCCCGCTGCTGAGTCTTTCTCTCATACCATGCAGTCTTTCCCTCAAATGAATTATTCCCTATTATTAATCCTTCCTTGCAAGGGGTTGTGGAGAATTACACTGATGAAATTATAGCTGTATTAGCAGGAACTCGAGGGAGGAAGCTGTCACTACATTACTCAGCAGCTCTGACCACAGCTCTCCTTCTTTCCAGCAATATTACCAAAAGCTTAAGGGTGAAACAAACTTGTTTTGAGGCCCAAGGAAGTGAAACTATTTGCCTCTGCCCTCTTAACAGTAGAGTTTAGGAAGGCAGTGGCCCTCTCAGCCCTATGGGAGAAGCCCTGCTGATTCCATAAGCAATTTAATATTTGCTTGTCAGAGTTTTTCCTACTCTAGGCACTCTCTACAACACCTAGCCCTATAAATAAATAGAAATGATTACTCCCACCAAACCCAATGAAGAGTTTAAGCCAATCCCGGTCACAGGCACCTACCTGGAAACATTGCCAAAACTTCCTGTGAAAATGAAGATGTGCTTAAAATGGAACCCTGTCTTTGACATGATCTCCTTCGACCCTCTCATTTATGAGACTTATACTCACCCTACAATGTTAGGTGATGTCAACACAGTGAGGATTAGAAAAGTTATATGATCTGCTTATGTTCATTAACCTAAGGTGCTAGCTTCCAAGTTTATAGATTTGTCTATTCATGCTTAAGTGTTTCTCGGCTTTTCAAAAGCTGTTAATCAGTTAATTTCTGACATTACACTTATTTATAGAAATAAATTTCAAGGGATCAATTCCATTCTTTTATACTTTTGATGTTTTAAACTGTGGTCTTTAATCAGGGGTAAGCATCCAATTTACCTGGGAATATTTTTTCCAAAATAAATAAGTTCTACCATCAAGATTCTGATGCAATGAAGCTATTACATTGTATTTTGCTAACGCAGGTACGCACACCCTAGAAGGAGAACCTCTTTCTGAGACATGGCACTGACATTATTTTAAGCACATGTATATCCATGCGTACATGTAGAACACATGTATCCTTGGCACTCAAAATAAGAAACTGGCACAAAATAAGTACTCATCTGATACTTGTTAAAAACAAAATGAATAATGACTTCTGGAAAATACTTCAGCCTACAAAATTTGAGTGCAGTTATTTAGATCATAGTGAACTGTCTATATGTATTAGAAAAATGTGTCATATAAAAGACAGAGGTGTTCCTGTAGATTACGTTTTACTTGACCACACCTGTTTAGATTTTGCTGAATTTAGGCAATAGTTTTAGAAGAAAAAATATATGGAAGAATCAAAGGAAGGCTGCTCAGGTATCTAAAGACTAAATCATTGTATGAAAATCTAAATGTATGATTTAACTAGCTGGCAGAGTTTTCCTAGGTACACCTGGCATATTGGGAAGAGCAGTCATAAACTGGTTCATTTCATATATCTTTCTTCAGCCTGTGGCAGGAATTCTGGTAGCCAAATATACAGGAATCCAGCCTTCAGAAGCTTGGCATCTACTGGTGGGAAAAATAAGTTAGCAGACAAATTACAAGAGAGTGTCATAAATAATAAAAACTATCATGTAGATATGCACAGGTGCTATGGGAATTGAGAGAGTAAAAATGTTGATCAGAAAATCTTCCTGGTGGAGCTGTACCTGGAATTGGTTTCACGAAGGGAGGATCCAAGGAAAGGAAGAAGGACTCATTCTAAATCAATGTATCAGTATTTGTGGTAACACAGGTTCAAGAAAAGGGAATGTAGCCCATGTGAGGACAGTAAAGAGTCGACCTGAGAAGAAGCAATGAGAAAAGGCTTTGGAAAAGGTCATGTGAGGGAGCTAGATTTTTGTTATGTAAATAATGGGAAGGGGAGTGGCATAATCATATTCAAGTTTTAGGAAGAGTCCTAAAAAAGGTATATTATGTCAGAAAGATAAAAGATAAGACCAATTTAAAAATTTCTGTGATTAATCCAGATGAGAAATGATAACCTAGAGTCTGTATCAGGTGTTGACAAATGTTTTCTATCAAAAGCCATATAGTAAATTTTTAGACTTTGCAGGACTCTTGTCTTTAGCACAACTATTCAACTCTGTTGGTGTAGCTGGAAAGCACCCATAGATAATATATTTTTTAAAATGAGCAAGCCTTTGTTCCTGTAAGACACTATTTACAAAAACGTGTGGTAAACCAGGTTTGGGCTGTCAGCCTTTGTTTGTCAGTCGTGGTTTAGACCAGAGGAATCACCCCTCTGGGTCACTTGCACTACATTCCTAGCACATGGGCCTATGTACTTGATTAATTGCTACCTGTGTTGAGATGCCCAGAAGGTATGAAAACTAACAAAATGTTGTTGTTGTTGTTTTTAATTCACTGTAGTTTTGAGAAAGATCAAGGAGTTACACCTGTATAGACAACAAACATGTGCTCACTTACACATACTACCCTAATTCCTTCACTCTGTAGCATAGGACCAGGGCGTGTGGAGAGCTCTACAAAGATCATTGCTGAGAAACCACAAAGCAGGTCATTGTAACTTGACTTAAAAATCCTTACTTGGCATGATTCCTAGTGGTCTTCTTTTAGTCATCAGTACCTCACACTCATGCTAAATTTATTTGTATTTTTTTGTCCTAATAAACACTAAAGTTTTTGCAAGTAGAATAGCCCTTCACTGCCATTTATCATGTGCTTGGGCCAACTCAGTTATTTGTAACTGAAAAAGGCAAACTCCTTTTAACAATAGCTTTTAAAAAAGTGTATTTAGAAAAAATATATGGAGCAAAGTATCACATTTCAAACTCAGACACCCTTTAAAAATGTGTGGGATACTATTCAGGACAGTGTCACTATACTGACTGTGTTCTCACCAGTAAAATTAGGCAGGTATCAGCTTTCACATCCCAAATGCTCTCTGGGTTCCCGGAGTAGAGGCCTTTAGTAAATGGGTAATATTGATGTTCCCTGGGGTGGGGGGTGGGGGGAGAGGGGAAGTACATTCTCTCACTAGGCCCAGACTCCCAGATTTCTGCCTATTCACTCCTGAAAGACCCTTCTTGAGCTTATGTCCTATTACAGACAGATTCCTCTGTATGCCAGTGGTAGACATACTGAAAGCACCCCTTCTCCCATCTCTCCTCCTTTTCCTCCTTCCCTCCCTCTCTCTCCCTCTTCCTCTCTGCCTATTTTTGTCAGACTTAGTGATGATTTGGGTTCATCTACCCTATTCCCCAGTCTTCCAGGTGATGAGGAACTCTTCCACATGACTGGCTGGGGTACCAGATGGGAGACTGGACAGAGCCAGGCTACATGGCTCAATAAAGACACTTAACTTTGATCTCTTCTATCTCATACTTTGTAATGCTGAGAGCAATATCCCCATCACTATCGCCCCTTTACAGTGCCACAGAAATTAAAAGTTAATTAAAGAAAAGGGTAGAACATCTTTCCATTAGGCATTATAACACTTAAGGGCAAATTAATTTATAGCCTCCTTTAGAGATACTGTTGATCAGGTTTTCCTTTCCAGGGTGTCAATGAGCTTTCTGGAAATAGTGTCCCAGAGACCGAGATTTATAGCCAAGAAATTCGTTGTCTCAATGTACTGAGATGTGGCCACATGGAACTCAACAAACTGCCAGACAACTGCCAACACTTGGGACTGTTCTCCTAAGACTTTCTCAATGCAACCTGAAAACACTAACATCAAAATCTTTCCTCAGGTCTACTAGTCAACAGAATAACTGAATTGGCAGTAAGGAAATAAAGTCAAAAGTGTTTTAAAAAATATATTTTAGCTGCTTGGTGTAAAGTACTTTTTACTTACCTCTCAAAAATGCTTGCTAGTTCATAGAAATCAGGAGGAAAATAATTTTTAGAAATCCCTCAAATAGTCATGAAATGAGCAAATCTAAGAGGTAACTTTCTAACATTACCATCATACCATTCACAGTGGACAAGAACATGGTAAATTTAGAGTCGGGATTATAGGAGCCTTACCATCAATCCAGTGCATGAGCCTCCCATCTCCCACTAACATGATCAGTGGTCATGCAACCACTGGGACTCTTTGAGTGTTGAGAAGTCACACTGTGCCAGGTACTGTATGAAATGCTAGCGTTACAGGAGCAAGGTTCCCAATATTCCTCCCCCTCCATTTAGAAAACTTTGAGTAACAGGAAACATTCCATATATACCACTCTTACTTGGGATAGCCCTGTATGACTGAAGTTGTTACTTAAGTTATTCATGTTGCTTCTACTCACTGATCCTAACTCTATCTCTTGAAATCTACATGTTATATAATTTTTCTAATTGTCATATAAGGCCCAAGAAAATGGTTTCATTCTCTTTCTTGACATAAATTACTGGGAAGGAAAAGGTAGAATACATAAATGTGTTTCCTCAACATTAGTAAAAGCATGAGACAACACCCTTCTTAATGGGTCATAGATAATATAACCCATTGTCAAGGTTTGGTCATTCATCAGCCTATACTGTCTCTCAGACCCTGAGGATAAACCCTGCCAAAGTTCATGGACCCATAAGGACTGAATGTGTGCTGTATATTTTCATGGTCAAGTATAGGAAAACAAGAATTAAAACTAGCGGAGAAGACATATTCACAGCCAGCAATCCCTAACTCCTCGTTGCTTTGTTATAATGTATTTCTGTTTTATTAAAGTGTTTCCTTATTTAGTAAAATGTATATTCATTACATTATAATAATAGGAGTATCTACTTGTCAAAATATATTAACAATATTCTTGGAATAAGACTCCAGAATTGTGCTAATTTGTACCTCATTGTTAGAATTAAAAACAGCAAAAATGATCCAGCTCACATTTGTTAACTTGGACTTAATAGGATACATAGGCCCTATCTTCTTTAGTTTATAATAAATGTTAGTGTTAGTGACTTGTAATGCTTATTTTTTACTCTTTATGCCTCAATTGTTTTGGGTAATTACCTCTCCTAGTTCTTGGAAAGAAATGGGAAAGTAAAGAATTCATAATTTGGTCCCCATAACTTTTTTTCACTCTTTTTAGAAATCTCAGATAACACTAAAAATACTGATTTTTGGTCAGGTATTTGAGCCTGAAATTAAACTTTTAAAGTATAGTCTTTGAAGGATTCTCTATTTCTTTTCTTCCCCCCTTTTATATTGATTTTTCTCTTTTTATTTTTTGATGCTACTTCTTTTCTTGTGCTGGGGATTTGTTAGAGTCACATCTGTACATGATTTCTTATTTATGTTTGTTTTGTACATAAGCACCAGATGCTTCAACGTCCAGCTTCCCAATCAGTCAAAAAGAGTTCTATAGTAGTCAGGGCTATCAGTCAGGCAGAATGAGGACTCCACCCACCTCCCTCAGTCCCAATGCAGGTGCCTCAGAGAAGCAGATCAGGTAGCCCTGCAGGGCTGTTTATTAAGCACTTAGTGTATGGAGAAATAAAATAGTGTAAGCATACAGCACTAAGTCACCAATACTAGCATCTGTGGAAATCTGGAGGATTAATGAAATTTTATAAGTTGGCGGTAGGAAATTGAAAAGTTGTAAGTATTCCCACATGAGTTTATGTCTTTCAGTGAAAAACACCTACTTCAGGTCTTCCACAAGAGCATTTACTTTTTCTATAACCAATTATGATGCTATTTTACAGGTATGATGCCACTTTCAAGAAATATCCTCCCTATTGTGAACAAGCTTTATACAATTCTGCAAAAGTGATGGATGATGGTTTCCACTGTGGCATATTACATATTCGCATGTCTTTCCACTCACCTTGGAACATAGCAAAGTCCCTTAAGACATTCCAAGTAAAGTCATCATCTACAATTCTCTACTGTGTATATGTGCATACATGCACGTGTGTGTGTGTGTAATACTTGGCACTTGCCTCAATCTTGAGATTACTGTGTGTGCTTGTGCTCTGACAGCAGCATCTCTGAGGAGATGATATAAAAGCTGCAAGCATTTCCCCAACTTGCCTGTGATTTTCGTGAAGACCAGAGGAGGAGGACATTATGACTGGTCCAGATTTGGATGGTACCCCAACGCAAGACCTTTCTTGATTCAAGGTAATAAGATATAGTATAAAATATTGGGGTTAACTTAGAAGATATAAATTCTTGTCCTTATTCTGCCTCTTATCAGCTATGTGATCAGCAAATCACTTAATTTCTTTGTGTTCCATTTTCTATAAAATGATAATAACGATACTTCTTTTCTGTACAGAGCAATTGTGAAAATCACGTTAGATCATGCCAATGAAAATGTTTTATAATGCCCTCTACAAACATAAGGCAGGACTGTTGCTTGCTAAAGCTGATGAAGTAAATAATTAGCTCCCTTCATCTATCCTTGTCTTGTCCTCTCACACAATCACAGCATTGGGCAACTGATACTTCTCAATGGGACTACAGCACAATGACAAAAACAAATAGGATCAGAATTTCTTGGTCTTTGGTTCTTACCTGCTAAAATACAATTTGCATAGTGAAATAGTTTGCAATGCTTTTTTACTTGCATTGATTTGTCTTATCAATCTCAAGGCATAAATACTACTTTCTCCATTTTATAGACAAGGAAATTGATGTTGAAAGAATTTAAGTAAATTGCTCAGTTATACTATTGATTATTAGAGCTTTGGAATTCAAGGGTGAATTTTAGCACTATCATATAGAGATACCAACTGATTATTCATATCATCTATTTAATCTACATTATTTCTTGCCACCAACTTCTAGGCCCTGAAGGTATACCAATGACTAAAACAGGCAATGCCTTTTGCCTTCATGAAGCTAATCTTCTAGAGAAGAGTGGGTGACTATTAACAACAACAACAAAAACACATCACTATACAATGCATCAAACATTGATAAGTGCTATGGAGAAAAATCAATCAGAGTAAGTGAAATAGAGAGGGCCAGGATGGAGGAAGATGCTATTATGCTATTTATCACAAGAGTCATATGCGAGAAGATGACCTGTGTGCAGAAACCTGAATGAGATCAGGGATTGAGCCATGCGAACATCTCAGGGAAAGGTTTTCTCAGCAGAGGGACCAGCAAGTACAAAGCAAATGCACAGCTCTCATGTGGGACCACACAGGCCTGCCCCAGAAACAGCAAAGAGGGTAGGGTGGCCAAAGTGGCTCAGATAACCAAACATAATATTGTAGGTAAGAATGACGCTGCACAAAGTGGGGGAAGATGGATTACATAGGTCCTTGTTGGCCTAAGATTTTATTCTGAATGAGTGAGAAACTGCTTCATGAGTCTCTAGAGATATTTGTTGTTTTCACCTGCGCAGGTGAGATGCCAATTTTATTTAATGTTAACAATTTTAACCAGTATATATAATTTCCCTAATACTTTCAACTTTAATCTTATGAGGATGATCCTGCTGTCAGAGCACAAATATTTTTCTGTTCTAGCTAGAAACTTCAAAATGAATTGTGCACATTTCATCTGAAATCTTATGTCTAGTCCTCCCTCTTAGTGAAATAATCCTTCAAAGAGGCATCCTCATTAATAAAGAAACTTTAAAGTCCCTAGAGAAAAACATCCTTTGCCATCAAGAGTTGATTCTCATGGAATGAGAATAAGCCCTTCTAACCCCCAATGGTTATGGATGACTGTTCTTACCTTTTCCCACTACACCCATCAGGTGCCACTTAACATATTCCCCAGTCATCTTGAGAAATTAGATCAATCCCCCCTTTGCCCATTAAAAGGCTCATAAACAGTTGCAGCATCAAATTAGTGCTGGTAAATTTCTTCAACTTGGAATGTGTTAAAATGCTCAGCTGGGTAAGAAGAATCAATTAGGGCCAGACAGGGTATTGGAAGTTAAACAATTTGTCTGTCTTATGATTCTATACTGTGGAAAGGGTGTGTGTGTGTCTTTACATTTCAATTCAAATTTAAAATTACTCATGTGTATATTTGTATAATTCAAATCATGGCTGGAGCAGAAAATACCAACCGAGTGAGAGGTTATTGTTTGAAGAATCAGAAAAGTCTTATATGTACCTATAAATTTGTAACTTGTAATTAAGCACATTGTAGCTTTCTTATCTCCTAAACCTCCATCAACTGAGTTTAAGTTGATATGAGAGATGAGCATTTACTCAGGAAATGGACTTTGCATCCAAATAATCATAATCCAGGTAAAAACACCAGACGTAGCTAGATGCCCCTGCTCCCAAATTCATCAGACAATTGACAATTCCTCAACATTTTTTCTGCCTTTCTAACTATGGGCCAAAAACAAAATGCTGAAGGAGATAATATAGAATGCAGGTTATTAACCTAGGGTCCATGAGCTCCCCAAGGGGTGTCTGTGAATAGAATTCGGGGAGGTCTATCAGCTTCAATAGAGAGGGAAGGTACATCTTTATTTCTACTGCTCTCTAATTGCAATGTAGCATATTCTTTATTTATGAATATAAGAAAGCTATCAGAGTAGTGTCAGCAGTACCTGTGGCTTTATCACCCAGAGAAATCACAGTTATTTTCATATCATGTTATATTTGTTGCCAATATTTTGAAATACCTTTTTTCACTTGACACATCTTCAAATTTATGTTAGTTGTTGGTCTCACTGCTAGATTTATTTAATGCAATAATCATGAAACACATGCTACACAAATTTTGTAAACACTTTAATAACTGCATCCTAATACAATCTGTTTCCTTTTTAATTCTATGTCTATATCAAAGATTGTCTAAAACTTAAAAAGTGGGGTGGAAAACAGATTTCAAGGGATGTGGGGCTGCCATCCCTAAGTGGCTCTGTTGGAGGGTCCAGTGTGGGTAGGCTCCACCCCAACAGACTTTCTCTACTTTCCCATCACTGTGCCTAAAAGTCTACTAATAAGAGAGTTCTCTTTGAGTGTGATGTTTCTTTCATGAATGTAATTAACAGCATGCAGAAAATTAGTTCATAACACAAAGAGAATATAATTGGCAATACAACATTTACTATTGTACACAGCACTCTGCTATGTATTTTACTAAAACGCTCATTTAATACTTAAAAAAAATGTGTATTATTTTCTCAATTGATGGACAAGGAGACTGAGATTCAGAAAGATGAAATACCTTGCCCAAGAACACTTACCTAGATTCTTCCTAAATTAAAGTCATGCTGGGAGTGATTTTTATATGGTATTCTTTCACATGAGAGAAAATGAAGGGAAAGATGAATGGGAAAGACATCTAGAACAGCAGTTTTCCAAGTGAGACCCTGAGACTTTTTCAGAGGGTCTGTGAGGTGAAAACTACTCTCAAAATAATTCTACGACATTTGCCTTTTTTGCTGGTGAGCACGTACACTCAAGGTGCAATGGTGGGTAAACTTCTTGAATCAAAGCAGTGTCACCAAAGTGTATTGGTTGTCACTAAATGCTTCAACACCATGAATGCACAGTAAAAAGATAAATAAATAAAAATAAAAAATATAGCCCTTTTCACTCAAAGATGTCCGTGATGAAGCAAAGAAAGTTAATAACTTAATATAACTTATAGTATATCTTGACCTTCAACTGTACATATTTTTAATATTCTATATGTAGGAACCATATAGACAGCACTTCTACATAAAGCCTAAAATATTTACTCTCTGGCCCCTAACCAAATAAATGTCCAGCAGAGAAAAGCAATTGTGTGATCGCTTGAATTGTGAGCTGAACTGGGTGAGTTTTTCAACACACACTATTTTTCTTTGAATAAACTACAGACAAACTATGGTTATTCAGAACTGGTATCTCACAGACATTTTCTCAAAAAAGGAATGAAGTGTCACTTCAAGGAAAACAATTGGTAGTATTTATTGCCAGTGATACCATTTGAACTTTCATGGAGAAAATAAGGGTTTTGAAAAATTTGAATTTATCACCATGAACTTGACAGCTTCCAAATATTTAAAGACTTTTCTGATGAGATTGGTGGTGTTGTTAATGAATGTTATTTTTTATATTGTGTAATGAAATGTGTCAATACGTAGAAGATTTGCATAACTCTTTAAACCAATATTTTCCAAATGTCCACTGTGAGATTTTACGAAATTGGAAATAGTAAAATATCCAAGTGCAAAATCGACCAGTGGATGGATATTGAGATAAAATTTACATACTATAAAATGCTCTTTTTAAGTGTACAATTCCATGCATTTAAGTACATATGCAGAGTTATGCAATTATCACAAGAACTTAATTTTCGAACATTTCCATCATGCCCAAATTAAACCTCTTTTTCCTGTACAGTGACTCACCACTCCCAACCCCAGTGCTATCAGTCACTAATCTACTTTCTGTCTCTATAGAGTTGCCTTCTTCATCTACCTCATATAAATTGAATTATAAAGTGTGTGTTCTTTCATGACAAGTTTCTTTTATTTATTATAATGTTTTCAAGGTTTATACATATTGTAACTTGTATTAGTACTTCATTTCTCTGTATTGTCAAACAGTATTCTATTCATTATATAAATATACTACACATAGCACATTTTTTTTAATCCATTCACTAGTTTATGGACATTTAGATTGTTTCCACTTTGGGGCTATTGTGAATAATGCTGTTATTAACATTTGCATACAAGTCTTTGTGTAGACATATGCTTTCATTTCTTCTGTATGAACACATAGGAGTAGAATTGCTGGGTCACATGAGCTGTCCATGTTTAACAATTTGGGCAACAGTCAAAGTAACCGACCATTTCACATTCCCACTAGCAATAAATAAGAGTTCCAATTTTTTCACATTCTCCCCAACACATGTTACTGTCAAACCTATCACAGCTATACTAGTGGATGTGAAGTAGTATCTAATAGTGATTTCAATTTACATTTCCCTAAAGACAAATGACACTGATTTTTCTTGTGCTTATTCATCATTCAGATATCACCTATGGACATGTCTATTCACATTCATTGCTATTTAAACTATTTAAAACATTTATTTTGAAGTAGTTACTGATGCAAAAATAGTACAGAAAAGACCAGTGGATTTTAATGTAAGAGACAATTTAGTTGATACAGTTTCAGATTTCACATTGCAACTTCTCTTTCAGAAATTACAACTTGTTGACTTTTGGTAGAGTATCAAAGAAGAAAATCTACAGTTATCTCAAAAGTGTATTAAAATATGCCTTCCTTTTCCAAATACAATCTGTGTGGAGGCAGATTTTTTAAATTTAAATTAAACAAAATGACACATTGCAACAGATTGAATATAGAAGCAGATATGAGAATGTAGCTATTTGCTAAGATATTTTCAAAATACCACTCATCTCATTAATTTTTGGGGGAGGAATATATAGCTAGTTTCCATAAAAATGTGTTATATTAACATGTAATGGGCTTTACTATCAAAAATTAATAAACATAATTTTTCTGTTTTAATGCTTAATATGGAAGTATTGATAAATATAATCTACGTGAACAAAATCTCTTTGGGCTTCTCAATTATTTTAAATATGTAAAGGGGTCCTGGGAACAAAAAGTATGAGAGTTGCTGAGGTAAACACTGTGGAAATTGTGATCTAAGCCCCTGAGGAGACAAAGTACATGACCAGAGGACCCCCAGGCAATGAAAAAGTCACTGACCTCCCTTAGGGGAGAGGGAGGGTTACCTGAAGGGAAAGAGTGGGAGGAGGACTCACTTACAGCTTTCCTAATGTGTACATATATACATGTACTCAAATGGCCATTCACTGAGAGGAGCTAGGAAGGAAGAGATTGTCTGGCAATACAGATCATGAAAATTCACATCCACAACTTACCTCCCCAAACATTCAGGTTTTGGGCTCTTCACCCTTTACCAACTATTGTGATGTCCCCTCCCAGCTCAGTCAGGGTCCCCAGGTGCCCTTCTCCTCTTCTACAGCAGCCCTTGCAATTGGGACTTCTTCCTCTTCTCTTGAGATAACTGCACAGCCCCTTCCCACCTGGCTGCATGTACATGCAGCCTCTTCAGCCATACTTCCTTTGTTTGGCCTAAGAGTAAGCACAGGTGCCCTTGAAAATGATGGCTTAGTGTTAAATACTACTAGGGAACACAGAAGGACAGTGCAAGGAGTCTGTAAGGTAAGTAAGGTCACAAGCCTCTACACAGGGCTGGTGAGGCTCCACTCAACCTAGAAAAAGTTCCTGTAGAGCTTTACTTCACCATGAGAGAAAGAATATTGGCTTTGGCATCAGAAATCTAAATCTAAGTCCTTGAGTCTATCAGCTTCATTTACCCTTTTGGAATCTCATTTCTCTCATCTATAATGCAGGTGTTATAAATTCTTCTCATATTAATTGAAGAAATACATATGTGGTTTCAAATACAAAACTATCAATGTAAATTATTGTTATTAAATCTAAAAATACTTTTTTGTACATAATTCAATGGGCCATTCTGAGTATTTTATAAACTAGCATAAATTTATTTGACTACAAGTTAATACAGCATAGAAATGCCAAAGATTCTCAGTAGCACTGTTAATATATAACCTCAGAAATAAAAAAGAACATTCTATATCCTCTTAATTTTAAGAACCAACATTGCTTGCCTTTGATTAATTTAAATATTGAATTTTTTTCTCTCTGAAATGTTAATATTTACTTTTTTCATTTCATTTCATAATTTGCTTAGAACCACAAGAAAAAATAATTAATTAAAGCAGCTAAAATTCTTGTGATTTAAAATAATGATGACGATAATGATGATGACAAATGAATAAATGAAAGCTCATATCACTTTTGAGGAAAGGCAGACTGAAGAAAGTAGAGGAAGGGAAAAACACCAAATGCAACACAAACAACAAGTATACCTTATATGCTATGTTGAGTTTCTCCATATGTCCTTGGAGCAAGTATTAAAGACTAAAGATAATAGATTGTCAGAGATATGATTTCTTAAGGAAAAATTTAGGTCACCGTGCTTTAAATGTGGATGACTGTATTAAAAGAAAACATTCAAGTTATTTCAATTGCCTGGACAGTGCAGAGGAAGAGAATCAATTTCTAAGTTAACTGGGTCCCAAACCATATACAGCTGTGTAAATTAGATTTTATATCCTGAAATGCGTTCTTCAGTAATGAGGAAACTTGTTTGGACTTCGGAAATGAGAGAAATATTATCTGTCCATAAAAGCTCCCAGAGTCGCATCTGTGTCCTGTGGAAAAGCTAGACTAGATCCAGGACAAGCAGGACTTTGACAATACAGACAGTGTCCTACTTTGCCAGGGAGTTCTTGCATGGCCACATAAAATTCAAATGTTAGGGTCAGAAACAGGCTTACATTTTGTAAGAGGCAATTATAAGAGAAAACCACCAAAAAAAGTTATCATATTCATATCGTATTCATAATTCATAGAAAATCACCAAAAAAGTTATCATATTCATAAGTACATTTCAGAGACAATTTTCAAAATCGTATTTCCAGTATTTTACATGTTAACTTTGTAAAGCTTTGCTGTTTCCGCCATGCCTACTCATTTGCCCCGTTCTCTCAACTATCCTATGAGCTCAGCCTCTTAAACTCATTCTATCCCTTTCATTTTCTGTTTTTCATTTATTAAAAAAGATAAGGAAAAATACAATAGAACTCTCAAATAATTGTACCAACAAACTCTGCTGTTTCAAGATGGAAAGACTGCCCAAACTAGACCATTGGCCCCTAGACAATACTTTATAAGACTCCTTGAAAGGTTAATTCTTCAGTTATATTAATTCAGAAAAGCCTGAATTTGGCAAATGCACTGTAGTTTAGGAGAGTCAAGACAGGATTATATAAGTAAATATTTTTGAAAAACTGAATGTATAGAAGTTGGAGATGTTTTTGCTGCAGTTGTCTATTGATGTCATTCTATTCTGAGACCTTAATAACTTACAGATGGCCACAAGATTCCTCACCTTCCTGCATGATGTGGGACAAAGGACTGTCGGGCCAGTTTTCATCTCGAAACTTGAGTTAAACTAAATGTCCACGGATTCGTGCCCCACTTGCCTTACTCGGTAACTGAATTTTAAATGGAACACTGTTTGACATAACTTTTTAAAAAAAGGTGTTCTTGAGTCACTTTATAGAGGCAAAATATGATAACCTTATTAAATTATCTGCCCTTGTAGACTGGGTAATGTAACAGGCCTGTCCCCCGAAGGTCTGCATTGAGACAAGATGCATGGTGAAAGCAATTGCAATCTATCCAGTCGGGCTTCAAGGTGAGTCTGACAAGAGGAAAACTTTCCCTTTCAAAAAGCCCCTAGAGGAGAACAGACTCTTAAACTAGAGGGATTGAGACAGTAGGAAAGGCAAAGATATTTTTAGTATCTGGGAGTTAATTTTAACTAAAAAAAAAAAAAAAAAGGAGTTCGAACTCTTGGGGACATTGAAAGACCTGGGATTCATATAACTGAACTGAGCAGTTAACTATCACAGAAACACAAAAGAGGTTCTAATCATTACCTCAGCCAACTTCGAAATACGACAGGTTAAAAAGTTACAACAAAATAGAAGGCATCCAATAACTACTCTGAGGTAATAAGTGGAATTTCTTTTTCCTAACATAAAAAAATATATATATCCAGGTCCAAAGGGAATTGAAGAAAGTGTAACTAATATACTGCACAAGCTGATGATTTAGCAGGAACTTCAGTAGACATTTCCACTTACTGTATCTCATTTAATCTGACAATATTCCCCTAAGGTAGATATTTTTATCCTCCCGTTTATAGATAAATAAATCAAAGCTCACAATGTTAAAAAAAAAAAAAAAAAAAAAAAAAACTTGTGCAACTTATTTCAGTTAAATATAACAGTATAGAAACAGCAGGCCCCAGGATGTTTTATAACAAAGTCTTTACTTCAGAAAATGGTGTATAATGTAAAAAAAAAAAAAAAAAATTATCTTTAGGGCCAGGTACTTGCTTTTCATTCTGGGCTCCTTCCTTTACTAGCTGAGGGATACCAGGTGAGTCACTTCTGAATCTCAGAAAATAACCCCTATATGTTCAAGTTGTATATAAGTATTCAAGATAACTATATATTTCTATACACATAGAGATACACACAAACACAAATATATACACTCTCACACACACATACATATATATGTTTGTATGTATGTATATACAGAATCTAACACAAAACAGGAGATCCACAAATCAAAACCATTTTATTAATTTTACTCTCTTTAATTTAGTTAAATTACTTTTGAAAAGTTCACTCCCACTGGATGCTGACACATGTTTAGCCTTTATTTATTTATTCTTCCTTTATTTCATTTCTTCAAGTTAAATTATATTAATCTGAGTATACTGTTAGTGTGGATTAGTAAGCATCTCCAGTTCACATGCTTACCAATTTTGCAACTTATAATGAAAAGTAAAGGCAGCAAAGAAACTTGAACAGTCCAATTTTTAAGTAGCTTGCAGGGGAGCATTGTGATTTCAGAAAATAATACCATACACCTCAGAGATAACTTTTCCTATGTACTAATTATTAAAATCAATAATTAGTACTTTTAAAGCACCCAACTATTTTTAGCATTTACTCATTGAAGCTATTTGTTTGCTTATAGTTGCACTACAGATGGAAACTGAGATTTGAATAATCCAGGCTTATCATGTGTTTTTAGATGGGCTTTGTTTTGAAATATCCCAAGGTATCTAGGTTTCCCATCAATAAAAGCAAAGTAGCAAATTCCTCATAGATTCACACAGGGCAGGGCTGAAGAGAATCTTAAAGCTCATCACATCTAACTTTTTCATTTACATACTGGGAGCAAGAGAGATATAATGGCTTCTCATAAGTCAAATTGCTACTTGAGATAAATTCAGGACTAAACAAATGCTAAGTTTGGGGCTCATTTCATTGCTTGTGGATAAGCATCCTGGCTAAGGCAGAGGTGCCTAAAGAAGACAGGGGGCTGGGTGAATATTTCGGACATGGTTATACTGTAACTTCAAAGCATGTTAATAAAATTTGAACGGGGCCCATCTCCTGTACTATGCAAACCTTCCTTTGCCTCATCCTTGGCAGCGGCAGGAAAAAAATCCCCTGCCAGATAAATTCTTCTCAAAAGCTTTTCTCTTTGGATTAAATATTTCAAATCCTTAGATGCAAGTGTGACCTAACGTTTCCAGGCTATTCTTTCATAAAAGAAGATTATAAATCATAAAGCTAACCCTTTACGCAAAGCCTTATCTTGCATGGTTACACTAAAATATTTCTTTGAGGTTAAGAACATATTTTCTCTAGAGAAAGCATTCTTCTTACTACTTTTAAAATGACTCCCAGCATACAATGTCTGCACTTTTGTTGGGGACAGGATCAACATCTGCTTCTCAGGGTAGTCACTATAGGTCAGACGCTTACTACATGCAGTTAGTCTGCAAGGGGCATTATTTGGCCTTCGACATGTTTGCAGCAGGGAATCCTGAACCCACTGAGCTCACTCTGGCATCCAGTCTAGTTATTTGCAGTTACCAGAAATATAGTTGCAAAAGGGAATATACATGGGCACTTTCAACAGAGGAACAAATGAACATATTCAGTGGGAAATAGAGATGGATGATGAGGATATGGCACAGTGTTCACATCTTATATGAAGTAGTTTTGAGTCCCTACAGAGGAAATGTTTAGGATTGAATGAGTCATTTTTATAAGATACTTCAGAATATTCTGACATAAGCAATGTGCTCTGGAACTCAGGTGATAAATTGGGATAAAAGGTCCTTCTTTCCCATCTCCCCAAATTTTGCCTTCACAGGACAATGTGAAGGGTCTGGTTCTCTGAAGTCTCAGTCAACCACTAGCAGAAAATGTGTGTGGCCATGGGAACAACATGGCAACAGAGGAAACTGACAACTGAAGAGTTAATTAATGAGATATGCCTAGAGGCACAGGTCTGCTCTAGAGCAGAGTGCTCCACTTCTCCCTGGAGGCCCCAAGGACCTGTGAGGACTATTTGTGCACTCATTGTATTCAGAGGCTGAAAGGCCTGGATACATTTATATTTCCTGTCCATACGCAGAAAACAGCAAATGGAATTGTGGACAACTCTTCTGACAACCCTTAAAGAACAATGCCAATAACAAAGACAAGTTGGATTAATAAATATGCTTGAGACATTTCCACATTATTGGTACCACACATCTTTTGATCACCCTTTTTTTGTTGAGCAGATCCAGTTCTAGTGATTTTATTCTATACTCATGCAAAGTGAACTCTAACGCCTACACTCCCATTTTATTTTATCAATCTCAGATTTCCATGTCCCTCATTTTCTCACAGTTTTCTTCCATGTCCTCCCACTGATCCTCACTCTACTGGAGTTCATTTCCCTTTTCCCTCAGTCTGGATGTTTTCTGGGTCTCATTCCCTCTTTCATCGTCCCTTTCTTTAGTCACTTCTATGCCCCTGGTCTTTCTTTTTTAATGTCCAGAGAATAAAGCTTTTATAGCTCCTAGACTTAAGCTACTGATCATTGCAGGTATTCCTGGTGTCTGAATTACATTCACTGATGAAGAGAAGAAACCCAGAACCCAGTAGTTGTTCAATAACATTTTTTAATTGCTTTGTTAACTGAAAGTTAATTTCAAATATTTTGAGGTGGGGAAATTCCTAAGTCAAGTGATGCAAGATGGCAGAATCAGCAAGAGATGGTGAGTTCTCTGCCATCCAGACCTAGGCAGGTTGATGGCTCAGGTAGGAATACTGCGAATAACATCAGAGTCATGGTCACGGGGATGGGGAGCATGGCATAGGAAATGCAGTTAGCATTAATATATTAGCTAGGTGAAAACCAGAGGAGAGAAGGAGCAATTATGGGGATAGTTTTATAAACTATATAAATGTATAATTAATGTACTGTATACTTAAAAAAAAAAAAAGTCAGAAACTCCCTTGCAGCAAATGTGGTATTACAGAGTTGTCCAGTGGATTTTGAGTCAGAAGATGCGTTTAAGGCTCAAAGCTATCATCAATTCACTGTGTAACTTCAAATTATTCATTATCCCTGAGCCTCGGTTTCCCCATCTATAAAATAAAGGCCATGATACCTATGCTTCCACTTCACAAGGTCCAAATGATGCTTTGGATTATGCAAATAAAAGCATTTAACTGTAAAGTATTATGTAGAAATCACATCTGGAAATTTCTGCTATTGGAAGTTTATCAATCGTAGGATCTAATAGAAATTGACAACAGAAGCTTAATAATTTTGAATGAAATTGTGACCACAATGCAGGATATAAAAAGGTACTTTAGATTAAAAGAAAAGTAAGAGGCATAAAATCTGGACACACAAGTTAAGGATAGACCACAGATTTTACATCTTAATTCAAATGGTTCTCTAGTAAAAATACACACACACACACACACACACACACACACACACACACACACACGTATATGTATTTTTTCGATGGAAGGCTTTTTTGAAATTCTTTCCTAAAATGGTTTAAGAAAAACAACATAGTTGGAAAAGCCCTCAGAATGTATTACTATAATAGACAATTATTGAACATCTACTGTGTGCCAGGTACTATGCTAAGAGCCAGAAATACCAGGATGATGAAGCCAGGCCCAGCTTCAAGACACTGGGAGGGAAATGGGCAGCATGCCCAGCTGCTGGAGAAGATGAGGCAGAACCAGGAGAGGAGCATTAGCCCCACCAACCACTGCCTCCTTCTTACATGAGTCATCATTTTAGCTTTTGATTTATTGAAACAAGCATAGTTACTTTTTTTTGTAAAATAATAATAATTAATAATATTTGTAATTCTGAAAATGGGATTATTTTAGCAGGTCAAAGGAGGAAGTAGAATTAAAGAAATACATTTGGGGGAATTCTATCATCTTCCAGAGCCCAGCCTCAAAATTTTATTTTAGAAAGAATATATGTGTGTGTGTGTGTGTGTGTGTACACACACACACACACATATATTTGTAAATATCAAACACGGTTTGTTTTGTGAAAAGTTCTTCATTTTTCCATAAGCTTTTTTCAATTCAAAAGGTATATTTTTGAAAACTGTACAAAGAAGAAAGTTTATTTTTCTATTTTTGCTTAGGAAGTATTTTTGCAAACACTGCACAAAGTCCATGAAAAATGTTTACTATAATTGAACAAATAGGAGAAACTGAATCATATGCTCAACTTAGCAGAGGAAATGTGGCTCCTCATCAGGCAGCATCCTTTCTCAGCCTCAGCTTTAGCATTTAAGCAGCATAACATTTTCATGGTATGTCCGAATCCAGCTCACTGTTTGAAAAGCACAGTAACTCAACATTGTTAAATGCATGCATTGCTAGTAGAGGTTCTAATGTAGCCCTCTGTAAATGCGGACCTGGCAGCAAATAGACTGGAGGAGTGGCCAAGACCAAGCCAAACGCAAAGGAATTATCTCAGAACATGGGCAGCCGTGATTATGATGCAGGTAGAAATCTATCTGTGAGTGATTATAACACTGTAGCCAATTTTGGTCATTTTATTATTATTAAAAAAAAAACTCATAGATAATGTGGAAGGAAATGACAGGTCATCTGGCCCCTGAGAGTACTTTATCCAGTTGAGCAGTAAATGTTTCTACCACTTCCTGAGAGATGCAATTCCACGATCTAATAATGGCTATTGCCAGGAATCTGTTTATTCCTGGTGGTCAGCTGACATTTTTCATATTTCACTTCATCCTGTAACTCTCAGAAATTTCATCTCCTTGGAGCACTCTTTAATTTCTTTCTACCCATCTTTCTCTCTGCCCTGCAGGAAGAAAAAGTAGCCTAAAACTGATAGCACATAAGAAGCAAGAAGCAACCTTAATGAGATCCTAAATTATAGTGAGCATTTCTGCATGCTTGCACATATAATTGATTCTATGACATTACGTGATAAGGGTACAAAAAGCTATAAAATTGTCTTATTTGTGAAGAAACTGAGGCTGAAAAAGGTTAAGGCATTTGTTCAAGTAAAGTCATTGTGAAGAAGAAATTCTGCAAAACCAAGGGGATGCTATAAAGTTCATCACTAAATCGCCCAGTACTAATTATAATGATATTAAGTGTGGATTCAACTTTGCTGTTACTCAAGCAGTGCTTTTCAAATACTGCAGGTATCTCTTATAAAGCACTGTGCCCAGGAAAGAGTCCCAATTGGTCACCTAGAGATCTCATTACTTTTTTTGCCAATTTTTGACTTTTTTTTGCCAATTTTTGACTTTTTTTGTCTCAAGTTGTACTAAGAGAAGGGTGCCATCATAATAGACAAGGGGCAATTGTGAATTGTGAAACATCTTTTCTGTTTGTGTTTTGGATGCATTACATATTTTTCATTGTAGATTTTCTTTTGTAATTAAGTTTAGTTTGGGCTAACAATGTTAATGACTATTTTCATCACATACTAGAATATACAAAGGACTTTTAAATGTTCTCTTACAAGTTATCACTTCCACACTGCGAGGCAGACAGAGGTGATTTTATTATCCTCAATTCAAAGATGAGTGAAAGAAGGTGTGGGGCAACTGTCTTCACATCGCACAGCTCTGAACACGAATCTATGCATTGTGACTTCAAATTCCTGGTTCTTACTGCCAAATCATGCTACTGCTCTTTTATCTTCACTGATCGACTTCTAAAGGTGTGAGATAGCATCCTAAAGCTAGGCTCTGAAACAACCAAGCCCAGGCTTAGATATTTTCTTAACAATGCCTCACACACTCCCTTTACTTCTACTTGCTTAGGTCCTTTGAGGTTTAAAAGCTCTGTTGTAATTAGTGATAATTTTGTTCCAATTAGAGGGAAATTTCAAAAAGTTAAAGATGAGCACAGTGACGTCTCAGTTTTTCCAGCCACATAATTCAATAATAATCAAAACTGCCTTTTGCAGAGCACTGTGTTGCAACTGGTTTTATTTTGCATCTGACATCTTGATGGTTATGGAAATAGAGTGGCACTGGAAGAGAATTCCATTCATTAAAATGACAACATGCTTCCTCTGACACAGACTCAGAACCTCATGCACTAAGATACAATAACCAAAAAGTGCTGAGAACAAAGGTAATCTGACTGGTGACTACAGATTAGCTGGCACTGGGAACCTTACCAAGATAAATAGAAGTTCCTTTCATTGAGGATGAAATAAAATGGTTGTTTTGTTTTGGGGCTGTGGAAGATGATATAAAGTTAAACCCTCTGCCAGGAGAGCTTCAGGAAAAGTAGACTGTCAGACAAATTTAATTGATTTCCTTGTGGAAATAGCTGAAAATAGAGCATCCCAGTGAAGCCACTGCAAATTTTTTTATACTTTAGACTGGCTTTTGAGGAGGAAGGATGGAAAGACCCACAAAGCTGAGGAGGTGTTAGTTGCTGGGGTAGGCACAGAAAGCCAGTTAGTGGGGCTGGCTCAGGAAATCACAACTACTTCCTGTCCCTACCTTTCCATTTTCTGATTGCTCTATCCACCCACCTGCTAAGTTTAATAGTACTTGTAACACCTTACCTATGCATAATGATATGTGATTTAATAGCGCTAGCAAGGCATTTGGAGTTCCCTGAATAAAAGGCAGCAGAAAAGTACAAAAAGTGTTATTATCTAGGTTAACGAGCAGGTTGTTGGCAGGCAAAGTAAAGAGGGTCACAGAAAATGACACCCAATCTGCATGCCGAGATGTGACAAAGGCGTTCTCTTGGGGCTCTATGCTCAGGCCAACCCCATTTATTAATAATAGGCACAGTAATACTTTGATATTCTTTAGTAAAAGGTGCTCTGAGAGTGCAAAATGCTTCCTAGCATTAACTTATTAAGCCTCCATACTTCTATGGGAAGTAGTAGGGAGGTACAAAGTGTTATTTTCTCAATTTCACAAATGGAGAAACTGAGGCACCAACAGTTGCCTTTTCTCACTTTCTCACAATTGGGCAATGAGGCCAAGGATAAAAATAGTGGAAAGAAAGATCTATTAGCCAATGAGATCATGCTTATTTTCTAAATTTTTCACGTTGTTTTGATTAAAAATAAATAAATAAAAAGAACACATTATATATCCTTAGGGTCATAGACTGCATCAAATTCAGTAAAAAAAAAAAAAAAAACTATGAATAATCAGATGATTTGGATCATAAACAATGTCAGTCTTGGAGGCACCACGTAGTCTTAGGTAAGTTACTTAACTTATCTGTATATCAATGTACATGCCTTTTAAATAATTGGAATAAACTTAATTTTCTCCCTTCATTGTGTTTCAAATGCTCTAAGATAGCAGTCAGAGTGAAGCATGAAGCCTACTGTAAGATTGGGTTCTGGCCTGCGAGAAAGAAACTTTCAAGTCTAATTTCCATTAGGGAAGATGGTCTCAAAGGCCTTTGTTTCTTACAGCCTCAAGGACCATAGTCCAGAAAACCAAGAAATGAGAAAGGAGAAGCTGCGGCTTGATACATCATGGCCAAGGTGTTCTGGCTAGATGGCACTGCTGGTAAGAACAGGTTTCTGCTACCTGGTATGGATTAGGCTACACTGTCTTTGAGAATTAGTGTTTGATTTGGGGAGTATTCAGGTGTGTGCATGCACAGGTATGTGTGTGTGAACATGTGTAAACTTGATCTCAAATTTACTCTCAATGCAGGCAGGAAGGTTGTGGGAGCAGCTTTTCCCTCACTGCACTCAGAAGGCAGGTATGGGAGGTGTGCTGCCAGGATCATGGGGCTTCATGTGGCCTGGGTACTTATGTCTGCAAGACTGGAGGGGAGTTTTCTTAATGCTATTGTAACAATCACTCTATGAACACATGAAATAAAGGTTCCTTCTGAAGAAGAGAAAGTTGGAGTACAGAATAGAGGAAAGATTGGAAGTTGAGCATAAGAGACATGCCCCCCCCCCCAGAAATCCTAAATATTTAGGATCTCCCCAAAGATCCCAATATTTAGCATCAAACTGTTTTCCTGCGTCTTTTTCACAGAAGCATCACCAGGTTCTTCATTAAGTCGGTCATGTCTACCTAGCCTTGTGTTAGAAACACTATGGAAAATTAAGGTCATGTGAGGCCAGGAGGCAGCCATCTCTTGGTTAGGCAAAAGCTTATAAATAGGACCAGTTTCCACACCCAAGGGCACACCTTGCTGTTCTATGGAGGAAGCCCAGGGTCTGGCCAACAGCTGTCAGAGAAGGAAACACTGACAGCAAACCAAGGCCAAGACCACAAGAGCAGACAACTGAAGCTCCTGTCTCCCCCTTCGCACCAAGTGCTCATGGCAAGGGACTGAGCCCTGGGGTTACACGATACATACCTGAGAGCAGGGTGCAAATAAATAGTATGTTTAAAACTATATATATACATTTATGCATCTGAATAAAAGACCCCACAACCTGGGAGGAATGACCGAGAAATGGTAAAAATGAGGCAGTAGGACAATGAGTCTTTTTTCTTTAAACAAAATTTAGTAACTCACTAGTAACATTATCTCTGTGATTACAAATATATAAGAAGTTCCATAGTATTGTCTGTATCCCTTTTTGGTACAATTTATCGTCTTATTTAGTGATCTTATGTGGACTGCCATTTCCTCAGCTAAATTCTTGGTGCAGAACTGTTTCAGATACTTTTGTGCAACTTTTGAAGTATCCCAAGCATAAGTAGGCTGCAAAGCATATAGGCTACTTGACTGCCTCAGTGATTCACAAAAATACAAGGGAGCATTGGCAAGTTTGAGCACAGATGCACTTCTTGTGTTTCTTATGTCCATTTAAAAGTGTGATAAGAAATGATGATAAATGTCTGAGGAAAGGCAATCAAATATTACATATGCAAATTAGTACAGATATCATAATTATTTTGCATTCTATATTATTATGTTAAATATCTGTAGTCCACATTCCCTACACTCTTTAACCACATGACACTATTTCAGCAACTACTTAAGAGAGATATCATTAATGTCATTTTAAAAATAAGAAAGCTGACATTGGAATAACAAATATTTGCTCAAGAACAGAAGACTATCAAGTAGGTCCCAAAGGTTCAGCCTGATCTAAGTCCTTTCCTGCTCTTTTCCACCAAAAGTGACATTACTGCCTCAATACTGCCACATCACTTGAATAAAATTAAGCCAATAAATACTAAGTCATTTGCTTATTTGTAATGTCCACTGTTTATTGTGCGTCTCCTTCCACAGGATAAGTACCACAAGTGCAGAGTACGTGCTGTTTTGACCATCTCCTGCACAGTGCCTGGCTCAGAGTATACACACGACAGCAGTCTTTTGAGTGAAAATTCCAGCTATTGCTGGAATCAGTTGCCTTCAGCTTTGCAGAACACTCCAGAAGAGTACTGATTCTCCTTATTTTGTGGCTCCATCTCATTAATGTACATGCATCTTTGTTTATTTTGTTGTTTATTGTTAAACTAAACTTACCTCACCCAGGGTGATTATTAACTCTTTGCCAAACCTGGTTCTGGTTGAATTTTTGTTGTTTCCAAATTCGGCTTCATCCATACTAAAATGTCATCTCATTGTTCCAGAATTTTCTACCCTTCTTCAACACTTTATTTTTCCTCATTAGTATTGTTTACTTCCTTACATATTTTATGGTTTTAAATTATGTGTCTGTTTCCTTCAAGGACAGGGTTTTATTGGTGTGCTCGCTCTCCATTTCTGAGTTCCCAGAACAAGTGTCTGGCATGTAGCTTGTGTTCAACAATTATTTGTTGAGAGGATGATCAAAATGAAAAATTCTTTTCATCTTTAAAGATACCCAAACGAATAGAGCCTGTACTCGAAAAGCATTTTAAGCATAGAGTTCTGTTTTGTTTTGTTTTGTTTTAATATTCTGCTATGCCATTAAATCAGCCTTCTAAATGTGACTGCTTTCTGGGAGACTAGACACAGCGGGCTGCTTCAGGTCTGTCATGTTGGTAAGCTAATCACAGTTCTAAAAGGCTGCCAAGTACATAATCATCTTATGAGCCCCTCCCCACCTGGCAAGTTGTACAGAGGAGGGCAGGGCACAAAGTCACTTTACTCTAAAGGAGAAGAACCTTAGACTGGGCAGGTATATCTAGCTCAATTCTCAGAGCTGGTAACTGGCAGGGCAGAGGTTTTCATTCTAATCACTTAGTCCCATAAGGAACTGAGGAGGAAGCACCATGCTCATTCCTAGTTTATAGGCAGAAATCTGAGGCTCAGAACTGTTAGATAACTTCCCACTGGTCAGATGTAAAAGATATGAGACTCTGGTTTGTCTGACTGCATAAACTTATCTAGACTGCTATTCTTACATGCTAATTGATATCTGTAAGGTGAAAATAAGTGAATAAAGGAATGTAAAGAGAGCTCTGCATTCCTGATTCTGCTACCACTTACATTACTCAATATCTCTTCTTGCCATGCCAACTTATTCCCTGGCTGTCTACTCAGTGTCATTAGTTACACCATAAGATGAGAATTTCCTCCTTCCAGGAAGAACTTCAAATTTGGAGAAGTCCTGTGGCAAGCAAGGCAGAGGCAATTAAACACACACACACACACACACACACACACACACACACACACACACACACACCCCCTTACTGCAAGGAAATGCAAGCTCTGCTGAGCATCCTCAAAACCAAACCCCCACAATGCAGAGGGATCTACTTTATAACCCTTTGCTTCATTGTCTTATGAAAGCTGAGACCACCCTTCAGGCTGGGGTTCCTCTTGTCTTCTGAAGAAAGAGACACACTTTTTTGACCACAGAAGTCATAAAAAGTCCAATTAATAGATCCTCATGATCATTTTGCAAGCTGGGTTGAATTCAGATTTCATGAAAATTCTATTTAAACCACTTTATGATTCTACTCATTAATTTCTGTTTCTTCTATTTTTGATCAACATTTCTGCAGATTCAGATTAAAATTAAACATCCTAGTAGATTTAAATAATACTTTGATGATGAGTCTGGAACCAAATTAGAGGGCATGCTTTTGTTCAAGTAAACCATGTTAGTTTCCTTCTGAGTCCAAGAGTCTCTGCAGGTGTATTTGCAGACATGCCACCCGAGGGCCTCTTGCTCTCACTGCACTCCTCTCCTTGAGAGAGAGGAAAGGATTACAAGTTTATGCTTAACTCATGTGATGAAAAGCATGAGACAAAGGCATCCTTATCACCTCATAGGTGGTAGAGAGGTCAGAGGCCCTGGGAAAGTAAAGTGTATATGGAAGCAAGGTCAATGTAAAGGGGAAGAAGGAAAACAAAAGAAGAATAAGAAGCAATAAAAATGAAAGAAGGAAGGTAGGAATTTATCTGGAGGCTAGGTTAAACAGTTTCAGGAAAAAACAAAACAAACAAAACAAGGAAGAGCAATTTTTTGCTAAGCCAGAAAAAAAGTAACAAAGAAATGGGAAAAGAGATAAAAAGTTACTAAAGCTAGTCAAAATTTTCTTAAGTAACAGAAGAAGCTGATAGAGATTAAAATGCAATCAAAGCATTAGTAACTCTATTTTGTATATTTGTTTAAAAAGATAAAATACTTTTCAGATACCACAAATTTACCTCTCTTCTTCACCCCTGCAGCATTTTAAAAATCAGTAGCTGAAGAAATAAGTAATTACTCTGTCACTCTCTGGATCAGGCCCTCACTTTCACAGTAATCCAGAGTCAAGTTTCCTGTTATTTGCCATTAAAAACGTGATGCATCCTTTTAGGGTATGGGTGCCTGCTCCTGAGTCCCTATCTATAAAATGACTACAATCAATTATATCCTTCTTTTTTTTTCCTCATGACATTTGGTCAATCATAATTGGGGTGGTTATTTTTGCTATTATTATTAGTATCATTATTATTTTCAATGATAAACTATTAGAGCCTGGCTAGGTTAATAGAAAATCTATCTGTATTCTAGATGTCAGGATGGCATTGCTGGTTACTTTGAAGAAACCTATAGCAGTGTCGAAAGAAAATAATCAACTTTTTTCCCCCTAAAGGACAAACTATCTTCTTTGGAAAGATGTATTTCAATCACAAGCTGTTTGGGAATACTCCCAGAGTGACTGTCAGATTATTCTTAGGAAATAGCTTCTACCTGTTTGTGTCTCTGGGTCTCAGGAGGAAACAAAGTTGTTATCACTGATCAGAACAGACAGGTAAACCTACCAATAAATGAGCCTTTGTTAAGCAACATGGAACTGCAGGATGTCTTATGGATGAAGCATGAGGTGTATTAGTGGAAAAAATCTGCTTTGACGATGTGTTTTCAGGTAAAGTACCTGGTGCTATGCAGGACTGAAGAGCAGAGGTGGATGAGAAATCTAAAAATACTTACTTGTTCAGTGAGTCAAAGTATAAACAAAGGTTGAGAAATATGTGTTCATCTTTTAGCACAACCGAAAATGCCTTTCTTAGTCAACACAGAACCAATCTTCACTCTCGCCAATACCAGAAAAGATTTAAGATAAATACCAGCCCAAGTAAATATTTAAGAGTCTCAGATCTTAATGAAATGTTAGGATTGTCTAATGTATAATCTACATAAGCTTTAAGCATGCCAAGTATTATAATTTGAATATTCCCAAAGAAAAAGGGATATGTACTTAGAAATCCATAAAAATTTTATTTTTTCAAAATGTATAATTATTTGCTTTATGTAAAATGGAAAAAAAATGTATTCATGCTATATCATGTTGAACCTATCTCTTCTCTATTCTAGACTGAAAAGTAAAATAGTCGTGCATTTGGACCTTGCCTCTATCACCTTGATCAAGTCATTTTGAGTCCTGATTTTCTTTCTACACAATGGGAATGATAATATCAAACTTGTATTGTGTGTGTGTGTATATTTACACAATGTTATAAGTGCTCAAAAAAGGTAGCTTATATTCATTCATCCATTAATCAAGGAGTCCCCAACCCACAGGCTGCAGACCAGTGCCAGTCTGTGGCCTGTTAGAAACTAGGCCTCACAACAGGAGATGAGTGGCGAGCTAATGAGTGAAGCTTCATCTGTATTTGCAGCTGCTCCCCAGCACTAGCATCACCACATCAGCTCTACCTCAGATCATCAGGCATTAGGTTCTCACAGGAGCACTGGTCCTTTGTGCCAAAAAGGTTGAGGATCACTGCTAATCCATCCATCCATCTATCTACTTATTCCTTAATCTAATAAATATTTATTGAAGTGTCCATGGCAGATACTGTTTTGTGTGGTAGGGATTCATCATTTATCAAGACAATCGATCTCCTCTGATTGTTTTGTTGGAAAAATTGGGTTAGATTTTCAAGCATCAAAAAGCATTTTAATATATGTACCACATTACTGCAGCCCAGGTGTCAATAAATAATTGTTAAAATTTTTACTTATGAACACAGGTGAGATCAATTTTAACAAATAAAACATAAAAAATGATGAAGATTTTGGATTGCTTTGTATAAGATTCTGAAAAAAAAAAAAAAATGAAACCATAGTTCTCTCAGGTCCTGGGCATTGTTCTCAGGATGTTAACCTCTGTCCCAGCATGAACGAAGTCCAATGCAAAGAAGGAAAACACAATGATTTTGAAGAAGTTGGGAAACAATAGTTCTTGACAATCACTTCTCCATAAGCTTAAGCCCAGCAGGCCCTTAGGAAGAAGAGACTGAAGGCTCATAGAAGGAGGGGCATTTTGAGAGCAGACATAATGTCTTTCAGAGCATGACCTCTGAAGTATCCTAGCAACTCCTTGGTGCAAAGCCTTTAAGATCTGAGTTCAGGCTCCTCCGGTTAGGTTGCTTTAACACTGTCAGTCAGGGATGCATGGGAAACATCATCACTCAGAATTTCACCTTGCAAATAAATAGCTCTGAACTGCAGCCAGAAGCAATGGAATCTCTCAAAGACATTATCTGGAAATAGTCGGTGGACAGCATCTCAAGTCTCATTAATCATCCTCATGCTTACAGTACTTCTTAATGGCTTTTATGGTTTATCCTTTGAACATCAACAAAGAGTGTGATTTTTCCTGGTTTATTGTATTAAACAGAAATCAATATCAAATATAAGTGTGCTGACGGTAGGATATTTGGAAACACTAGGAATGAGCTAGTGCCCCAGTTTTATCTTGCGCTGCCCAGAATGGACATTAGAGACTGAAGATTAAAAGAAAGAATAAATATGCTCGGTGTTTTCTAAGGAACCAGAACACAACAGCTTTAGGAAGGGAGTGTGTGCCACCAAACTAGATGTTTTGGGGTAAAGAATGTGGTTTTTGCTTTTTAAGACAGGTAAAGTTAGGGAGGGACCTGCAACCATAGACTGTTAAAGTAAAACAAAAAGATGCTTAATTTTCTCCTGGGAGTGATTTTAAATAAGGAAACATGACTGGTAGCAGCTTTGTCTCAGATTTTTCTATCACACACAGGGGAGAGCTGGTAAAGCTACCTGATCACTTATCAGTGTGCCAAGAGGCAACAGTAGCCTTTTAAAAGTGATATATGTCCCACAAAGTGAGGTGCAGTAGCCACATTCTGTAGAGATGGATGTGCGAAGTTCGAAATCTGTCTTTTCAACCTACAGAGAAGTTTTAAACCATTCAGTTCTGAAAGTCATGGCCACCATTTTTGACGAGAACCATTGACAGGAACTAAGCTGACCAACAACAACAAAAGAAGCCTTTTTCTTATAACAGAAAACCTTCACTGAAAAGGTTTTCTTAAATGGTGATAGAATTTTCACTTGATTAAAGGTGAAAGAAAATGTGAGGACTTCAGATAATGAAAAATCCAAGCATGGTATCAAATAACGAACTTAATATAGAGCAGCACCTAGTACCAGGGACACTGGAGTATGGTCCTAGAGTGGCTACTAATTTATTATATTAACCTTAGGAGTTTATTTGACTGCTCAGTTCTTAACTCCTTATTTGTAGAAAGTGGCAGCAATGGTCGCCTTACTTACTTCATGCACTTGTTCAGAAGTTTAAATAGATATATGTAAAATATTAAAAGCAAGTATCTTTAACACTCAAAGTCACCTGTGGATGTCCTTGCTAGAGATCTCAAATCCTGTGGAATGTTGCTGAAGTGGACATGTAGCCTGCTTCCTTCACTACACTCAAGAAAGTTTTTGTCAACATCTTAGCTAATACTCTGCCCCGAGTCCTCACTTCTTTGCCCAGTCTCAAATCCGGCATCACGCAAAGCAACTTTTCCTCAAAAAGACTGAGGATGTAAACACGAGTGACGAGACTAATGTGAATTATCATTAAGTATAGTCATGGAACATCACTTAGAAGCTTCTATTTCTAATTGTTTGTATTTTATTTTATTCTTTTTTTCCTCTGAGAAATATAAATAATGACACTAATTTATGCACCATTTTGGTAGAGATTTTTTGATTGGCTAGTGTTAGCTCTCTGATGACTGGCATAGAAAATGTTGATCATAACTTCAGATCTGGAATGCTCAAGCATTCTCTACAGGTATTATGATGAGTACAGCATAGAGTATGATTAAAATTCAAGGATCTGAGCATTAAGTGCTTCACATTCCATTTTGCATACACTGGTTAAAAGGTCAACTCATCAAAGGCTCAGAGGTGAATGAATGGCTCATGCAAGTAGGCTGAAATCATTGCTTAATATAGGTGACAAGAGGTATCAGAATAACATTTTTCCACACAACTCACTTTATACGTCTTAGTGGTAGGAATTTTAAATATATGAAATAAGAATAAGTGAGCTATTATTATTAGAGCCAGAAGTCTAAAACAAGAAAAATGGAAATTGCTAATTCTGTTTTTATTATTGCTAGCTATTTATTACTACTAGATATTTATGGAGTTTCTACTGTATGTCAGACATTGTACTAGGCACCTAGATAATAAAGATATATGAAATATTGGTAGCAAAAGTATCAAAATCACACAGCCAATGCTACAAAGCCCTAGATGAGTCTAAAGACAAATAAGACATAGGGTGAATGCACTAAAAGTCTCTCTGACCTTCTCTACCTCACAGGTTTATAGAAATCAACAAATTAAAGATAGGCAAAAAATCATAAAATTTCTGTATGTTTCAAAAACAAAATGTGATGTTATTAGAAAGGATGATTTAAAGTAGAAATCTCACTTTGCAAGTTATGAGTAGCAGCCCATAAACCAAATTACATTTTATAAGAATTAAAGTGGGAAAGATACTGGGAAAGTAAGATTCTGCCTTCAGAGTGACATTTCTGTGATAAAAATACAATGAGTGAGAATAACAAACTTCAATGTGAAGTTACACTGAACATCTATTAAAATTCTTGTACTAAGGAATTCTAAAGTGACTCCCAGGTAACAGCTATCCTCAGAAAGAGCCTAATGAATTAACTGTAAGACTAGGTCAGAGTTAGTAAATAGATTTTCTTCTATTTGTATTTGTAATAATAATGGGATATATTCTAAGAGTCTATCCCATACATGGAACATTTTGGAAAACAAACAAAAGCACACATTGTTCCATCATATCTTCTTTTTGGTAACCCTTGCATTTGGTATATTCTAAATTTCTTTTTTCACAGAAAGATAAAGTAAGATGTCAGAGACATATCAGTTACATGTTTTCTTCTCTCCAGAATTAATCTGCATCCCTAGTCTGCAGGATGAATCTCCAGCTCATTCCCAGATGGGCATTAAATACTTTCAACTTGTCCTTACTTCCTTTACTTCTAACCCTTATCACTCGCCATTTCATCATCTTTCTTCATATTTTTATTGTTCCTTAACTTCTCTCTTTCAGGTTTCAAGGCTTTCTCTAATCTATTTTTAAAGTCACTAAGAATATGAAATTAAATATTTGAAATCTGTACATGTACATACATACAGAAGACCATACACAGTCTCTCTTTTGAGCATCTATCACCTATTGTTAAACCTCTTACAAATCCAAATGTGTTTGTGTCTATATATCTCTTTTGATAGCAAACCCAGGGGACCTTATATTTTGATTAACTTGCTATCTTATTTCCCCCATTATACTATCACAAAGATATCTGATGTTCAAAAAAAAGCTTAGTTGATTATAACCATAATTGAGACACACAGGGATTACTTTGAATTAATCAGGAACTATACAAATGCTCAAAATAAAACTCAAAATACTGGCTTGCCTTTTCTGACTCTCAGCCCTAGGTAAGGTGATGAAATGCAAAACATTGTTAACACATTTTACAAAAAAGTCAATTAAAGCGAACACCCCAAAAGGAAATCTGATTTAGGAAATGAACTGGTTAGCATTTACAGTAATTACTAGAGATTACTACCAAATTACTAACCAAATCACTGGTAGAATGGTCATGTTTTTCTACTCCTTATAATAATGTTGCATGCCAATTTCAAGTAATTATACATAATTTTCTTGACAGAGTCCAGAAAGCAATTTGAAACTGATACCAATTCAGAATCTCCATATTTCTTCTCTAAAATGAAGTTTAATATCACTTTAACCTGCCGACAACCCTCCCCACTCCTACTATCCATTCCTAGCTTCTTGCCACTTTGGGCCAAAATAATATCAAGATGGAATGCAAGGCTAAAAATAGTCTTGTTATAAGCCTGATCTTACAATTGTGTGATCATTCACATGACATGATTTGGAAGAAGCTCTGATAAACTGTTCTTGCCATTCTGGGGTCATGACTTTCTGAAATACCACCATTTAAGCATTAGTTAGGATGAAGCATTGGGAAATAATTTACTTGATACACTTATAGGAATATTAGGTAGAAGAGATCCCTAGCTCTAGAGAAAATTTTCTAAATGGGGAGAAATTGGTAAGGGAATGAAGGTCTACGTAACAGATTTGGTATCTGGAAGCAGATGCTGAATTGAAATCTGGGATTAAAGATGTTCTATAGGATGCACACCTGGGAAAGGAAGAAGGAAGCAAGATCAGGAAAAGAAGGAAGTCAACCAGCCATGCAGGCCTAGCATAGCTCTGGCCAACCTGGTGGGAATTCTGAAGTGATAATGCCCATCACTGTTGGCTTACCATGTGCCAAAATGGCCTGAGGTCTATACTCTACCTAGCTTGGCCATTAGATATGAGCTGCCTGGGGAAAGAAATATGGAGCCACAAAGGAGCAGGTAGCTGAGAGGAACCTGATGAGGTGACAACTGGAGGCTGCCAACAGCCCCTGCAGCTGGGCAGGAAACTAGGCAATGGCTCATCTCTGTGTAAACCATGGTCATGGTGAGGGCTTTCCCAATAAACTCCTACTCTGCAGTTTTACTTAGATATAGACCTTGCACTAAAGCGCTTGGCAAGATCTCAACCTAAAAAAAAAAAAAAAAAAAAAAAAAAGAAAGCTGTCTTCAGAAAACAAGAAATGGAACAAGCTCTATCATAAAGGAAACACCAGTGATTGCAAAAATGTCGTCTTTTTAAATCAGCCGAAACTGGATTTCCAAATTAGCAGCCCCAACTGTGTCTGTGCAGTTGCTTGCATTTGTAGTACTGCAAACTTGTGTTCACAGATAAGAGAGAACCATCTAACATAAGGCTACCACATTTCCCCTTCTCCAAATCTGGGAAATGCGGCTTATTTGCATATTTAGCATACATTTGCATTTTGTGTTCAATAGCCCCTAACTCTAATTATGTAAAATAAGATAAATTAGTACATTTTACTGTCATTGCATTCTAGCCCTGTGGTTAGGGGCTAGGAAGATTTAACCCTATTTTTCCCTCTTTCTTCTGGCTTATTCCCTTTAAGGCCAGAAGTCATTTGATGTTCAGACTCGAGACATTTCAAGAAAAATCCTCAACTATTGAGGGAGCAAGAGAACATAAAAAAGGGAATGATCAATAATATCCAGAAGCAGGGTTGTGTGTTTCTTAATATAACAAATAAATTTAAAATGCAACTTGATAAAATAGTAAATAAAAAATGAACCATGTAAATATTTTTATAAGTAAATACAAGGCAAATCATTTTTAAACAAAAAAAAAAGTGTACAAACCCATATCTAATGTGTTGTTTTTAGTAAAATACAAATTCCTATCAAGAAGGAAATTAATTGGTTTGCAGATAGGAGCAGGCCTAGAAAGCAACAGGAACTTTGGAGGAAGGCAACAACTGGTCAGGTGGAGGTTGTCTTTGCTTTCCAATCTTTTATTTTCATCCCATGAACTCTTATTTTGAGTGAGCTTTATATACCTCTGGAGAGATACTTGATATTTCTAGATCATTCTGGAATCTCGACATTCATTAACATGCTTTTGCCCATCACACCTCACTAACTCCCCCTTTAACTCTTTAACTCATCCCTTTAACTCTTCTAACATATATTTATGAAGCACTTTCCAAGTGCTAGGAGGCCAACTGGGGTTGAAGGTATGAAGATGAACAAAAAATATAGACCCAGACTGCTAAAAAGTCATGTGGAAAACTGCTTAAGTGATTACAATATAAGTTCTAAAAGAGAGGCATGTGAAAAATGTCATGAATGCACACAAAACCAAATGCTTAGATCTGCTTGAGAAGTGAAAAAGCAGGGGTGAATCGGCATTAGAAGTTTTCAAAAGGAGAAAATATTTCATTTTGCTCAAATTAAAAGGTCACAGAATTCACTAGCTCTATAAAGGTGGGGAAGACTTTCTAGCCAGTGGGAATTATGCATATAAAAGCATTTACTTCCATGAGTGTCCAAGAAATGGATCCAAAATATATACAATGTATTTATGAGAATAAGGAGAACTTCAGCTGTGATAGTTGGGGAAGAGTTCACAGAGGAAGTGAGACTTTCCTGTTAAAGCCAGATGGTCAGATTTGAGGACAAGACACCCCTAGAAGGAAGAACCTGCACAGACAGGGGCATGACAATAGATTGTACATGTTTTATGCAAGAAATAAATAATCCAGTTTAACCGAAGCTATAAGGACGAAGGCTGGGGCAGGAGGGGGGAGGGTTTGGTGCAGGGTAGGCAGTTATAAAATGCAGACCAAGGTGCCTAAGAAAAATATATTATACATGATGAAAGTAGTTCAAGATATTATTTGTTTGTCATCCCTCTGGCAACCAAATGAAAGTTATAACAGAAACAAGGAGCAAACAGAAAAGAAAATCACCTGGGACCTAGATGAACAAGTTATACAACTAGGAAGAAATCTAAGAAATCATCTTGCAACGGCAGAAGGTAGGACAGGGTGAGGAAGTGAGGCTGTCCAGTTCCCAGTGGCTGAGTGGGATGGAGGCTGTGGCAGCGGCAGACACCTCTTAAAAGGGCCGTGTTCGCTAGAGGACTTAAGTGGTGATAGACCTACTCGCTTTGAGCACCAGTGCAGGTTTGGCTGTGCAGAGACTTACAGGCAGACACTGAGTTGTTGGAGTGAGGGTCTAGGTGAGACTCGCTCTGTGCAGAAGTGTAGGCGGTATCCATTTTCCTTCTGTTGAGCCCTCCCCCACACCAGTGTGCAGGATGCAGCGCCACCATAGCCGTGATGTCATCAAACTGGATAACAGGTTGCTCTGCCCAGAAGATTCCTTGAAACTCCACCTCCTGCAACTCACAGCCCCACCCAAGCCACATCCAGGTGTATCTTCTGTGAGTCAGGTGCTCCTTGCTGAGCAGTGCTTAGACTCATATTGGTGGCAGCTGGTCTCGGTTCCTAGTGTGAATTTTCTAGGCAACTATAAGCACAGCATCTGTGGATTGCTTGCTGAATCTTAACAGGTGGCCCCAGAGGCACACAGGCTGGGGCTAAATTTCGCCTGCAGCTGAACCCATCTCAGGACTGTACCACTAGACACGTACTACACAAAGCCATACTAATAAGACTGGGAGACTTGGGAGCTTTGTACATAGAAACAGACACTGAAAGACAGCCAAAATGGGAAGACAAAGAAGAAGCAGAAACCATATGAGAGAAGAAAACAGAGATCCAGAAATAATGGAGTCAAACAATCTAACAGATGCAGAGTTCAAAACACTGGTTATAAAGATGCTCAGTGAATTTATGGGAAGTGTAGATGAATTCAGTGAGAACTTCAACAAAGAGATTTAAAAAAAAAAAAACATAAAAATGGAAATGGAAATTATAAAAGGGAACCAGTCAGAAATATAGAGCACATTATGAGATAAGAAGTATATTAAATGGAATAAACAAAATGAAGAAAGAAGAGGATCAAATGACCTATTTAGAGGATGGGAAAGCCAAAGATGCTCAATCAGAATGACAAGAAAAATAAAAAGACAAGACTATAATAATAATTTAAGAGATCTATAGGACACTGTTAAAGGTAAAAATATCCATATCATTAGGATATTTTGGTAAAAGGTAAAAATATCCATACCAGAGGAAAATAAGGTGTTGAAGAGCTACTAGAAGAAATAATGATGGAAAACTTCCCTAACCTGGTGAAGGAAATAGACATAAAACCCAAGGAAGCTCAGAGAGTCCCGAGAAACAGGAATCCAAAGAGGCCCACTCCAAGACATATAATAATTAAAATGCCAAAGGTTAAATTCAAAGAGAAAAATCTTAAAAGCAGCAAGAGAAAAGCAGTTAGTTACCTACAAGCGTGCACCCATAGGACTGGCAGCTGATTTTTCAAAAGAAGCTGTGCAGGACAGAATATCCCACATGATGAATACCCAGGTTCTGCAACCAAGAATACTTTATCCAGCAAAGCTATCATTTAGAGCTGAAGGACAGATAAAGAGCTTCCCAGACAAAAATAAGCTAAAGGAATTTATCATCACCAAGCCAGTATTACAGAAAATTATGGAGGGACTTCTTTAAGAAGAAAAAAAAACATGTATCAAAAACAGAAATAAAGAATGTTAACAACTACATTCTTATCAACAAATGCCTCAAATGGAAAAAAGTTAAGTGCTCCAACCAAAAGACAGAGTGGCTGAATGGATAAGAAAACAAGATGCTGCCTACATATGCTGCCTACAAGAGACTCACTTCAGATTAAGACACACACAGACTTAAAGGAAGGTGATGGAAAAAGATATTGCCTTGATGGACCTAGAGGGTATTGCGCTGAATGGAATGGGTTGGATAGAGAAAGGCAAATATAGCATGACTTCATGTACATGTGGAATCTAAAGAACAATATCAACAACAACAACAAAAGCAGAAATAAACTTATACTAGATGGGAGGGGGTGTGTGTGGAGGGGAAGGCAAAGGGATTAAGAGGTACAAATGGATAGTTGCAGAATAGACATGGAGATGTAGTGTTTAGCATGGGGAAGATGGTTAATAATGTTGTAGTAAAAATGTAAGGGAGCAAAAAGTTACTAGATTTAGTGGGGTGATCACTTTGTAAGTTATGTGGATCTCTGATCAATATGCTATACAACTGAAACTGGTATATTATTGTATGCCAACTATAATTGGAAAAAACTCATTGAATTGTACAATATAAATACAAGCAACTAATTATTATATTTCAATAAAGATGGAAAAAAGATAATACAAGCAACTAATTGTCTATTATATTTTAATAAAGATGGGAAAAAAGACAGTTAAACTGGATATTATTTATTTGTTTGTTTGGGTCAGTCACTGTGCTTGGCACACATATTTGGCTATTCTTTGTGGAAAGGCAGACAGGTGAATCAGGAAGATACCTGAAGCTCCTGTAGGATTAATTAGCCCCCTAACTAGAAGGCTGCTGTAGAGGCTTTTATGGAGCTGCTGCAATATTTCAGGTGTGAATAAATGAAGCTCTCAGCTAGGCTGATTCCAATGGGAATAACTATAAAAACCAGGTATAAATAGCATTTTTAAGAGGGATTTACAAAAACGTGATCTGCTTTAGGTTGGGTAACATGCTATAATGTTGCTAAATTTGAGTCTGGGTAACTAGAAGACTGACAAGAAGAGGGAAATCGGGAAGATGGTTGAATGCAAGTGGAAGGACACTAACATTTATAACGTGCTGATTTGTATTCTATAGTATTTACCTATCAATTTTATACTGTTCAACTCATGTAATCACTATAAAACCACTATAAGATAAAAGTCATTCTCACATATGAAGACATTGCAAATCAGGAAAGTTGTGCAAATTTCCCAAATTGGAGAGCCAAAACCCTAATCCTGAATCTACTGTAGTCTAAATCTGTCTCAGGTGTTTTTAATATGCTGTACATGTTACGAAAAGAAACATGATGTGTTTAGACTTAGACATGGTGAGTTTAAGATGATAGTGGAACATCCAAGAGGGAATATCTAAGTGAGCAGTTAGACATAATAGGATCATAGATTTATAGGGCTAGAAGGGATCTTAAAAATTATATAACTGAAGTTCTAAAAAGAGATTAAAGCTGAGGTTATCCATTTGGGAAAATTAACACACTAGGACATGAATGAAATTACCATATGAGAGAAAATATATATTAAAAGCTTAATGACCATCCTGTGTGTGTGCCTACCTTTCTGGGGACCGGGGGAAGAAGTGAAGCTCACTGATAAGGTAGGACAGAGGCTTCTTGAAAAGGGGAGGAGATAGCAAGATGCCTCTCAAGTCAAGACAGGTAAATTGTTAAGAAGTGGGTAGTCAGAAATGTTGAATGACTATGAAATATCAAAGAAAATGAGTAATTATCCAAAGCTGTTAGTAAATTGTTGGTTGCCTTAGAGAGAACTTGTAAAAGAAACAAGGAAAATAATATAAGGAGACAAATAATAGGGATGAGAAAGACTGTCTGGGATTTCTTTAGTTAACTTAATCTTGGAAAAGAAAATAAAATGTATGGGAAGACCTATAAAGTGGAAATTCTATGAAGATATATCTTGGTTTACTGTGGTTCAAAAAGAGGATATCACAAGTTACAAAATTTCATAAGGTTTTAGTTTGTTGAGATGAAAACTGTTGACAGCTACATACAAATGCAAATTCAGAGCAATCCTCATATTTTTGTGCAAGATTTTAATCATGGCTACAACTAAAGATCTGCTATATTTGCCACACACATACACACACAAAGAAAAGAAGTGAGGATCATTACAAAATTATTTCTACTAAATGTATAGGTAGATATACTCAAAGGTGCTTTTTCACAGAACTCAGAAATGGTTGTTCAGATCAGTGACACATCAGTTCAAAAACTATGGTTTCTAATAGGAGACTGTTTCCAAAGAGAAAAGGCTTAATTACATAAATCTGTACCCAATTAAGCATTAGCAAAGGACACAAGAGTCTGAGCCTAGTCTGAGTTCTGCAACTCTAGTTACAATGTCTGCCATGGGCAATAAATGAAGACCACCGGGATCATATGCTATTCCCTTCTCCTCCACCATCTCCTGTCACCATATAGATCAACTTACCAATGAGCCACAAATGCACCCTACCACCAAATACAATGGACTTCCATATGAACCATGGCATAAGATCACTTCCTAAATGGACTGTGACATTATCTGCAGAGTACTATCATGGATGCCACTTAAAAAAGAAGTCTAAAATGTGAGGAACTGGTAAGATCTGCATTTCAATGGCTACAAAACACAATGCAGACACCTATTAGAAAAGAGCTGGCATGTCTAACAATCTAAAACCACATCTTGCTAATTAGCATTCTCTCTGGGTGACTGAGTTGATTTCTGCCTGTGGTTAAACATGCTGCTTACACAGCTTTGGTTGGGGGTCAGGAGGTACAGAAAGAAAACACAACTCTTTGATAATATCTCTTTCACAGGGTATCTCATTTGATATTATTTTGTGCATGACACCCAAGCATGAGCTACACAGAAAAGAAAGTCTGTGTAGGGGTAAAATAGCTTTCCCCAAAATTACACAAAAATAATGTTATTTTTTAATTGTCACTGTGATATAATTGAAAACATATAATTTCAGCTGGTACCTGCAATATAGAAAATATTTTTTCTTTTGAAGGTAGTATGTAGAATTTTCATTGCCTTAAAATTTTTGGAAGTATTAATTTCAGAATAGTTCAAACTCATGGTAGAAAATCAAACAGTAGAGAAGGGGGTAACATGAAAAGAAAATTTATCTTGGCACTTAACATATCCTACCTTGACCCTTCATTCCCATTATCCAGAATTTATTACTTAAGAGTTTTCTTGTGCATGTATGACCTTCACACAGAAACACACACACACACACATACACACAAATTTCATTTCCCTTCTTTATACAATGTCATAGTACACATACTGCTTTGCAACCTTTTTCTTTTTTCACCTTGCAATATGTCTTGGACATCTTTTCATAATAGGTATAAATCTATCACTTTCCTATAAGGATTACAGAGTATTACATTTACCATTACATAAACAGTTAGACACATATTGATGGAAGTTATTTTTTTATTTATAAACACTCATTTTTAACAGTTTTGTTATAAGCATTTATTACTCTCCAGTTATCTATTGCTACATAACAAGCCACCTCAAATTTAGTGAATTTAAACAGTCATGTTACTATGGCCATAGGCATTGTGGGTAAGGAATTTGGGAAGAAGAGAGATGTTTTGTTTCTGCCCCGTGATGTCTGAGAAGTCTCAAATGACTGAAGGTGACTAAAACAACTGGGCCTGCAATATCCAAGAAATCTTCATTTGCTTGTCTAACACTGTGGGAGAAATGGCTGGAAGTACTGGCTCTATCTGGTGGCCTCTCCAGCATAGTTCAAAGGAAGTCAAACTTCTTCCAGGGTGGGTGGCTTCTCTAGGCAACTGCCCTAAGCCAGCTGGGCGGATGCTGACAGCCTTTTCTGACCTAGCCTCAGACTCATGCCGTACCACTTCTGCCATGTTCTCCTAATTTATGAGCAGGTTGTAAGGCCAGGCCTTGTTGATGAAAAAGAGAAGCGTACCCCTTTATTTTTCTGAGTAGTAGTGAAATCAGCTTGTACAGAGTGTATGAGATGGAAGAAGTCACGGAGCATCTTTGGAATACAGTCTTCCATAATCACCTTAAAAGTATATTCCATCGCCTCTGTCCTTCTCAAAACCTTTTCTGCCATCATGGATCAGGAAACAATGAGAATGTTTCCTTATTTCTGAGATATGCATTTCAGAATGTTGTCATACTGTGCTTAGAGAACACAGTGCAATAGCATGCAAAGAGTATCAGCTTCTTGAAGAGGAGATATGAATTCATGTCACTGAACCTGTCAGAACCCCCAGTTTCATCATTAAAAGAAAGGGTTTAAAGTAAATTAATTTCCAGCCTTACCCTTTATAAAATTCTATTGTTCTAACACCCTACCTAGATATTTTATCTTCTAATTCCTTATCATGAGAAAGAGGAACAGGATAGAATGGATAGGAGGCAACTCCAGTTTCCCAATCTTTGTTGCATTTATCCCAAAGAAAAGGCCTAACCAAGAATAATGAATTGCAACACACATCACACAACCTGAGCGTGACTCCAACCCTACCACTAAACAGCCATGTAAAATGAAAAAAAGTATTGTGATGTTTTTAAACTTGTCAATGAGGATGATGGTACCCATGTTGTGACCATCTAAAAGCGAGGGCACTAAAATTTCATTGTGGAGAGTCTTCACGTTGCCTCTCCTTTTTAGAGCAAGGGATTGAAATATGAGAGAAATGGATAGAATTGGTGTTACAAGAACTGCTTTCTACCTAAGAAAGAGTGTCACAAACATGAGGGATTGCTATTTTACCGGCCTCAGCTCCTTTGTTCTATTTTCTACTATACCTTAGCTTTGTGCTTACTATAAGTTGTGTCACCTAAGATATATTTCAATTCCCAGAAACAACTCATCATAGGGATTTATATTTAAAGTATGAATAGTCAAGGTCAGGCCAAGGTCCAGGTCTTGTTGCTCCTAAGACCAAGATAAAAAAAAGTCCTCTTTTCATGTAGAGTAGTATTTAGGGGAATTTTAGAGGAAAATGCAGCCCCTGCACAGCACCATTGAAAAAAATATTACTGGCAAAGATACAAGGGTAGATAAAGGAAAGAGAAAAGAAACAGGAAAAGCAAGGTGTAGGTGCCGATGAGTCTGAGGACAGGCTTATTGGTCTAGCTCTCCTTTCTGTCCTAGAGGGAGGGCTGCCAGATCTGCACGGTAAAGGCCACATCCACAAAGTGGAGGCAGCTGGGCCAGACCAGGGGCTCTCAGACCAGATGGCAAATATTCGAGGCATCTCTTTATTTTCCTGGCTGAGTACACATTTACTATTTAGGTCAGACTAAGTGGAATGGATAATATTCTCCAGAGATCAGAGGCTATGTACCATCTCTGACATATGACAAAAAGAAAAAGGCACAGCCATGCCTTCAACTTGCCCCGTGAAGGATGGACAGTGAGAAGAAATGAGGAGTCTAGGAATGCCTTTCTTTATATTTATTTCAGTTTTTCTCCCCACCTATCTACTGTCCTTGTGAAGTAGGAGAAGGGAAAGAAAATGTCATTTCTCTGGAGGTACAACGAAAGGTTATTTGCTTCAGAAAAAGCTCTGTCTTAAATAAATGAAAGTTGTCTGTACTGTTCGTTTGTTTGTTTGGTGTTCCTTTTTTTCAGTCACCCCATAAATCACTGAAAATCACCGTGCCATTCCCTGAATTTGTAGGAGTTTCTTGCTACTGCATGAAGGCATAAGAATGGGCCAAGGCAAATATCTCTAATGTCTTCTTTCAAAACCAAAATGCATTTTAATAATTTAAAGCTGAAGCTCTTTCAGTCACTTAATAAATTATTCACAAATTTTACAATGACAAAAAAATAAAAAATCTGTTCCCTTTACAAGTTCTGGAACATTAAAATCATGTCAGAATAGATGAAAAGGACAAATCAGTCCTAAACTCTTAGAAATCATACATTTTACTTCTTCATCTGAGAGCAGTGCCATACTTTGCAGGGCATCTGGCAGCTGAAGACGGTTTTTCAGGACTTATATCCAGGCACAAAGGGAGGATGACAGTATACGAATGAAAGGAAAAAAATGACTTTCAGAGAATCTATAGAGAACATATCTACTTTTTTGCCTCAGGACTCCAACTTTAAATACCATTTCAAAGAAATCCTCAAGATTAGAAAAATTAGGAAGGCTGATTTGCTCAAGACAGCTCACTATTAAGTTCCGGGCAAAGGAGGAAGTTACAATGATGCAGGCTCTTGCTACTCTTGAGTTAAAATACTCCCTCACATATAAGAACTAGGAGGTTGTGTATTGTTCAAATGTCCATCAGGCATAACCTTTAGATGCTTAGCAAGCAGGTGCTTCTGACTCCATGGAATGGAATTTCTTCACTTAGAACAGACTTTTAAATCAGCATCTAAGAGGATAACATTGCACCGCCAACACAATTGCTTCCCAGCTGAGGACCTTTGAATCTGTGCAAGTATATCCCATCTCATTAGAAAAACATGGTCACTGGATGACAGAAATGATCTCTAGCAAAGGGCAGAGCAGGACTAGTAGGCTTTCCTTCCAGCTGTTTCCCACGACAGATGTTTCCTTCCTGTAGTCAGTGACCAGAATTTTACTGACATGAATACATTTTGTCATCACTGTCCTCCAACTCCACAATTTCTTTTTTGCTCTGTTGGAGCTGAGTGTTGGCCTTGTAGGAGAACTCATTAAGATGTCACACTTCAACCAGGATGTGGTTGAGATTCATCTGAATAAATACTGTCCATACGGGCCTACTACAATGCTGGTACTACTGTATATTTTTAAAGAAATGTCTATTTTAAAGAAATTCTGATGTCAAGGGTATTCTTGGAGGCATTTGAGTTTTGATTAAAATATCTTGCACATCAAAGAAGTCTTCTAACACTAGAACCATCTCTGTTGACAACACCTTTTTTTACCCTTCAAATATGGTGCTCATCTTCTGGGGGAGTCAAGTTACAAAAGAGTCAACATTGCAGAAACTCGTGGTTCTTTCATTTTAATTAAGCAAAATAGATGCAGACCCCCACATCAGTATTTGGAGATCAAAGAAGTGAAGAAGCAAAATAGAAAAACAGTTGAGTTCCTAGAGTATGCTATTTACTTAATTATATGTACAACTTATTGCCCTAAATAATGTAAGGGGCTTATTAGCAAAGATGCATACAAAAGAGTAAGATAAAATAAATTAAAAATTAGAAAGAAAAATGAACCTAAGTTAAGATATAGAAAAAACAGAGTCAGAACTTGGCAATCTCTACATAATGTCTTTTTTACATCTCCCCTAAGGTATGTCAGCATAATCTTACCTTGTTTTTTGGCCTAGTTTGGTAGAATTATATAATTTATAAGCAACATCCAAAGTTATCTGCCTTAAAGAGAATTCAGCATACATAATTTAGAATATTTAAATGAATCAGGTAAGGTAGTTCTAGGTGTTTGTTGGTAACTTTTTTGAAAGCCTATGTTACAAAAATTATTTTAGTTTCCTAAAAGTGTCTAGCTCTCTTGGTTCAATTGTCAACTTCATTGACAATTATCTTTACATCTTAAGAGCACAGCAATTGTGTATACTCTTCTCCTTCAGATCTGAGGTCATATATTATTTCATAGGGAGAGTTTCTAACACTGTAGTTAAAATAACTGCTTTTACTCCCATCTTAACTTCTCTTCTCATTATTTTGTATTATTAAAATTAAGTGTGCTTATCGACAAATGATCTCCTTCCACCCTACCCTCACTAGAACATAAGGTCTGTGAGAGCTGAGAGTTTTTCTCTCTTATTTATCTCTATGCCTCCAGTATCTAGAACATGGCCTGGAATAGAGCAATGCTCAACAGAAGTTTGCTAAATGGATGTATGAATGGATGAATAAAAGAAGGAAGGATTTTTAGGGCAAAATTTTCTCCTTACTAATTTGGTTCAAAAACTGTATTCACTTTTATAAGCTGGATGAGTAAGTCAGTTGCAGGAAAGAAATTCCCTTAATATTCAGATATTTCAACTTCAACTTATACCTACAAAGATCTTTTCTCTCTCCTTTCCCATCCCCTCCAGCCCATATTCTTGATGCCATAATGGGAGTATCTTCCTCTGGTCCAAGGTTCCTCCCTTCGCCTAAGTTCTTGCCCCACCCTTCCTTCTTCTCAAGAACCTACTCTATTAACTCCACCAGCTCCATTTCCTCTGGCTCTTTTCCAGTAACATTTAAAAATATATATGTCAAAGCAAATTTAAAATATGAAAACATAAATGTCCAAGGGCTTATTCTCCATCTCTTCTAAGAGGTAAGAACTTTTGTTTTAAGATCACACAGAAAAGGTCTATCATTCTGTTGAATAGTAATGAGATAAACAGAAGGTAGGGAGATAGAGAAGCCAGAAATAGCTAAGTTTAGAGTGAAAAGACAGAATTCCCCTGAAGAATAAAACAAATCCTAAAGGTGTACTGATAATAATGGAGGAACAAGAACTTATTCTGTCTGGGTTAGAAAGAGAGTTCGAGATAGTTGAGAAAAAAAAATAAAGCTATTTGGAGTAGGGAACAGATGCTGGGTATTATAAGAAATATGGGGAAAAGAGAATTTTAAGATACTTCCACGTGTGTCATAAAGAGAGAGAACCTTGCAGTTTTCAAAAGTAAAGATTCATTTGCTTTCCAATAATATTTGTTATTGCTGTGGCAGGACTACTATTTACTTGAATAGTGTATTACATAGGTGTTTAAGCTAGAAGCAAGAAAGCCTAGTTTTATTTGGGTTACAGTCCAGCACCATCATTCTTGAAAACAAAACACAGCAAAAAATCCTTCCTATTACTTATGTCATGTACTTCTCTCATTTTCTCAATTCCTATAAGGGTTGTCCTGATCCACTGCTTATAATTCCTCAATTTGTACTCACGTTTCACTTTTGCGCCATCAACAGATGCACTAATCCACTCTTCCTAAGATCGTCAATTATCTGGGCTAACTCAAGTGGATTCTTTTGAACCCTAGTTTTTTATTTGACCATTTGGCCATTCCGTGACAGGACCAGGAAAACTCCAGACCTAATGGCTCATACGTTAAATGTCAAACAAAGACATTTGAACCACCACAGCTAGGAGTGCTGTTACTACCCAAATGCAGCCCTATTCTCTGCTACCTCTGAGCACTCAGCTAGCTCAGTACCTGTGCTCTTGTTTAGTCTCCTGGGACCATCAAGCCATGTGTGGTCTCCTTGTAGGTTATCCTTCTAGTCTTGAGGTAAGAGAGAAGTACTTTCCACAACACCTCCCCTGGGAGGGGTATAACTCACAGACCATCATGAGCTCTCTGTGAAAGAAGCCACAATACATTTCTGTAATTTCCCACTCTCTTTTTGCCAAACTCTAGACTTCAAAGGCTAGACTTGAGCAATTAGCAAGGTTGTAAAAGCAGTTTTACAATAGTTTAGTCAACTTTTCTGCAACTATGTCACTGGTCCAGCATCTTGCTTTCAATATAAACATAGTTGGTACCCATTGCTTCGAGGCCTCAGTCAAAACTGAAAAAAAAAATCATACTTTCCAGGGATGGTGCCCCCTGTCTCCACACATTCAAGGCAAAGCTAGAGGCTCTCTTTACATACTCCTATTTATCATAGTGCTGTGTACTTGTCTCTGTATCTGACTCTCTATAATATCATAAGTGTCTAAAAGGTAAAATTTTTGTCTTTATAACACAAAACAGCAGCAACAACAACATTACTACCTCACCATTTATTCTTTCAGTCAGAATTCTATTTTTTCTCATCTAAACAGCCAAGCATTTCACAAGAGTGGTCTGTTTACTCTCTCCATTCCTTCACCTACCACTTGGTCCTCAACTTGTTCAAATCTAAGTTCTGGTGTCATCCTTGACTGAAACAATTTTCATTAATGTCACCAATTATCTTGTTCTTAAATCCAATAGGTCTCGTAGGTCTTATTTAGTAGCGAACATTTTGTTCTTTGAACAATCTCTCCTTCCTGAAACAGTCTTTCTTGGCTTTCTCATATTAAAAAAAAAAAAAAAAAGAAAGTCTTCTTTCCTGTTAACTTTTTGGCTGATTTTTGTCTTTCTTTCTTCCAAGCTTAAGCCACTAAATATTGAAGCTCTTCAAGGCTGTCCAAGGAACTCTCCCATTCTTAATTTTTTTTTTCCAACAAGCTAATCCATCCCCATGCTCTTCACCACTTAAGAGCCCACAACTCTCTCTGAACAGCACAGCATAGCCTTATATTCTTTTTAGCAACAATCAAAACAGCCATGTCCAAAGAAACTCATGATGGGCTCATTATATATTCCTCTAACTGGGTCTTTAACAGTGAATGGTGCACTAGCCATTCATTTAGGCAAGCTGAAAAACAGAGTGTCATCCTCGATATCTCTTTTCTTCTTCTCCAATATCCAGTCTACCACCAAATCTTAATGGTTTTATCTCCAAAGTGCTCAAAGTGGTGCACATTTTTTCTATTTCCACCAATCACTCTATTCTATGCTACCATCATCTTTCAACTGAACTATTAGGCACTGAGTCCCAAAGGTATCCCTAAGTGCACTCAGCCCCCTCCTATTCATTCTCTACACTACAGCCAGAATGATCGTTAAACAAACAGACTAAAAATCATTCATGTCATCATTCTCCCCCTTCCCTACCACTGTGCATATTTTTTTTGGATTAATAAAAATGAAGGTCCAAAATATACCTTACAAAACTTGACTGTCTTCATATTCTCTGCTCCAAATGTTTGATGTGCCCTATGTCCTCCTACCCTAGGGCCTTTGCACATTCTATTCTTTCTATATGAAGCCTTCCCTAACCAAATTATTTCCAACTCATTCAGCTCTGTGTTGTGGGAAGCTTGTCCAGCATTCCAAAGTAAGCCAAAGCCTCCTCTCAAATCCCTCTCCCCTAGCGCCAGGCATCTCTTCATTAAACACACATGCACCATTGCAAGTTTACCTTGTATGATTATTTAAAGCCCATCCCCAGTTTGTGCTCCTTACTGCTGTTCCAGTGGGCAACACAGTGCTTGACATACAAGGGAAGCTAAATAAACACCAGTTAGATCATTTTAACCTCACCAAAATAAGTGACCAGTGAACATGGTCTCTTTTTAAACTAAATAAGAGACTGAATAAAATTATTGTACTTCTCTGAACTTCAATTTCCTAAAATATAACATGGGAAAATTTCAAGAACTGTTTTAAGGACTAAATAAAATATGTTCAAATAGCTGAGCATTGTGACTGTCATGTAATCAACTCTCAATAAAAGTTAGCTTTCTTAACTTCTCTGCAAAATATATGCATACAATGACATGGGGCCAGGTGGTAAAATAAAACTAGCCATGGCTTAAAATAAGGGCAACGAATTTGAGGTGTAGAGTCCCCCTGTTATACATGTCTCAGTGGGATTCCATTTCCCCAGGAAAGTTTTTCCAAGTGATGGGCACTGTGCCTTCTTGGCTTTCACCTTTCCCTTCTATTTCTCTGTGACAGCAGAAGACTCATCAGGAGCAAAGAGAAAAGATAAAGAAACATAAAAGAAAAAGAAATGACAGTTTTCAGGATGCCAAGTAGATTATTCAACTTCATCTTGATTTACACATGACAGATGTGTTCCTGAAAAATATATGTAAACTGAATCACACTTCAAATTCACAAGGGACTCTTGGTATTTAAAGGAACCCTCCACTGAATTCTTTTGGAAAAAGAATCACCAGCAGGCTAACTAACCTCTCCCCTTTGTGTATGTATCCTGAGCATTATGTAATCCCTCTTTACTCCAGTCTGGGGCAAATTTATGTATGGTTTATGTAAATGAAGATGCTTTTAAATGTTAATTTAAGATGGAAAGTCATCAACTGGGAGGCCAACTTAGAGGAAACATTTAATAAATCAAAGCTACAGGCCTACACATCTATGGGTTACAGTGTGGAGTTTCCCTGACCTTCCTTACAGAACTGAGAGTTGAACATTCTTCATCCACAAACTGAGACTGACGGAGCTGTGTGGGGACTTGCACTAAAGTCACATAAGAGGTGTTACCCTAGTGAGAATAAGGCTCAAAAAGTCAGGGCCTAGGAATGAGTCAGTAAATAGCTCAATTAGGTTGGAGAAAGTAAAAATAAAGGACTTCTTCAGGAGGGCTTGTGTGAGCAAGATGATCAGTGAAATGTGCTTAGCAGAGTGTCCAGCACGTGGTAGATGGACATCCAGGCTACTTCTGTGACTCCAGCTACTCAGCTACCTATGTTGCTGTTCGCCCAGAAACAAGTGACAGAGACCAGGGTACCAGGCAAAGACTCTCATCTGTGGCATGAGGACGACAGGAGGAATCCAGAAAGAGATAACAGATATTTTATTCAGCAACAAAGGGAAAACTAGTATCATTAAAGACTGCCCACATGTGACCAGAGGACAGATCTTTAGATAATATTTAGGCTGCATTAAATTATATCAGGCTATAACTACACTGAGTAGCTATCGTTTCCCTGTTGCTATTTATTTAATACCCTGAGAATCCTGATATTGAAGTCAAATTGTTCTAAAAGGCGGTGTCAGTGGTGGAAAGAGGAAGAGGTGGGGAAACAGAACCTTTTCTGAGCCATAGTGCTCTCTAACTGCATGAGCTTCAATATAATAGAGTGCAAGTGGATGAGCCTTAATGCATTTTCCAGCCCTAAGAATTTTAGGAATTTCTGGCACCAAACGCACTGCCCGGCACCACATTTTTTAAAAATGAGTTATGATTTCTCACTACTAGCAAAAATAAGAGAGGAGGTAAGGGATAAACTGGGCCTTTGACGTCAGCCCATCACTGCTCTCCCAGTCAAGAGTAAAATGATGGAACATTACAACAATAAAGCAAGAAATACCTTAGATAATACTCTTCTCTAACCTCTCTACTCACTGCTAGTCTACCTCCTCCCTCTGTCATTGCAGAAAAAAAAAGCATGAGTGGTGTGTGTGTATGTGTGTGTGTGTGTGTATGTGTGTGTCCGTGTGTTGTGTCTAGTTTTCATTGGTAGTGGTTGATGAAAGTGGTGTTAAAATTACAGCTCAAAATTTTTTTTGATAGATGATGGACTCTATCTGAAATCAGAAATTGGCTATGTAGCTTCAGGAAACATATCATCTTATAATAATATTTTAAGGTTAATATAGATGACTGGGTCAGTGGCCAGTATTGACTGGTGAGTCTTGCTAATTTGACCTTGGGCTGGCAGATTGGTCCTCCTTTACAGTATGGAGCAGGAGGAGAGAGAGGAAGAGATGGCTCAGACACAGCTGGAAAACTATCTTGGACATCCCTTTTGGAGCTCAGCAGTTATCTATGTACCCATTCAGGAAATACTTTTCACCCATTTGGCCATTAATACAGCACAAAGACCATACAGAAGAGGATGCATTTCTTTCTGATCGAGTGACCAATGTCTTGAACTGCTGAGCACTCATCACGACCAGCTTCCTTACCCCAGCAAATTGCAAAATAACAATAATAATAAACCTAAATAACAACAGCAGCAGCTAAATTATTTCTCCATACCAATTGATTCTTTAGATGGAATGTCATCTTGACAGATCTCTTTTGATCGAAGTGTCTAATTGAATAGAGTTCTCATTGCTCTTGAATTTGTGACCTCAGACTGCTGTGAAATAAATGCAATTTGGAGAATTATTTCCAAACAAACAACTGCTACTCCTCTGGGAACTTACTATTGCTTCCAGTTTTTGAAATTGTTGGTGAACCACCTACTGACTAAGTTATTAAAACTAGGTGTTTTGTTTGGATTCCAGGGTAATGGTTCTATAAATCCAAAGAAAGAAAACCGCAAAAGCCTACAGAAGGCCATGCACTTAGAAGCAAGAGACACCCAGGAGGCTGCTGCCCGCACACAGCTGGCGGCACTCCTCGGATCCTGACCTAGTTAGCAGGCTGCTCCCCGGGCAGTCTGAGTGGTGGTAATTAGAGTGTGTGTGGGAAACTTGTATAATGAAGTTCCTTCAGAGGTGGCAAATTTGTTTGCATGGAGATTTTTCTCTGGACCTAAAACTTGAGACTGAGTTTGCCAAAATGTTCAACAGTAAGACAAAACTTTCTGAGGAACTGGCAGAGTTCCAAGTGCATTCAGAAACAGCAAATATACCTTATAAAGTGGGGCTCCTTTCTCTCTAGAACTTCAGCTGCTTCTTAGGTGTGCATTTACTGAGCTGTGGTATCTGGAACTAAGCCATCTCCCACAGTTTTCACAACACCGCTATGGAGTAGGTGGCAATGCCACACCCATTTTATAATTCCTGAGGCTCACAAACGTTATAGAACTCCCCTCATATCTCAGAAATCCGAAGACAGGGCTGGGCTAGGAAAGTAGTTTTGATTCCAGAACCCAGAGTTTAACCACACTATGTATACAATTTCCAAGGATGGGAGGTTGAGGATTAATGGGACATATTGACCTCTTGATAAAAAATTAAGGGATTGACTTTGCTTTAGGAGGACTTCAATAGAGGCAAGATAACCTAAAGGGTTTTTTTTTTTTTTTTTTTTTTAAAGTGGGACCTTTGTTCAAATCGACTTTTTATAAATCCTAGCTTCAGACTTTCTTGCAATATAAGGCTTGGATAAGCTATCAAATGTTTATAAGCCTTGTTTTTTATATCTGTATAATGAGAATAATATCGTGGGTGTTTTGAGAATTAAATGAACTAATGTATGTAAAAGCAGGGAGTCATTGCCTGGTTCATAGCCAATGCTCAGTAAATGGGAACCGTAATTTGATTAATGATGCATATCTTAGCATTCATAGCCTTCAACAACTTCTCAAATGTACATATTTTCTAAACTTCAAGGAACATTTCAGAAATGCAAGCATGAAGCCTCTGCATTTTGGAAGCGTTTCTTGAAATGCAGCCTAAAACGTGACTTTTATATACCACAATTCTCTTCTTCTTTCTTCTCCCTTTCTACATTCTCTTTCCCTCTGCCCTACCAGAACAGGGGCATCTTTCATCAATGTATTAGTCCAGGGCTAAAATATGACTCATGGTAGGAATGAAAAGGAATATTCTGTCTGTGTAGCCAGCAAGGGCCCGTGGGGCAGATTCTCATTAGAATGCTTTACAATAATATCAATCAGTATTAAAAATGTATGTTCTACTCAATTTTTAAAACATCTTAAATAAATCTTTAAATAAAGCTATTTTGTTTTATCTTCAAGGCTCTGTGAACAGCCAACTCTAAGGGGGCCTTGTTCCCCCAAGTACAGCCCCTAAAGTGTTTGCTACAAAAGCTTGCCTCTGTGCCTGTCTTTCTGGGAGGTCTCAGTGCTGGTGGAGTCAAGTCTTTTGGGTGATGTTAATTCTTTGTTTGGTGGTAGAACAGTACCTGGGGAAAGAAATATTATTCCATTAGGCTCATTTACCATTTAGAATTGCTTCACAGGAAGCAGCAAGTTAATCCACACCCTTGAGGTGTAAATACTATTCTCCTATTGCCATAAGAAAGGTCAATGAGTCCACAGGAGAGGGAAGAAGGGCAGTGTTCTTGTTATAGGGTTGGGAAATTCAAGGGAAAGCTAAAATAGAAGTAGCTCTTTCCAGAAAGTAACATGCTGCCTCCTTTATAAATACCTCTTTTACTTTCCTCTGCATCCCCACTAAAATCTCTGTTGAAACTCAAATACCTATAGTAAGCAGCTAAAGTGAGTTGACTAGGTGTAATGCAATAAAGAATAGCAGGGACTGAAGCCAAGTGTGACAACTCTAATAAGTCTGCTTCTTAGAGCTGATGGTCATTCCCTATCCTAACCATCAAAATCTACCCAGAATACTGCAATAATCTCCCACTAAAAAGACTTTTCTGCTTATCATTTCATAACCTAATATATCTTACAAATTGCCATCCATTTTTACATCAAAGATTGTTACCTACTCATGTCACTGACTCCCAAGAGGGGCACACAGTTCCTTTTCCAATATGATTCCTACATGTTTTTTTTTTCAGTCCTATCCTCTATTATTCTCTCTAACCAGTAAAAGCTATTTTTCATCCTCTTGTCATTTCATGGGTTTTTCAACCTGTATTTGTTTCCTTATGCCATTACCTTCCCTTGGAATGCTTTTCCTTCTACTTTGTTCTTGGCCTTCTTCAAGAAATTCAACTTCTTGTAAATGTGATTTCATCTATGTGACCTCCTCAAATGACATCTTCCTTTGACCTTGCCCCAACTCTCGTGGAATTAACCACTTGCTTATCCACATTTCCAGTTGCTCTTTACACATTTTTCTGTTACACCAGCAGCATGCTGCAGTCTAGTTAGCAGTTTATGTGAATCCTCCCCATTAAACTGTGACATCCGTGCATGTAGACAGATGCCTCATTTCATTTGCCTTAGTTGTCCCATATCTAGCATATCTGCTGACTCATGGTACATAGTTAAAAGATAGTGAATGAATCAATGAACCAGTGAAAAAAGTTCGAGTAAATGGATTCCAAAAATATAGTGCTCCTAGAAGCTTTTTAATAGGAAACTGTATGCTTGTCTCTTGAAATCTTTTGTGGTCAGGAGCCTGGTACCAGGATTAGCTCTTTCCAAAAAGGAGCCGCTGATTACCATCATCAACAGTGGTATGCACCTCTAGGAGACAAAAAGAACAACCAGAGGAGTAAAAGCAAGAGGACTTGTAAAAAGAGGATAGTGGCCTATCAGGTGCAGCCTGCCTAGTAACCAGGAGATTGACATTAGGGTCATGATGTTACTAAAAATTGAAATGAAAGAAATGAATCATCTCCTAAGAAAAATAAGATTACACACACACACACACACACACACACATCTGAAAGTCAGAGGCCCTATATTTGGGTTCCCTTGCCTCTAATTAACTATTTAACTACATTATTTAAAGAAACAAACAAACAAAAAACAACTTAGTGTTAATGAACTCTAAGTTTTGTTCTTGCTCTAAAAGTCTATGTTTTTTTAAAAATTTTTATTCTTCAATTAGAATTGACATTCAATATTATTCTATATTAGTTTTAGGTATATAGCATAGTGGTTAGACTTCTGTATAATTTACAAAACGATCCCCCAATCAATCTAGTACCCATCTGGCACTCTACGTAGTCACCACAACATTGTGGACTATATTCCCCAGGCTATACTTTACATCCCCATGAATATTTTGTAACTACCAATTAATGCTTCTTAATTCCTTCACCTTTTTCAACCAGCCCCCCAACCTCCCCTCCTATCTGGCAATCACCAGTCTCTTCTCCATATCTATGAGTCTGTTTTCATCTTGTTTGTTCATTTATTTTGTTCCTAAGATTCCACTAAAAGTCTATGCTCATAAGCCCTCTTGCACGGTTTTCCTGTCAGCCTTCTAAACTTCTCAATAAGAGCTTCTGTGCTTGTTCAGGTTACATAGCCTAAGTTGTCTCAAAAGACAAAGTGTGCTCACTGTTCCTTGTTTGACCACAATCCCATCAATTCTCACCAGCCAGTTTGTTTCCTTCACTATAAACGCAGAAACAAGATGCTACTTGTTTCAAAAGATTTAACTAATCAATTTATATACAACAAAATTTCATTTTTCAAGTGTATTACTAAATGTACTAAATGAAGACAGAGGAGTCTCTTAGACCAGAATCCACTTGGACTCTCTGGACATTGCATTTGGGGATCACAGCTAATACTCAGCCTCAGAACATGAAAGACTTGATGTCCAAAGCCCACTGTGGGAGCCAGCTGTTGGAATCCAAACCACACAAGCTCCCTGCCGTATGAATCACAGGTTTCCCAAGCTCTGTCAACCCCAGTTAGAATATCCCTCTGGTGTTACTGCTCAATCACTCTTCTTCAAAAAGACAAAGACTCCTCAGAGACAGAAACGTCAGTGCAGGACATCCACAGCCACACTTGGCCGAGTTGTAACCAAGGAACACCTTTACCTGTGACACTCTGGAGTCTGTCCCTGCTACCCAGTGTGAACAGTCACAAGCAGGAAGGTTTATGCTGAAGGGCATGACTTTCTATATCTCACACATGTATGCTTTTATAAAACAGCCAGTATAATAGACTGTTAACGATTCCAGATGTAAACCTAGACCTTGTGTTGAGTGTGATAGAAATTTCATGTAGATCAAAACACTTTTATGTGTTTTTTAGGTCTAAAAATAGAAATGAAGTTCAGGATTAGTTAAAAACCTAGGAGGAGACATTTCTTATCAAAGAAATGTGTTAGGCCAGGAAAGCTTCTATATCCTACGTATCAAAAGTTGCTGGAAGATGGTGGCATACAGGATACAGAACTCAATGAAACATTAAATGATAAGATCACCAACCCCTCCATTGTTGTCATCTTCAGTTTGTTCCACAGAATTTGTAAGAAGCCCTTCTTACTGACCACTAAGTCAGATTTCAATCCTGTGTGGAAGAGTGCTCGGTGACCACACAAGGGAAATGCTTTACAGGCTATTTCTTTCAACTGTCAGCCTGTCACATCAGTGTTGACCACTATCACTGGGAGCATGAAAGCTTTGGGCCCAAGAAATGCCAAGAAAACGGCAGCTAGTGGGCAGGGCAATTGCCAGCCTTCTCTCGTTAATTTATGCGACTGATGTGGCATTTCTGACAATATTGCTTCTGCCTCACTTGCCATTTAATGTTAAGAGGCTTCTAGAGTCTACTGCATTTAAAGAGTAATGACTGTTTTCAGGGTAAATGCTCTGTTAAATAACCCTGGATTATTGTGTCGTGTTATTACATTTATAAAATGGCATTTCAAAAAATAATAATTGTTTTAGAGTTAATTGATGTTTTTAACCATCACTGTGTGGAGAATTTTTATTCAGCAGACAGGGAGTGAGCAAAGAAGAAAGAGATTTCTATCGAGGGAGTTGCTACTGAAAATAGTAATCACTTTTGCATGTGAAATCCTGGTAGAGAAGGCCCTCCTCCTCCCAGCACTGCTTTCAATAAGCTCTTTTCACTGCAATTAAAGCAGCCACAGGACAAAGGTAAGCCTCAGCTGCATTCCCAAATGCAGTCTGCAAGCACTGGGCCTGGCAGTGGTCCAAGGGGGCAGTAGGGGCCTTGGCTAAGATTCCCTGGCCATTATGCCCCCATGTGGGCAGGCCTGGCCCCTGAGCAGCCTGAAGCAATGGCAGGAACCTGGAGCTCTGCAGAGCAGTGACTTTTCAGATGTGAAGTTAATTACACAGCCGAGAGTCTGTGAATTTCATACTGCTAGAGGCAGAGTGGAATACAGGGATATTACAGAATAAAACTTGGACATTCCAAAATCTCCATATTGGGAGACTATAAACACTGGATAGCCCTGAACACACATTGTGTACTGGGGATGGTACCACCATCTTCCTTTTCACTAATTTTCTTCCATCACTATTCCTCAAGCATGTCTATAAGGGACTAATTACTATGTGAGTGAGAAATTATCTCATCATATGATTTCCTCTTGCTAGTATTTCTGTGATGTAGGAATTGGGTATTATTATTATGACAGCTTTAAATATAAACATATGCATACGCAGAGAAGATAAAGCTCATTTTCACTATGATGGAGCTTAATGGGGAACCAAAATCTTTATATTTGCAGTTCATTGCTGTTATATTGTATTTTCTATCATATCTTCATATACCTTCAAGATCTATCATATATACCTTCAAGACTATTGTAGCTGCATGCCAGTAGCTGGATAATGGCAGTAAACAGACAATGACCCAGACTAAATTGGAGAAAAATGGAAGAATGTTGGAAGGTAAAGGTGAAAAGAATGGTAAAGATCATCTAATGCAAACCCCTTATTTTAAGGATGTGGAAATTAAAACCAATAATGTTAACCAACAATACAAGATGATACATCTAGATATTAAAGCTTCAACAGGAACTCACACCTTTGACTTCAGAAATCCCACATTTCTCCCTAATACTACTCTATCACTTTTTACAGAAGTCTGCATGTAAACAGTACCTTGACTTGTCCCCTCATTCCAACCATCACCATTGACAGTGAGCAGGATCAAGCTTGGTGAAAAATTACAAAGGAATTTTGACTACCTTAACAGCTAGAAATCAGTCATTTGAGCAACAAATATGTGTCCCAGTCTCCTGGGCTGGCAAGTAACTAGGAGACGAGGTATCAATACTGTGAAGCAGAATGACCCCACAAATAAACATTACATGGTGCAAGAAGGCATACAATAGAAAGAAGTTAAAATCTTTTAACCATCTTTTAACCTCCTAATCAAACCACAGTTGGCAAAATGTCCTGACTTTCTACACATTCATCAAGATATCCCAAGGAGTTTTCCTTTGAGTTTTGATAACTCTTCTAAGAGTAAGAACATTGACATGATATGCAAAGTCAATCCCAGGGAGTAGTGGGCATCACCTAACAGCAAAGACACCAGATCATGTGACTCTCCAGCCACATAACATTGTATCAGGAACCTTGGCATTATATGCATGAGAGTGGAACCCTTCATTTCTTTCTTCACACTCCATAGCTGCTTTAAGCACAAGGCCGTCCAAAAGGCAGAAATATGACTCAAAGACTGTTTGCAAAATGTCTTCCCTTTTTTCTACTTAGTGTTTAAAAATAATAAAGTTATAAGTTTTCTCTGTTTTTTTTTTTAAACATAATGCATTTTAATTGTTTCGATGCTTGTTAAGAAGGTAAATAGTCTTCCATTTTCATTATATAAGATCTTAACTTTCAGAATGTACAGAGCTGGAGGTATCTGGTGTATCTTCCTCTGTTTCTCTTCAGGACAGAGTAAATGGAGGAGATAGCACTTAGCCAGCTTGAACAATTGGAACAAATTGAGACACACCAGTTAGATACTGTGTATTAGGCTCTGAAGACCATTAGAATATTTGGAATCTTCATCATTTCATATAATGTCCTGAGATAACATGGGATCTTTTCCATAGATAGAAGAAATAAAGTCCCCCAAAACACCAATAAAAAAAAAAAAAGACAAATAAACATGTAAGACTAAAGGGCTGTAATATTAAAATTTTGACTTATCTTTCATTATAATGGAAGTTACAATGGTAAAATATAAGAAAAATATTAATATAATATAGTAAGCTATGAACTCAGTAGGTGAGCAAGATAGTTTTGCATAATAATAAAACAGCTGTATTTGGACCAATGTTTGTAAGTTACCACGATGTGATGAACTCATTTTCACCTCCTGATTATGAGATCAGAGAAGCACAATTAGTAATTAACTTCATCATCAATACCATCATCAATGTCATTTTATAAAAAAAAAATTATAATTTGCAAAGAATTACAAAGAACAAGTTAAATGAATCTTTGGAAACCAGTAATTAATATACTTATGAAAAATTTTTAAAAACACTAAATTGATTTTTAAATGTTTTGTCAAACACAATGGGTTGACAGGAATAGTATTTTCAGTTTCTGCCAAGAAAAAAAATTACCTATTCCATCACTCTTTAAATATTATGTTTGAATCATCCAAAATTGAGTGAAGCCAATATGTCTTCATTATAATCTTATCCAGGATGCTTATTTGTCTCTGCAACCTCCCTTCCTTTCTTTTTCCATCTTGCCTCCTCACTCTCCCTTCATCCCTATTCATTTATTTTAATAACTTCCATTGTATATATCATTTCTAAATCTGAACTATAGGAAGCAATTTCTGGGAATGGTGAAGTGGGTGGAGAGAAGAAAAATCAAGAGGAGAGGTTCTGCTGAATTGTATTTTGGATACCTATGTAGTTAAGTATCAGAACCAGTATCAGACCAGTTGCTGGCCAGAAAACGAAGTGGCTTCTCTCTAGTGGTAGATCCAATCTGATTCGCAGGCATGGTGAATCAATCCCTAGAATTGTTGTCAAAACAATCATCTTTTACTTATGCACACCAACAAGTTTATCAAGATTGTCATTATCTATTACATCAACTTCTTGGAATAACATCCTAATTGGGGATGTTTGCTTTTGTTTTTGACTCTCAGCTCAGCCCACATTACTCTATCTTCCATCTACTGCTGCTAGAATGATATGTTACAATATCATGACTTTGCATAAAACCTTTCAGTGACTTCCAATAGAATAATATCCATACCACAGCTTCCTTGGGTCTTCTGGAAACAAATGAACAAATAGCAAACAATTTTTCATCACATGTTAAGTATATGTCAGAGACTGATACTTGATGCTTTTATATTTATAATCTTAACTGATCTTTGAAATAATAATTTAGAAGAGGTATTGTTGCAGTTAGAGTTGCCTAAAGATACATTTTGGAAAATGTTATAGGTAACTTGGAAAATATTTTACTTATTACCATAATCTTTTTGTTTCTATACTTTCTATATTATTTAAAAGTGAAACATAAACAAGTTACAAGTTGTCACAACTGCATTGACTGAAAATGATACATGGCAACATTATGAGATTTTATGCATTTGTGTTAGCAAAAGTAACTTAAAATCAATGATTTAGAGAGAAATTATTCAGGAAATCTTAATGACTTATTATAGTAAAAACACTTATAAGAGTGCAGCCATTAATGGAGGACAATTACGAGAAAGTAAATTTATTATTCAGGAAATCAATTAACTAGTATTTAATTACTTAAAATTATGATCCCTTAGTAAACACTGGTACACTTTGCTTACAAATATCATTTCTGATTATGGTTCATCAGGAGACAAAATGACTAAGTTATGTCATTGAAAGTAATTTGATTCACTTCACATTCCCCTTTTCTGTCTGTCTCTGTGAATTAGTACTGTGAAGAACCAGAGACCAATAGGGACAAAAATGAGGTGAGATTATGGAATTTCCCATATTTTACAAGGAAGACTTTCAGGCTCAGAGTGGTGATGTGGGCTGCCTAAGGCTGCACAGCTGACTGTAGATGGTCCTGGTGTTACTGAATGGAACTTGAGTTTGCTTCTTAGCAAAAATCCAGATGACACAGCAAGAATAGTTATCTCACAAAGCAGGATTTATTTGCAGCAAATAGGGAGCCCAGGGGGAATAATATCAAAAACCATGGCTTCTCAAATTGAGGAGCCTCTGTGCTTTTCTCTATCAAACTAATACATATCCACGATGGAAATTTTTGTGACAGCACATAAGGGAGGGTGTCGGGTTTGCACAGGCGCGGTAGCAGATCATGCCTCTTCATGTGTTGTATGTTCATAAAATGTCATTCAAACTCCTCTCAAAGGCAGGTTAGGATTTTACTATTATAATGAGATCTTGGTCGCCTTAATTTCATAATGGCTGCCGTAACTGGTTTGAGTTGGTTCTTTTCTGGATTCCTTCAGGGGTGTCTGCAGGTACTTATTGGAGGCTCTAGCTACTCCCTGGGAAATATGCTAATGGAAGATTTTATTTCCTCACACTGAACTGACATCATCACTGGAACAAGAATCCCAAAAATCCTGGCTTCTAGAGAAATCCCTTCTTTGACTATGTTTCCTTGACAACTCAGAAGACTAAAGGGTGTGCACCTTCTTCCTTTTTCCTTTTTGAAGGTAGTTAAACTCCATAACTGCTTTAGAAAACTATGAGACCCAAGTCATTCTCTAAGCTAAACCAGAAAGAGTGAGTTGCCTGGCTCACTTAACTAACTCCTTCCTCCTCCCCCTCCTTCCACCCTCCCTCTTCTACATTTCACTAGGTATCCTTTTGACTCATTTTCCGCTGTTTTCTGCATTGCTATGGGCATAACATCCTATCAGTGCAGTTAATTACATCCACTTGGACTGTGAAGGACAACTTGATTGTCTCAAAGAGCCAGAGGCCATATAATTCATCTCATTGCTCTCACAAAGCAAGTTCCCAGTTGCCTCTGCTGCAAGCAAGAGAGAGGGATGACCCTTGAAAATGTGTTGGCACCCTCGATCCTTGCCCCAGATCCACAATGGGGTTCTTAAACACTCTACAATGCTAGTGTCCTCCCAGTTATAAGAAAACATTGTTTGATTAATTCTGAACTTGGTAACACTGCAACGGGGTTAAGTGTGCATGTTTGATTATACATCCTCATTAGTTTTGTAACTTTTCTGGAAAAAAAAATGTAGTTGTTTATTTTACTATGCAATATGGTTAATTCACTGTGACCATAAGTTTTCTGTTCTAGCATAATATTCATGTAATCATTTAAATTTACTCAATGCTATACAATTTCTTTCTTTTGTGTCTGGAAGAATGAACTGAAATTGAACTTAGTTACCACTATGACCTCAATGTCTTTATCCCTTTGTCCTTTGAATTTGAGAGCAGGCTGAGAAACCAAAGGCTCTGCAGAGAGGTGAGCTGCTGTCTCAGAAGGCAGGACCCTGACCTGTTCTCAGTCACAGAGATGCTGCCCGCCAGGTTTTACCTCACTTAGGCTCCTTTGAGACCAGGACATCCAACTGAGTGTGGTGCAGCTAATTCCTGTGCAAACCCAGAGCAGCCACTGAGTCATGAACAGAGTGGGAAAAGGGGATGGGGATCCTTCTAGAAGCGTGACAACAATCCCCTAGGCAGCCGACTAACCATGGAGGCAATAGAAACTATACATTACTACATGTCACAAGGTCTGTGTGACTCTCAGAGAAGCTTTGCTACAATTTTAGCTTGAGAAATAGTTATGTTTCTCCCCAGCTACTGATTTATCTTTATGAGACAGACACCGTAGATGCTATAACTGGTCACATCGCCCTCTGGGTTCTGACGACCACGTGGTCCTTGCATCAGCTTTGTTCTAAATTTCTTTTTATGTTGCTACCCATTTCCTTTCTTTCTAAAAAACATTTTTAAATGACATCAATTCAATACATCTAAGAGATCTATATAATAAAGAAGCACACAAAACACATGGACCTGCCTTTCTCTTACCACTTTGTCATCATTCACCTCCATAGAAGTCCTGCATCTACCCATTTGCAAATATTATATAGTGAATGTGTATACACATGTATCTGTTTTATAATAGTTACATGAATTATTATATAATATGCTTTTTTACCTCCCAGTAAGACATGCAGATTTCTGATGTCTGTATGTGCTTCGATATCTCATTCTTTGTAACATTTACGAGGCAAATCATAGAAATGTTAGCAAAGCTTCAAGCTATTTGGTTGTTAAGTTTGTGTCTATGTTTTCATCCAGCCATCATGCTGCATAGGGCTGAATTGTCAGGAGTATCTCTGGAAAATTTTTCTAAATGCCCCCTCCAGAGGCTAGGAGTGGAAGTCAATTTGTATTTAAATTTCTAATTGTTATTGATATCACCAATGGCCTTTTCCAAAAGATTCACACTTATTTTCTCACCAATAGTGTTGAAAATTAACTTTTCCTCGAGTCTTCACTAATACAAACTACTATTTTTATTAGTTTTGGGGAAAGATTTTGTATTTTGAATTTAAATTGCATTTCCCTGATTACTCATGAGGTCCAGAATCTTTTCACATATATATGCACTTTCACATATATATGCACTATTTTATTTCAGGGAGATGCTGACTCACATCACTATTTTCTGCTGTGCTATTTATCTGTTTTGTTGGTGATCGGTGGTTGTTCTTTACGTAATCCAGCTATTAATGTTATAAATATTGCTAATCTTTTTTTCCCAGTCTACCATTTGTCTTGTAATCTTTTTATGTTTAGATCTTTTGTATTTAATGAGAACAGTCTATCAATATATCAGTCTTTTCTTTTATTGCTTTTGGGTTTCCTGGTCTAATACAAAATGTCTCCCCACTCTCAAGAATATGTATACATGTATGAGTAAAATTCTTTATTTCCCTGATCCTGTTAGAACTTTTATCTGCCATTTATTTTGTATTGTAGTATGAGGTATAGTCTTATCAACATTTAATTTGTGATAATCATTATATCCTTATATGACTCCTTACATTCCTTTGAAAAAGGACACTATGAATAGGTAATTAAAAATCACCTTTACAATGTCATTACTACCAAGAGAAACAGCCTCTTATCAGGGGTTTGTGCCCACAAGCCCTTCAAGGCCTCTTTTCTCCAGGACTTTAGGCTCCCATGGTTTAGCCAAGCCATGCCGATGTGAAACATCACAACCAGAGTCATGTGGTTATGCTTCTGCTGTTTATGCACTAGCACTCTGGATATTGGTCACTGAATTCTCCTGTATGGTTGTCAAGACAGAGGAAGGTAAATGAAATTCACATTTCCTAAACTTGAACACACAATCTAAGTATCCAAGACAATAAAACCTCCAAAAAAAGCAGAAAAAAGCCATGAGACTATGAAAATGTGTTCAAAGTAAGTATTATAATGAGGGCTTAGAAGCTGAAAGAAAGGGATAGAAGGAAGAGGTATGAATTGGTAGAGGAGAAGGGAAAATAGGTTAAGTAAGAATGTCATGAAAGACTGTTCCAGACTGTGTCAAGGTCATTTGAATAGAAAAAGGGAAGATTGAGGTTCCCCTGTACCTGACTCCACCTTTAATGTAGAGAACTTGTTGTGGTGGGTGGGGTAAAGTGGCTTGCAAGGCAGACAAGCGACTACATCCTCCCAGTAAGTGGGAAATTTAACTGTAACTAAGGAACACTGTTCTTCTCATTCACATTGTAAAATGTAATGTGAGCTCCACATCACAACCCAAGGTTTTTTTGCTGACCCTGGACCCTGGAGATTAGCCCCCCAGTGCTTAGAGAATGTACCCCCCCCCCACCCCAGTAATCAACTCCAAGCTACCATAACTAATCCATCATCTTTAGTTAGCTAGGCTGGCTCCTGAGCATCGATGTGGAGTTAATTAGACAAATATCTTACGCTGAAGTCCAATTGATTATTAAGACACCATAACGAGGATTTAACATCGCAGCATGTACTGGAAATGCTATATTATACCCTAAATGTGCCTGCTCACCCTCAGAAACTGTGTAGAGTCATCAACTGACAATTAGCATTCAATAGCAGCTAAGGCTTATTTTTATCACTGCTGACTTAATAAGGCAGTTATTGTTCTCTCTGTTAATATCTATCGATTAAAGTTTAAGGCTGGGCATCAGGCATATATGCTCTTGGCTAAATATAGGGTAGTTAGCATGTTTCCCTGTTGAGCCTGACTTGGTCCTTCTTACTCATTCTACAAAGCAGAGTCTTTTGGCATCCTGAATGACACCCTGGACTGAGAGAGCACTGGCCTAACAGTTGAGGGAGTATAGAGTGAGGTGATACTTCCTGGGAATTTGGGAAAGAAAATCACAAAACAGTGTTCTGAGGCACCTGGTGTCCTCTAAAGAAACCCTAGGTCTAGAAGCTGTGTTGTTTTAGGTTGCCATGGTACCTGGGAGTAGGTTAGCCACTATCCTTCCTTGGAGTCTGAATGAAGATCCTTCTACTCGGCTCTGGGATTGGTTTAATTTCTTCACTGCAGTAGAACAATGGCTGCACTCAGTAATCTCCTCCACTTTGGGCAAGGTTTTTTTGTGGTGGTGGTGGCGGCGGCAATCGTTAACATGGTCATAGGGCCTACTCAGATCACTCCAAACTCCTGCACCTTTACTCTGGAGTGAAACAAAGGAGACTGTAAATCCACTGGTTCTTTGTATATAAAACAAGCCTTCAATCTGTGGTACACCATGATTACTGGAAGAAGCTCTTCTGCCTCCACACCTATCCCTGTGAGGCATGGACGTTTCTGTTGTTGTTGTTTCAATATGATTTCCTGTCACTGGTCTTAAAAATAATCAAGCAAAGTAAAAAGATTACAATATAATTTTTAATTTGCTTATTTAAGTAAATAAAAACTTATTTTACCTTTCTTATAATGCTATTTTTAACATTTTTTAAAAATGGTTTGCATCACTTTTTAAAAAGTATTCTGTTTATTGAGGTAAACATCTAAAAAGTAAAGTATATAAAAGGCACTGATCTTAAGAGTACAGCTCAATGATGTTTAACACATACATTTGTGTAACAACACACAGATCAAAATATAGAGCATCCCTACTATGCTACAAGTTTTCCTCATGCCAGTTTTTAAGTATTAACCTTCAAAACTCCTTTTACCACCACCTGAAGGAACTACACTGACTTCTGCCATCATTGGTTTGTTTTGCCTGTTTTTGAGTTTCATAAAGTTGGATTCATACAGTGTGTATACTTCGGTGTCTGAAAAACACTACTTTATAAAAGTAAAAATGAGTATATCAAAGTCAGAGATTTTTTTTATTTCTTCTTAGGTCACTTAATCTACTTCGCAACACTCTAATTATCAAATACTGTTTTCTGATATCTTTAGCTAAAGTTTTTAGTCTTTCTTATATTCCTGAGACCCTAGACTCTCTTTATTATGATTCTGCAATCACCATCAATCTTATGAGATATTTACTGAACATCTGCCTTCTCAACTTAAACTTGCCATCATATAGTGTTACAGATTCAAAAATGTAATTTTTGTCAATCTTATTAAATAGAAAAATTTGGAGGAGGAAATTATGACAATGACATCTTAAATTGACTTGTGTCTTGTTTTGGGATATTTTTGTATCTCATTCAGTTAACTGCAGGGGTAAAAAATCAGGCTGGATTAGTCCTAAGAACTAACTGTGGATTATGGTATGATATACAATAAATAGAACTTGAAATACATGAAGGTGGTGATTTTCAGTACATCAAGGTCAATGTAGCTGACATCAGAGAAAACCATCAAATCCAGAAATAGGCAATGTTGGGTACTGTGAGCAGAAAGGTAGTAATCTGGGCCTTAAGCCTTGAGCCTATATTTAATTGCAAGGCTCGGGTCCTTAATAAGAGACTAGCAAGAGAAAAGAAGGGCCTCGGCTTTGGAAAGATTGATTTACCAGGCAGGCGACCAGGACAGAGACTAACAAAAAAAGGACATATTCAAACACAGCGGTTCTCAAAGTATGATCCTGGGACAAGTAGCACCAGTGTCACCAAGAAACTTGTAAGAGATTCCTCTCCCCAGCCCTCTTGAATCAGAAACTCTGGGTTAAAGCCCAGAAATCTGTTCTAACAAGCCCTCTGGATGATTCCAATATTGGTTAAAGTTTGGGAACATGTGAGTCAAGAGGTAAGAATAAGTTGCTATGTACAGCCTGCTTCTCAGGAGATAGTGAACAATGTCAGAGCTGGGCTATAATTATGAAACGCAGTGCAGGGCCCCAGTGCAATATGCTATAACACCGTAAGTCTCTGCAGTGTAAGGGCTGGTCCTAGGCATCAAGACACTGCTCAGACAGAACCGACAGAATCACATAAAGCCTGACAACACAAATGTACCTTAACAGAAGACATGGAGACTTACCTTAATGTGTTGAATGGATTGCTTCTATTTTCCAATACCTCAATATTATGAGATTTTAAAAGGTGGAGCTTATGCTTATTCATCACCCCCAGCAACTAACAAAATGCTTGAACCACAATAGGAGGTCGAAAAGTGTTTGTGGAATAGATGAGAAAGGGAATGAGTGAGTGAAAGAACGGTTAAGTAAAAGAGAAGTTAAAAGCAGAGCATATGTATTGTACAAATCCATGTACATGAAATGTCCAGAATGGGCAAATTTATTGAGGCAGAATAGAGATTGGTGGTTGCCAGGGGCAAGGCAGAAATGGGGAGTGACTGCTAATCGACACAAGGTTTCTTTGTGGGGGATGAAATGTTCTCAAATTAGATGGTGGTGATGGTTGCACAGCTTTGCAAATATACTGAAAACAACTGAATTGTATACTTTTAAAGGGTGAATTTTATGGTATGTGAATAATATCTCAATAAAAATAATTACTTTTTTTTAAAAAGCTGAATGTGTGAATGTCAAGCAAGGTATTTGAGAATAAGCACTTCTTAAGCCAAAACACTTTGGGAATCTCATACAATGAAACTTACCAAGACAAAATGAGACTAGAGTAGTCTGATCATTGCCCTACCACCCTTGGATGCAGGTTTCGTTATACGAATAGGTCAGTGGCAACCAGGCCCCTAGGAGGTTTGTAGCAAGCTGAACCAGATGCATCATTGTTTCTAAGATAATGTTTCCAAAATGGTTATCCCGGTAGCAGCAGAGGAAAGCATATAAGCACAGTATCAGGAGAAATAGGCTCTAGAACCCACCTCTCACTTAGGCTCTTTATCTGTAAGCTGAAGAAAATAGTAACTGTCAAATCACTCCCCCAGGAGTTTTGCGAAGATTAATGAAGGTAACTCCTGAGGAAATGCTTTGTTAATTCTAAAACATAAAGAATCAAGGTTGTTGTTTGTAGGAGACAGACAAAAAGAGCATCACCTAAGTATACTGTGCTTTGCTGAGCTCTCTGTGATCACAGGACTGGAGAAGGAAGAGGAAAGTCTCTCTAGGCCCACTCCAAAGTGAGTGTGCAGTTAGGGTCCTGAGTGCAGACAGACAAACGTGCCCAGGGCCAGAGGGCCGCAGCCAGCTTCCTGAGCCTTCCTGGGATAGAGCCCTTTTACGAGCCCTCCTTGTTATTACCACCTATTTCTTTTTGTGCTACTGCCAAAATACCACCATTAATCTTTCGCACTCCCTGAAGGCAAAACACGGGTAATTGGATTTATCTGGTTTTAGAATTTGTTAGGTTCCGTTACAAAATAAATAAATAACTGACCTCAAAAGAGAGGGGAGCCTTCTCAGCCCTGTGCTGTCATGTCACCTGCCCACGCCTGCAGGAGCCTGGCACAGCCTGTCCTCATTAATCTCAGCTATCTTTTCCCAGCACCTTTTCCCTCCTGTCTTCTAGCTAGTTTCTTGGTTCACCCTGAATTGATTTAAGAAGTTTTACTACTCTGACCCATCCAGCTCCAGAAGCTTCCCACTGTGTATTATTTTCCCTAAGGTTTTCTGGTTTTCTTCTCACCACGACTTGGTTGTCTTGCTCTCTCTCTCCATCACTTTTTTTCTTTCTCCTGTCTCCTTCCTTCTACAGTGTCTGTATTTTTTTTCCCTCCCTGATTGTAGTGTGTGGGGCTGTTTAAAACTTCATCAGCCTTGATTCTTTCTGTTTCTTCTCCCCAATTCTTTTCAGCTTTTGTTTCCTAAACAAGTATTGATTCAGAAATCATGGATGACTATATAAAGAAAGCAAGCCTCAGTGTTTTCATCAAGGTTTGACTATCACAGTAAGCAGGCACACATTTTTCCCTTCAATCCATATATACTAAATTCTGTAGAGATCACCTATTGAGAGATCTGCCCAAGCCACACCTACCATTCTCTGAGAATTCTGCCTACCTCCTCTGTCCCTCCAGCCACATCTGTAAAAAACGTAAATGTCTCAGGGGACTGTGTACATTATGATTTGCCAGCCCAACAGCAACTGCTTGTCAGTACCTTGCTGATGGAGACTGCCTCCCACTATAAGGGCTGAAAATGCCAGAAACCACTTTCCCAGCTCATTTTTCCAATTAAGGCCTAAATATATAAATGCAAACATGGCCAATGACACCACAAGGAATTCTGCTAGGAGGGAGCATCTGAAAAATTTTTCCAAGAGAGACACTGCAAGCCTTTCATGACTACTTTTAGATTTTATTCTATGAGAATGTGATGCCTGGAGATGCTGCATCCACGTTATAACCATAAAAGATCTCAGCACTTTAATTCATGGAAACCAGCCCTGAAATTACCTCTCTCTAGCATCCTTATTAAGTGAGATTATACATATTATCATTATTTATGTCACTTTTAGTGTTGTTTTATTGCTTGGAGCTAAAAGCATCCTGATACATTTTTTTTTTCTCCTGACCATGGCTAGATTACAATGATAGAAAATAAACCCAAGCTGAGAAGGTCAGATTTTATTTCCTACATATTTGAAAATGACAAAAGAGATGCTAGACAATCTGTGGAGACTATCTTGAACTAAGAAACTGGGAATTCAGGAAATGCAGAATGGCCATCTTATTCCTTATGGAAACAGAGGCTGATAGGTAAAGGGACAAAGAAATCAGACATTCAGGAAAAGTAAGACTAAGAGACCATGTAACCACGTGGAAAGAGGCAGATGACAAAGTGGTTGCCCAGTTCCACTCTTTTCAGAGCCAAAATTCTCCACTCCTCTAAGGTTCCCTGGTCCTTATAACACAGACTACCTGTTTGTTTAAATAGTTGAGTGGGGAACTCCTAGCCACAGCAGTTAGATGAGAAAAAGAAATAAAAGGCATGTAAATTGTAAAGAAAAAAGTAAAACTGTCATTATTTACAGATGACATGAACTATATATGTAGAACCCTGAAGATTCCACTAAATAACTGTTACAACTAATAAATGAATTCAGTAAAGTAACAGAATACAAAATTAATATTTATGAATTGGTTACATTTTTATATGCCAACAACAAACTATCAGAAAGGTAAATTAAGAAAATTCCATTTATAATCGCATCAAAAAATAAAATACTTAGAAATAAATTTACCAAGGAGGTTAAAGACTTGTACTCAGAAAATTATAAGTCATTGGAGAAAAAAAATTGTAGAAGATATAAAAAATGGAAGCATATACTGTGCTCATGGATAGGAAGAATTAACATCATGAAAATGTCCATATTACCCAAAGCAATCTATAGATTTAATTCAATCCCTATTAAAATACCAACGGCATTTTTCACAGAACTAGAACAAATAATCCTAAAACATATGGAGTCATAAAAAACCCTGAATAGCCAGAACAATCATGAGGAAGAATAGTGTTGGATGTATCATGATACCTGATATCAAACTACAAGGCTATAGCAATCAAAAGAGCCTAAAAACAGAAATATAGATTAATGGAAAAGAATAGAGACCCCAGAAATAAACCCAAGCCTATGTGGTCATTTAATACATGACAAAGGAAGCAAGAATATACAATGGGATAAAGACAGCCTATTCAATAAATAGTGTTGAAAAAACTGAACAGAAACATGCAAAAAAAATGCAACTGGACCATCTTCTTACACACATAGACAAGAATGAACTCAAAATGAATTAAAGACCTAAATGTAAGACCTGAAACCATAAAACTCCCAAAAGAAAGCATAGGCAGTAATTGCTCTTAGTTATATATACACATATCTTCTCAGCAAGGGAAACAAAATAAAAAATAAACAAGTGAGACTACACAAAACTAAAAAATGTTTTTACATAGCAAAAAAAAAAAAACCATTAACAAAACAGAAAGGCAACCTACTGATTGGGAGAAGATATTCACCAATGATACATCCAATAAGAGGTTAATATCCAAAATTTATAAAGAACTCATATAACTTAAAACCAAAAACAAACAAATAATCCAATTAAAAAATGAAGAAGACCTTAATAAATATGTCTCCAAACAGGACATACAGATGGCAAACAGACACAAAAATATGCTCAATGTCACTAATCATCAGAGTAATGCAGAATGACTATCAACAATAAATCAACAAACAACAAGTGTTGGTGAAGATGTGGAAAAAAGGAAACCCTTGTACATTGTTGGTGAGACTGCAAATTGGTGTTGCCACTGTAGAAAACGATATGAAGTTTCCACAAAAAAATTTTTAAATATAACTACCTTATGACTCAGCAATTCCACTTCTGGGTATTGATTTGAAGAAATTCAAAACACTAATTCAAAAAGATATGTGCACCCCTATGTTCATTGCAGTGTAATTTATAAGAGCCAAGATTTGGAAGTAACCTAAGTGTCTACTGATAGATGACTTGATAAAGAAGTAGTGGTACATATATACAATAGAATATTACTCAACCATAAAAGAAAATGAAATATTACCATTTGTACAACATAGATAGACTTAGAGAGTATTATGCTAACTGAAATAAGTCAGGCAGAGAAGGATAAATACCATATGATTTCACTTACATGTAGAATCGAAAGAACAAAATATATGAATAAACAAAACAGAAACAGACCAATAGAGAACAAACTGATGATTGCCGTATGGAAGAAAGGTTAGGGGGCTGAGTGAAAAAGGTGAAAGTGATAAAGTACAAATCAGTAGGTACAAAATAGTCATGGAAATGTAAAGTATAGCATAGAAAATATAGCCAATAATATTTTACTTACTATGTATGATGTCAGGCGGGTACTAGACTTATTGGGGAAATCACTTTGTAAATTACATAAATGTCTAACTACTATTCTGTACACCTAAAATTAAATAATATTGAATGTCAATTGTAGTTTGAAAATTAAAAAAATAATAATAAAAATTAGTCTGAGTGGGATTTTGTAAGATTTAACAAAAATACCAAGAAAAAATATATATATTGTACTCAGAAATATAGATACAGAGATAAATGAGATATTTTCCCTACATTCTAGGAACTCAAGTCCTGTGACTGAGAAACACATGTAAATACTCTTGGGGCAATTGACAGATATGTCACAGTTAGCAGTATAGAAGTGATGGGAGAATTAAGAGGTACAGTTTATCCCCACTATATGTTCTACAGGAAACACTAAGAAGGTCAAATGTAATATTTAAAGAATGATACCTAGAACTAGTTTTGGTTGCATGAGAATCAGAATCTTGGGTATATGTCTCAGTATTCCTAATTCTGTATGTCTGTGGTTGGGCATAGAAATCTGTATTCTAAAAAAATCTTCCTAGGCCACTATGATGGCCAACCAGGCTTGGAAAGCTTGGCAATCGTTGATATAAAGGATACCAAGAAAAATCAGAAAAGATTAACAGATGAAGTAACATTGAGAGAGGCCTGAAAGATAAGTAAGACATGACATGTATACAAAGCGGTTAGAAAATAACTTTTCAGGAAGAGAATAAGCAAATTACAAATCACTACACAAATAAAAGTTGCTTATGTTCATGATTATTGTCACCTTTGTTATGATTACAAATATATAAATATCTGATTTTACTACTTATATAATCGAGAAGGAGATGAGGTGATTTGATCACCAAAGAACCAGCTATGCCTATAAATACTGGTGAATGGAGGGAGGTGCAGAATGATCAGAGCAGTGTTAGTTAAACCAAGCTTCCCACGAGCCCTTGTACATGATTCAACTCTCAAAGACCTACTTTTAATATTTTTTGTAAGTCAGGTCAACTGAAAACAAATAACCTCAATTTTTGTTTGTTTGGAAACTTTTGTATCTAGGTCAGTGATCCTTTACTTTCAAAACTTTAAATATTTCATACCACTCTTTTTGCTTAGATGGTTTCTGAAGAAAAGTCTGATCTCATTCTTATCCTTGCTCCTCTACAAATAATTCCCCCCTTTCTGGCCCCTTTCAGGAATTTGTTTGTTTGTTTGTTTGTTTTGCTTTTGAAATTCCTTAATTTTAATGTCATATGCCTAGGTAAAGAATGTTTTGTTTTGTTTTTTGTTTTTTAGAATTTTGTGTGTGTGTGCATTTACTTTCTTGGTGTTTCATGAGCTTCCTGGATTTGTGGTTTGGTGCCTCACATTAATCTTAAAAATTCTCAGTCATTATTGTTTCAAATATTTTTCAAATATTTCTTCTACTCCTTTCTCTAACTTCTGGTACTCCCATTATATATATGTTATACCTTTTGTAATTGTCATAGTTATTGAATATTAACTTCCTGGTTTTTTTTTTTCAGACTTTTTTTCTTTTTTTTCCCAGGTTGGGAAGTTTCTTTTGACATATCTTGAAACTTACTGACTCTTTCCTCTTCAATGTCCAATCTACTAATGAACCCATCTATCAAAGGCATTCTTTATTTCTGCAACAATTTTTATAGCATTCTTTTTTTAATTCTGTCTTAGAATTTCTGTTTCTCTGCTTATATTATCCATGTTTTTGCATGTTGTACATTTTTCCATTAGAGCTCTTAGCATATTAATCATAGTTATTTTAAATTTCTGGTTGGATAATTCTAACATCCCAGCCATGACTGAGTCTGGTTCTGATGCTTTGTCTTTCACTTTAAGTTGTGTTTCTTGCCATTTGACTAGAGGGGCTATAGTTGGGTATTCCCTTTCTGCTACATGAAAAACTGGTGTGTTGGAGTTGGGTATTTCCCATCCCCAATATAGTTAGGCTCTTGAAAAATAGTTTCCAGTGAAGATAGACTTCTGCCAAGAAGAATAGAATGCTCTGGGTGTATATCAAAATGGATACCCTCCTACTGTCAGTTCTCCTATTTTCACCCTGAGGACCCACTGTACCTCCTGGAGGTAAACTAACAAGAGTGTGAGGGTGCCACCATGGCTCTGCTTCGTGGAGATAGTTTTAAAATTAGTCCACACTCAGTCTCCAGAAATCAGTCAACTAATTGCCTTTTAAGTGTTCCTATAAGAACCTGACTAGAGTGATGGCTTCTGTTCAGAATAAACACTGATTCTCTATACCCGCCTCTCTAGTTTTCAGGGTGGCAGTTTATCCTGTGGACTCAATTCTCTGACGTATTATAAGGTTTCTACTCAAATTCCAAGCATCAAATGAGTAATTCCAGTAGTGAGAATATAACCAACTGTCTTTCGCAATTCATTTACTTTATTCTTCTTCAGAGCACACATCACTATATAATGTTATATTGTTTTAATGAGTTTATCACGTTTAACAATTGTCTTTCTGCCCTTGAATATAAGATCTATGATGTCAGAAGCTTGATTTCTTTTCTTCGTGTAACCCCAGCTCCTATATCACTGCCTGGAAAATAATACATGACATATAGTGTTTAATAGATATTTGTTGAATGAATTATAGGCTAACATGTCAATCACTCATGGTCTACAAGAAGATAGATGAATGGCCAATGTAAAAAAAAAAAAAAACATATGAAAAGACACCTAATATTATTAACCCTCATGAAAATGCAAATTAAAATTTGCAATGACATACTACTTTATACATTGATGAAAATTGCTAATATTAAAAATTAAAAAGTTGGGTTGGTGGAGCAGCTGGAGCTCTTAAACATTACTGGTGGGAATATAATTTGGTGTAATAACTTTGAGAAACAGTCTGGATATTTCCTTAAAAGTTAAACCTACACTATGACTCAATCATTTTATTCCTAAGTATTTCCTAAAGGGGGGGGGGAATTCCTCGAAGATGTATACTGAAATCTTAATTGTACCTTTATTCATAGAAGCCAAAAATTAGAAATAAATGTAGTGTATATGTACAATGAGATACTTTTGAGCAATCAAAAAGAATGAGCTATAAGAAATAATATGCATAAATATCAATTACATTATGCTAAAGGAAATAAAGCAAATATAAAAAAGCATTGTGTGATATAGTATTATTCGGTTTATATGGAATTCTAAAACAGACAAAACTAATCAATGGTGTCAGAAATGAGATCGACGTCTCCCTAGACTGATGGAAGGAAATAATAAAGATGGATCAATGAAATAGAGAACAGGAATTAAAAAACAATAGAGAGAATCAAGAAAACCAAGAATCTGTTCTTTGAAAATAATAACAAAAGTAAAAAACCTTTAGCTAGACTGAGGGAAAAAAAAAGACTCAAATAGCTAAAATTAAAAATGAAAGGGACATGAAAAACAATTTTACAGAAATTAGAAGGATTATAACCGAGTACTATGAACAATTGTATGTCAATAAATTAGATAAACTAGATGAAATTCATAAATTCCTAAAAACACACAACCTACAAAACTGAATCATGAAGAAATAGAAAATCTGAACAGATGTTTAACTAATAAGGAAATTAAATCAGTAATCAAAAATCTCCTAACAAAGAAAAGTCCAAGACCAGATGATTTCACTAGTAGAGTCTACTAAGCACTTAAAGAAGTATTAATAACAGTCCTCCTCAAATTCTTCCAAAAAATTTTTGAGGAGGAAACACTTTCAAATTCATTCTGAGAGGTCAGAATTACTCCGATATCAAAGCCAAAAAAGGCACTACAAGACAAGAAAACTATATACCAATATCCTTTATGACCATTGATGTAAAAATCCTCAACAATTTATAGCAAACTGAACTCAACAGGATATTCAAAGATAATATACCATGAAAAAATGAAATTTATTTCTAGAATGTAAAGATAGTTCAACACAAGTCAATCAATGTAACATATCATGTTAGCAGAATAAAAAAAATCATCTAATTGATGGAGAGAAAGCATTTGACAAAATTAAATACGCTTACATGATAAAAACACTCAACAAACTTAAAATTGAATAAAACTACATCAGCATAATAAAGGTCAAATATGAAATACCCAAAACTAACATTATACTCAATGAATATTTTCCTCTAATAGCAAGAGCAAGGCAAGGCTGTCTGCTTTCATTGCTTCTATTCAACATACCACTGAAAATTCTAGGCAGAGCAATTACATGAGAAAAAGCTCTCAAAGGATTCCAAATTGGCAAAGAAAAAGTAAAATTACCTCTTTTTGCAGGTGACATAAACTTATATGCAGGAAATCCTAAAAATTCCACAAATCAATTGTTAGAACTAATAAATAAATTTAGCAAAGTTACAGAATACAAAATTCACACATAAAAATCAGTTATATTTCTATGCACTAACAAAGACAACCCAAAAAAGAAATTGAGAAAACAATTCTATATATAGTGATATTAAAAACAAATACCTAGTAATTAACTTAAGCAAGGTGGTGAAAGATCTGTACACTGAAAACTACAAAATTTTGCTATAGGAAATTGAAAAAGACAAAAATTAATGGAAAGCCATCTGTGTTTATAGATTGTAAGACTTAATATTGTTAATATGTCAGTACTACTAAAAGTGAACCATAGAATCAAGGCAATTTCTATTAACACTCCAAAGATTCTTTCTGCAGAAATAGAAAACCCCATCTTAAATTTCATATGAAATCTCAAGTGTTCTTGAGTAGCTATAACAATTTTGAAAAAGAACAGAGTTGAAGGCCTCACATATCCTAATTTCAAAACCTACGACAAAGTTATAGTAATCAAAACAGTGTGGTAGTGATAATGAAAACAGACACATAGAACAATGCAATAGAATAGAGAACCCAGAAACAAACCCTTGCACATCTGTTCAAATAATTTTTAGCATAGGTGTGAAGACTATTCAATGGGGAAAAAATAGTCTTTTCAACAAATAGTGCTGGGAAAACTGCATCTCCACAAACAAAATTAATTAATTAATTAATTAATTAATAGAGTTGTATCCTTACCTTATACCACATATAAAAATTAACTCAAAATGGACCAAAGAACTAAATATAAAAGCTAAAATTATAAAACATTTTAAAGAAAACATACAAGAAATCTTCAAGACATTGGATTTGGCAGTGATTTCTTGCCTATGACATCAAAAGCATAAGCTACAAAAGAGAAAAATAAATAAACTGGACTATCTCAATATTAAAAACTTTTGTGCACCGACTATCAACAGAATGAAAAGATAATCCACAAATGAAGAAAATATGAAAATCATATATTAATAAAGGATTAAAATCCAGAATATGTAAAAATTTCTACAACTCAACAACAACTAACTAGCAACTGATTAAAAAATGGACAATTAACTTGATTAGGCACTTCTCTAACAAAATATATAAATGGTCAAAAGTCACATCGACATAACTAATCATTAGGAAAATGGAAATTAAAACCACAATGTACCACTTCACAGTCATTAAAATAGCTATTATCAAAAAAAAAAAAAAAAAAAAAAAGAGAGAGAGAGAAAGAGAGGGGGAGAGAGAGAGAGAGAGAGGGAGAGTGACATTAGCATCATGGTGATGTGAGAAAACCTTCAGGTCTCTCCCCCTGAAATCACAAGTTGCACTGCCAAAACTCAACAAAGGATTTCCTCCTCAACACACAAACATGTCTAAGAGATCTGCACATTGAGATATCCAAAGATGGACATACTGGCACAAATAGGGGATACTGGACCAGGGGAAGGGCTGAGACAAAAACCACGGTTTGGCACTCACATGGCCCCAGCAGATGTGACAGCAGTGAAGGGTCAGGGTGCAACCCCACTAGGCTGACCTGAAGAGTGGAGACAGTAATCCATCCTGAGTGACTGGTATACATTAAGCCTGAACCCAGGATCAGAGACAGAGGAGAGGGCAGAGGATGGCAGTGATCACCAGCCACCATTACAAGGATAACAAAGTCACAGAGATGGGAATCTGACCCCACACCACCACTTTCCTGTGGCTGTCTGGTATTGCAACTCTTACTCCTCTGATTGCAAAGAGGCAGCAGCAACATTTCAGCCTGGGTGGCCTGCACTCACTACAGTTAAATACACTGGAAGAAACAAAGCCATTGATGCAAGAGCCATTTTCTCCCTGCACATCCCTTCCCAACCCATCATGGCAGAGCCTGGTAGAGGCCGCTGTAATGGAGTGCAGAAAGTATAGCTGGATAAGAAGCTTCCAGTACAGGAAAGCAGCAACAGGAACACACAGGCCAGGAGCCCCATCACCTGCCTCAACTCGCCATAAGATAGAGGCTAGTCCCCTGAGACTGAAACAACTGAGTAGTAAAGGGGATTACACTTCCTCAGGGAATATGAGGCATTTCCTACAGCTGAGAAAACAGTTCCACAGAGATCACAGAAGTCACAGCAGTACAAGTAAGAAAAAAAAACAAAATATTGAGCTATTGCAGCACCTTCTGGAAAATCAAGGAAAGTCTTCTAAACAAAAAGAAAAATCAAGCACTCAAAAAGAAAGAAAGAAAGAAAGAAAGAAAGAAAGAAAGAAAGAAAGAAAGAAAGAAAGAAAGAAAGAAGAAAAAGAAAGAAAAAAATTGTTCCCTCAAATTTCCAAGCAGACAGAGAAATAATTCATCAAATACCATGAATGAATAACAAAAAAGTACAGGAAGAACATGAAAAATCTCTAGAAAATAAAATTAAAGATATGAAAGACTGGATTTAAATTACAGAGAATTTAAGATGGCAGTTCTTAAAAAAATCAGTAAGATACAATAAAGCTGAGAAAAGCAGTTAAATGAGGTCAGAAACAAAATCAACAAACAAAAGGAGCGCTTTACAAAGAGATTAAAAATGTAAAAAGAACAAAACAAATTCTGGAGCTGAAAAACTCAATAAATGAGATAAGGAATTAGCAAGATTAGGAAATAGAACAGACTAGATGGAGCAAAAAAATAGTGACATTGAAGATAGAAATTTAGAAATGACTCAGGTGGAAGACAGCAAATCAAGGGTATATATAAAAAAAGAACTTTATGAGAAGTATCTGACTTCATTAGAACAAGCACTATAAGTATAATGGGTATACCTGAAGGAGAAAAGAGGAAGAAAGGAACAGAGAGCTTATTCAAACAAAGAATCAGTGAGAACTACTCAAATCTATGGAAAGAACTGGAACCTCAAATCCAGGAAGCTAATAGAACACTTAATTATTTCAATTCTAAAGACTTTCTTTCTCCAAGGCACATTATATTAAAGCTGTCAAAAATAAATGACAAAGAAAGAATTCTCAAGGCAGCCGGAGAAAAAGAGACTGTAAACTACTAAGGAAACACCATTAGATTATCATTTGAATTTTAAACAAAAACCTTACAAACTAGAAGAATGAAATCAAATATTCAAAATATTGAAAGGGAGAACTCACCATCTAAGAATAATATATCTAGCAAAATTATCTTTTAGATATAAAGGAGAAACAAAGGTTTTTCCAGACAAACAGAAGCTGAGGGAATTTACCACCACGCGACCTACTATATAAAAGAAATGCTGAAAGGCATTTTTCTTCCTGAAACAAAAAGGCAAAAGGATACAACACTATGAGAGGATTAACTAACAGACAAAACAGGAGATTCCAACTCTTATTCAGAATGGAGTATTAAACACTTAAATATAACATAAAAGTTAAAGGAGGTAAAAGCACATTTTTTTAAAAGAAGACAATAGTTACTACAATTTGAAAATCGATGTGCAGCATAAAAGGGGGAAGGAGAAAGAACTGAATTTGCACAGGTGAATGGAGAAAGGATGCAATCAGAAGAAAAAGACTATTGTAAATATGATTTTTTTTAATTGTAACCACAAAACAAAAATTTAGAACTGAAACACATAACATAAAAAAGAGGAAATGGAGTATAAAAAGCATAGTATACCAGTAAATTCAAATAACAGACAGAAACTCAAGCAAAAGGAAACAATGGAGACATAGAGCTACCAGAAAACAAAAGAAAAAAACAACTGTAGGAAGTTCTCATGTATCAATAAGCACTCTAAATATAAATGGATTGACTTCACCAAGAATAGAGTAAGAGCATGAATGAAAAAACAAAACCCAACTATTTTTTGCCTCCAGGAAACTCATCTCAGCTGTAAAAACAAACATAGACTCAAAGTGAAGGGGTAGAAGATGATACTCCAAGCAAATGGCATTTAGAAAAAAGTGGATGTAGCAATACTTGTATCAAACAGAATCAATTTCAAGATTTTAAAAAAAGGTAACGAGAGACAGAGATGGAGACTTTATAGTGATAAAGGGGACAATACATCAAGAAGACATAAGACTTATTAATATATCTGCACCTAACCCGGGAGCACCAAAATATATAAAGCAATTACTACAAAATTAAAGGGAGAAACTAACAAAAATACAATTATATTAGGAAACTTAAATACCCCATTGACAGCAATGGATAGATCATCCAAAGAAAAGGTCAATAAGAAAATATAGGCTTTAAATGACATATTAGTCCAAATGGGCATAATCTGTATTTACAGAGCTTTTCATCCCAAAACACCAAAATATACATTCTTCTATAATGCACATAGAAAATTTTCAAGGATAGATCATACATTGATTACAAAACTAGTCTCAACTAATTTAAGAAAATTGAAATCATAAAAAGCATATTTTCTGATCACAAGGCTTTGACACCGGAAATCAACTGCAAAAAGAAAGTTGAGAAAATCGCAACAATGTGGAGTTTAAGCAACATGGTACTGAACAACAACTGGGTCAAAGAAGAAATGAAAGACATTAAAGGATATATAGAGAAAAATGAGAATGACAGTGAAACATCACTATTTGGGGAATTCAGCAAAAGTGATAACAGAAGTTTATGGCATTACAGTCCCACCTCAAGAGACAGAAAAATCTCAAATAAACAACATAATAATTCACCTTAAAGAACTAGAAAAGAAAAACAGAGTCCAAAGTCTGTAGAAGGAAGGAAATAATAATGATAATAACAAAATAGAGCAGAATTAAACACAATAGAGAATAGAAAATTGATAGAAAAAATGACTGCAACAAAGAACTAGCTGTTGAAAAGATAAATAAAATCAACAAACCCTCAGCTAGACTCACTAAGACAAAAAGAGGAAAGATTCAAACAAAATAGAAATGAAAGAGAAGTTACAATGGGCACTACAGAAATACAAAGGATTATACAAAAATACTATGAAAAGCTATAAGTCACCAATTCAATAACCTAGAAGAAGTAGACAAATTATTAGAAACAAACAACTTTCCTATACTGAATTGCGAAGAATTAGAAAATCTAAACAGACAGATCAACAGTAAGGAGATTGAAACATTCATTAAAAACCTCCAAAAACACAAAAGTGCAGGACCAGAAGTCTTCACTAGTGAAATCTACCAAACATTTAAAGATTTAATACCTTTCTTTCTTAAACTCTTCCAAAAAGTTGAAGAAGAGACAATACTTCCTAACTCATTTTACAAGGTGAACATTACCCTGACACTAAAACCTGGCAAGAACAACACATAAAGATTACAGACCAATATCTCTGATGAGCAAAAATCTTAAGCATGACACTAGCAAATTAAATACAATACATTAAAAAGATAAAATACATCATGATCAAGCGGGGTTCATTCCAAGATAGTTCAACATATGCAAATTGATCAACGTAATATATCATATTAACAAAATAAAGGAGGAAAATCATATGATCATGCCAATAAATGCAAAAAAAAAGCATTTAATGAGAAACAACATCAATTTATGATTAAACATTCAATCAACTGGTTATAGAAGGAAAGTACCTCAATATAATAAAGGCTCTCTATGATGAACCCTCAGCTAATAACGTACTTCACGGTGAGAAACTGAAAGCTTTTCTTCTAACATCAGGAACAAGGTAAGGACGCCTACTGCCACCACTGTTAGTATTGGAAGTCCCAGCCAGACAATCAGGCAAGAGTAAGAAATAAAAGGCATCCAAATTGAGAATGAAGACGTCAAATTGTCACTTTTTGTAGATGATATGATTGTATATAGAGAAAACCCTAAAGAAGCCCCCTCAAAAATAATTAAATACAATAAACAAATACAGTAATGTTTCAGGATACAAAATCGATATACAAAAACCAGTTGCAATTTTGTATACTAACAAAGAAATGTTAGAAAAAGAAATGAAGAAGATAATTTATTTGCAATTACAACAAAAAGAATATATCTAGGAATAAACTTAACAAAAGAAGTGAAGGACCTATACACTGAAAACTACAAGACACTGTTGAAAGAGAGCAAAGAAGACACAAAGAAATGGAAAGATATTCTGTGTTCATGGATTGGAAGAACATAGTTAAAATGGCTATATTACCTAAAGCAATATACAGATTTAATGCAATCTCCATCAAAATCCCAATGGCATTTTTCAAATAAATAGAACAGCAAAAAAAAAAAAATCATCAAATTTGAATGGAACCACAAAAGTCCCCAAATAGCCAAGCAATCCTAAGAAAAAAGAAGAAAGCCAGAGGTGTCATATTCCCTTCAAATTATACTACGAAGGTACAATAATCAATAGCATGATATTGGCAGAAAAAAAAGACACACAGACCAATGGAACAGAATCGAGAACCCAGAAATAAGCCCACATACATATGAGCAACTAATTTTCTACAAAGAAGCCAAAAACATTCAATAGAGAAAAGAAAACCTCTTCAATATATGGTGTAGGGAGAATTGGGAAGCCACATGCAAAAGAATAAAGCTAGACTATTATTTGTCACCATACAAAAATATTAACTAAAAATGGATCAAAGACTTAAACATTAGACCTGAAACAATAAAAAAAAATCAAAAAGAAGAAGAAAACATAGATACTAAACCTTGGTCCCAGAGAGCCTTTTATGAACTTGACCCCATGGGCAAGGGAAGTAAAAGCAAAAGTAAATTAATGGGACTACATGAAACTAAAAAGCTTCTGCACAGCAAAAGAAACCATCAACAAAGCAAAAAGGCAACCAACCGAGTAGGAGAAAATATTTACAAACAATACTTTGGAAAAGGGGCTAATATCTAAAATATATAAAGAACTCATACAACTCATCAACAACAACTATAAAATCAATCCTATTAAAAAACAAGTGGAGGATTTGAACACACACTCATTCCAATAAGACATACTAATGGCCAACAGATATATGAAAAGATGCTCAACTTCCCTAGTTATAAGGGAAATGAAAATCAAAACCACAATGAGATACCACCTCACACCTTTTAGAATGGCTATTATAAGACGAGAAATAACAAGTGATAGGATGCAGAGAAAACCTTCATATATTGCTGGTGGGAATGTAAACAGATACAACCACTGTGGAAAACAGTATAGAGGTTCCTCAAAAATCAAGAATAGAGTTACCTTATTATCTATCCAGCAATCCCTCTTCTGCATATCTATCCAAATATATATTTGAAAATATATATTTGCAAAGATTTTGTACTCCTATATTCACTGCAGCATTATTTATAGTAGCCAAGACATGAAAACTAGTTAAATGTCCTTCAGTGGATGATTTAAAAAAGATGATGTGTTACATGTATACAATAGAATATTACTCAACCATGAGAAAGAATAAAATACTGCCATTTCTGACAACATGGATGGATCTTGAGAGTATCATGCTAAGCAAAATAGGTCAGATGGAAAAGGACAAGAACCATTTGATTTCAATCATTTGTGGGATGTAAAACAGGAAGCAACAAATGAACAAACAAAATAAACAAACTCATAGATGTAGACAGCAGTGTGAAAGTTACCAGAAGGGAAGGCAGTTGCAGTTCTGATGAAGAGAGTAAAGAAGGTCAAATACACTGTGACTGAGGGAAACTACATTATGGATAGTGAGGAGGACACAATGCAATATATAGATTATATATTATAGAATTGTATACTTGAAACTATGTAATTTTATTAACTAAAATTACCCCAATAAATTTAATTTAAAAAAAGAAAAAGAAAAGAACAAGTGTGGGTGAGGATGTAAAGAAACTGTAACCTTTATGTATTTCTGGAGCGAATGTAAAATGGTATAGTCACTATAAAAAATGGTATGATGGTTCCTAAAAACTTAAATGGAATTATCATATGATCCACTGCTGGGTATACACAAAAGAATTGAAAGCAGAAACTTGAACAGATATTTGAGCACCCATGTTTATAACAGCATTATTCACAAAAGCCAAAAGGTGAAAGAGACCCAAGTGTCCACCAACAAATGACTAGATAATTAAAATGTGGTGTGCACATTCAGTGGAAGATTATTCAGCCTTTAAGAAGGAAAGAAATCCTGACACATGCTACAACACTGACGAAATTTGAAGACTTTCGGGTAAGTGAAATAAGTCAGTCACAAAAGGGCAAATACTGTATGATATCATTATATGAGGTTCCTAGGCTAGTCAAATTCATAGAGGCAGAAAGTAGAAAGGTGTTTGCCAAGGTTGCTGGGAATAGAGATGGGGAGTTAATGTTTAATGGGGACATTGTTTCAATTTGGAAAGATAAAAAGAGTTCTGGAGAGGGATAGTGGTGATTGTTTCACATAATATGAATGTATTTAAAATGCCACAGACCTGTCCACTTAAAAATAGCTAAAATGGTAAATTTCATGTTATGTATATTTTACTACAATAAAAAAGGGAGACATGGAGGAACTCCTTGAGGGTGATAAACTGTTCCGTATCTTGTGTAGTGATGGTTACCTGGGTGAATATAGATGTTCAAGTTTGTGTATGTGAACACTTAATATACATTTTATTTTAAGTAAATGTTCTTCCCTCCTCTTCCTTCTTCTCCCTCTTTCTCCTTTCCTCCCCCACTTTCTGATCTCTGGATTCTTTATTTTGCTAATATATTCGCTAATGTAAATGTTTAAAGTGGAGAGTCTAGGAATAATTCATCTTTATAATTTCCACACTGCCTAGAACAGTGCTTGGTATATACTCAGTAGTCAATACAAGCTGCTTGTTTAAATTGTGAATTCAATAATTTATAATTAAAACAAATGATGTTTATTATGAGCTTTCTATATGTCATAATTTAATATAAGCCCTTACGACCTTAATGTCATGTATTCCTCCCCAATAACCCAGTGAAGTTGGTATGTAATGCCTATTTTTTTTTAATCGAGAAATTGAAACTTAGTCAACCACATACTGCCAATGCGTACCAGAGTTAGGATTTCAAGTGAGCTGTTTTGACTGCAAAGTCTTAGCCTCTTAGCCTCTTCATAAGTTTATGTTTTATCTTGTATTTCACTAAGTACCCATTGACTATACAGTTGTAAAATGGAGCATGAAACCAAGAATATCCTATAAACTATTCCCATTGCATCAGGATACATTCTGCTGAGAATTATTCAGGGATGTCACAGTGAAAGCCTATTAGAGAAGCAGGTACATTTCAGATATCCAAGGAAATGGGTCCATAAATCCCTTTACCCTGAGATCCCTGTGCAATGTTAAACGTCATTCATATTAGCTTTTCCATCCTCTAAAGTTTGCAGATATACCAAGAGAATGTGCCATCCTCTATTTTGTAACCTTGATAAAAAGAGAGGAGGCAAGCATAACTCCCTTGAAACTGCTCTGAATCTCCCGGCTTTAAGAATATTGTGAAATTCACAAATACTGCAATTATAATGAGCAGGAGAACACAGGACAAGTTAAATACCAACTACCTAGGGAAAGATCATTATCCCAACTAGAATTCAAATGCCAGAGTCCCTAGTTGTAATTTCAGTGACTACCAATTGCTTCAAAATAGGTAAGCAAGTATGTGTGTATGTGTACATGTGTGTGAGAGAGCAGATGACAGAGAGAGAGAAATAGGGATAAGCATTCATCTTTTCAACAAACTTGAAGCACCTATTAGGTATTGCATGGGGCACTTACACACAGATGAAGAGAGAATATTACTGTATTTAACAGAAGACATGAAAGCAATGAAAACGACAAGAGGAAGATTTATAAAGATGGCATAAGAAAGCATAGGATAGTACAAAGTGGAATGCTTTATTCCACTTTATACATTATTTCCTTTTAACACAGGAAGACTTATAGTCAAATATCTCAATGTAAACATAGCTATTCCAATAAAACACTGGACTTATGCAATTCCCTGTGTAACTGATGTCGGCTACTTCTTTTATGTATCATGGGGGAATCCTATGTTGTGATGGCATCAATTGAATGAATCCTAGCCAAGGTGGACAAATATCTGACATGGCAATTCATATATCTAAAAATGACTGAGAATAGACAGTTTGATTGTAGAAGAGCAGGTCTGACTTGGCCTAAACGTCACATGCTGCCTGTACATGAGGTGGTCTCCAAAGTGGACATTTGGGTGGACAGGCAAACAATAAGAATTGAAAAGTCAATAAACCACTAGGCTGGGAGGAGTGGGATCAAGGGTGGATCAAGATTCCTGATAAAGAGGTCTCAGCAGGGCAAGGCAATCCTCTCAATCACCTAGAGCCTGCTGTAGACCTAACACAGAACAAGAAGAATTGTACTAGGACTCAGTGACAAGAAAGGAGATTTCCACCTGTGGGACAAGTAGGGACAAAAGGACAGAAAGAACAAGAATCTGAGCCCTAAGTTGCTTTTTGCCTTGATTTTATATGAGCACTGGACACCTGTGCATGCACCAAAAACTCACCAGATGGGACACAGTAATTCTTGTCCACCATTTCCTTCTTTCTTTCCTTCCTCCCTCCCTCCCTTCCTCTCTTCCTTCTTTTCTCTACCTTTGACTATTCAGTAATTCCATGTTAGGTTTTCTCTCTCTCTGTCTCTCTCTGTCTCTCTCTCTCTGTCTCTCTCTGTCTCTCTGTCTCTCTGTCTCTCTCTGTCTCTCTCTCTCTCTGTCTCTCTCTCTCTCTCTCTCTCTCTCTCTCTCTCTCTCTCTCTCTCTCTCTCATGTAAACACTTTCTCCACCTCTTTAGTTCCTTTGTCTTCCTTCAACTCTTAGCTGACACCTTGGGAAAATCTCTCTCCTACTCTTTTCTTTCCATTTTTGTCTTTCATTTCATTTATCTGTCTTTTTTTCTTCATTAATATTTAGAAAAGAATCCTCAATTATCCAAGAAGTGGCAAATGCACACTTGAATCAAATAAAATGAAAGCTATGAATCTTAAAATTAAATTTAGCACAACAAAAACAACAATACAAATTCCAAAACTTTTGAAAGTATTCAGGAATATCTTTGAGAAAATGTTTCTGTATTATCTTTCTATAATTATGCCTACTTTTCTTCAGCATTCACGATAAATAGAAAATTATCGTTCTTTTTTTTTTTCTTTTTTGCATAATTACTTCTTCCACAACTTTGTTTTCTATTATTCTTTACTGGTAGTATATGGCATTTTGGGTAATTATGAGTTAAATTATCTTCTGTAGGCTAGCCAGAAAACTTAACAACCACTTAAAACATTCTTTGTTCCTATTATGCAATGGAAACTTGGTTAATACCATAAATCTTTAGATCCACTGGAAATGTTTAATATTCAAAACTAATTTTTAAACATCTAATTGATTAGCACCTTTACGGGAAGCCAGGTCAAGTCCTACAGCATTTCTTTGATTTAAGCAAAATGTACCATCTCCAGGGAAGAGGAGGCCAAAAGGGGTCACGTGGTTTCCTCTAGGGTATGAATCAGCAGCAAGGTGAGCAGAAGGTCTGTGGTTCTCTGTTTTTACAGAGTCAGTAGCTTAAATTAGAATATGAATATAAAGATGGGGAGAAGGAATTATGAAATGACATATATTTTAGGATTAAAAAACAGTACTTTTTTATTCCATACTTCCATAGTGATCACTCATTTTCCTCACGATTCTCCTGGAAACGCTCTGGCATTGGCATTCTTGTCAACAAATTACTTGTTTGCTTTGTCTTGGTTTGCAGTGTCCTTGGAGATGCTGTGTGTGCAGTGACAGGCTGTGCAACAGGAGAGGACAACCTTTAGGATAGGTTCAAAGCTAAGAGCACCAATGATTGTCTCAAAATACACTGAACCCTCCTGTGGCCTTCACTCTTTGCATTGTTTGCAGCATGATTTTTTTTTTTTCAGTCCCAGAAGGAGTGGCATTTACTAGTGGGCAGGTGAGGGGAATTAAGCACCAGGAAACAAAGGAGACAGCTAAAGGCAGGACAATAGACTAAAATGCAGATTTGCCTGATCTTTGGTAAAATACAGTTCCTGGGAAGGGCGGGGGGGCTTTGAAATTCTTCCACTTGCAGCACTTGGGAACTTTCTCTGTTCTCTATATCTGGGAGGGGATACTATAAAGCCGAAAAGAAGAAAAAAGGTCTTGCAGGAACAAATCCAGACTCTGACACATAAAAACTGTGTGACCAAAAGCAAATGACTCAACTCTTCTAAACCTCAGTCTCCTAGGCTGTTATTTGGGGTTCATAATAGTCTGAAAATTACATGAAATGATAAGACACAGAGTGAACCATGGGTAATAAAGTGTGTTTGTTTTAAAAGACCCCCTTCCCTTGTACATTTTATTAAAAGGTCTGTAGTAAGTGCTGAGATGCAGAGACATCACATCTTGAATTTTCACTTCTTAAAAAAGATACACCAGGGTACATGAAGCTCCAGGAAGGTGTCACTTACTGGGAGGTGGGAGGAGACTGAGAAGTCAGCCACCCTCCTAACACCCACCCCATGCAGACTTTCTCTCAAATTCTACTAAATCCCCTACATTAGCAAAAGTATCTTCCTGCAGGGAAAAAAATAAACAGATAAACAAAGCTGAAATAATCTGGCGCTATCTTGTATGGATTAAAAAATTATAACCAAGAAACGTTAACACTTAGTTCCCAATTTAATAGGCAATGCAATTTCTGGACCATAATTCCTTCATTTCATGATTGTTAATAAGTAATTTAATAAGTCCTCCCTTGGGAAGGTCAAATAGGCCCTATTTGGCTTCTCCTCTCTGCATCTCACTGCTGGACCCCATCAGATTTTACCCCACATTGGTCAGTGCTGCTCTCCTCCCTGGCCCCTTCAGAGCCAGGTACAAGAAGCTAAAAGAAAGGGAAATGAGAATGACAGGACTAAGCTGAACCCAAGGGCACAGTTTACTTAAAGGCAAAAAATGAACAAAAGGGCTTAGATGAGAGCTGCCTAGTTTTCCAGAGCAATTCAGAAAGCCAGGAAGCATATGTCTTGAATGCTTTACAACTTTCTTCTTCCATCCCCAGCTTTGGCTTGTGGTATATGGCGTGTGGCATGTGTTGTGGGGGAGGTAGACACATTCCTAACCTTCAGTGACATTAGAGAGTCAGAGTGTAGCCAGCTCTGCTCTTCTAGGCCTGCTGAATCCTGCAGCTGCACCCCAATCCTGACATTGCAGTTTCTCAGGCAGAATGGCTAGGCAGCCTGTCTGCTCCTACTGCTTCCTTACCCTGTGTATCTCCTTGTGTCTACAGCAAGGCAAACCTCTGCAGAGACAACCTCACTTCCACATATGTCGCTCAACCGTCACCAAGAAGATTCCTCTCAGCTCTGCTGCTGCCCTGCTCAGTGACTTACCCTCAGGGATAGTGAAGCCTTTTGCATAGTTTCAGATCAGATTGCAACCAAAGATGGATTTTACTGTCCCCTCTGGCAAGTGATTTAAGCAAAACCGAAAGTCCCTGGCCTCCAACATCTCTAACCAACTGCTCTGCGTGAATATCCCAGCATCATATTTTGACAAGAATAAAACTCTTTAAATATAAGCACATCGTTGCTACAGAAGTAATAATATATTGTAAAAGACTGAGTCTGGTTAAGATGGATTAAAGCATTTAACAAATATTTATCATTTTAATCCTTAGTATCTACCACATATGTACTCAGTACATAAGACATGATTCCTAACTTCCAGGAGCTCAGAGTCTAACCATAACTACACATAAGTGGCAGGTCCATGGTATATACCTATTAGAATAGAAATCTGTATCAAGTGTTATTGGAATTCCGATTAGGGTAATTCTTGACTACAAGCAGAAAGGATGCTGAGTGGAATTGAAAAGAGATGACTATCTTTTGGGGCAGAAGTAGGGCAGATGAAACTAAAAAATATTGAGAGTATTACAGGTTGTTATTAAGGAGTTCCATGTACCACCAGTCACAACTTATATGTATATGTTGCTTTTTAGTTAAACAGAAAAACACCTTAGCCTTCATCTCACCTGATGGTGTAGATTGGGCAGATATTGTTCTCATGTGTCCGCACTTGAACTGAAGTGCTCAAAACCATGTAGTAGTAGAATAAGAACCAAACCCAGGTATTCAGGTCCCTGAGCACAGTGCTCTTTCTAGAATGCCAAGGTAGCCTGTGAACGGTAAAGTACATACAGGCATGAAGGGAATACTTACACCGGGGTAGGACCAATGGAGACCAGCCTTGTTCAGATGCTCTGGGGCAAGAACGGGTTTTAGAGCAGTGGATCTCAACTCTAACTCCACATTAGAAATTCTGGGAGAGATTTTTTAAGTGTCCACACCTATGCCCAACTCCAGAGATTTTGATTCCATTGGCTGGGAACCTGGAAGTGGAATTTTTAAAAAGCTTGCCAATAGGCAACTGGGTCAGCACTGCCACTTGAAGGGACCCTGTGGACCTAGCCTGCTTCAATGTCTTTTCTGTCTTCATCTTCCCATACCAAGAGCCAAGCCTTTGCACTTCTTCAAGTCCTTATTTAGCTTTGGCAACTTAAACACTGAAGTGTAAAATCGTGTACTTGTTTTGAATAATTTAGCAGTTACTCTGAATTTTCTAATTTACACAAAAAGAAAAGCTGCTGATCGTGAGTGCAAAATACAGAGAAACACCCAGGCAAACAACAGAATGTTGTACTTGGGAGCTTGACTGCCCACTGCTTTGGCAAAATCCTGCTGCTCAGATTATTCCTCGGCAGTAGGTAACCCTCAAATACTTAGTTCCAAAAGGATTAGCTCAGAACTACAAATGAAAATGCAGGAACATTTTAGAAAAGAGTTATTAAGCATAATCCCAGATTAGCAAGTCTGGATTATCAAACCTGATTATCCTGTCATATAAAAATAAAAATAAAACAGTATGTTGGTGGGACTTTTCCCAATTAGTGAAACAGTTACAGCAACAACCCCTACCTCCATCCTATATCACCCACTCAAAATATTTATAATGTAGTCCCAATGAGAAACTAAAGCAAATTTAAAGGAGATTGAGGCCCATGAAGAAAACACATCTGGCCATCATCCCTGCAATTGAAATGGCTTAAAAGACACCAACCGACCACATTGAACATCCTGGGCTCCTTTCCTGATGTGGGCACTGATTCAGACACAGGATTTTTAGAGACTTGTCATATCTAGTCTAATGGAAAGACACAGAACATTTTTAAACCAACAGCAGATAATTGTAATGAAATGATTCTGGCCAAAAGGGCCCATTTGTAATAATAAATTCAAATCAGATTCATAGAAGCTATAATCCGGCCTTAGTGAATACCACCTTCATTTTTTTCATATCCTCTCTCTTCCAAGAAGGCAAAATAACTCAATATTCAAATAATTATTTTTACTTTTCAAGTAGCTCTGTGAAGTAGTTATGAGGAAGATAATATTGCCTCACTTATACAAATGAGTTTCATGCGCGTTCAAAACTTCAGTGTCCTCTTTGGCATATCACTTCCTAAACATCCCTCAATGCAATCAAGGATCTAACACATAAAAGATGATATCTCCAAGGAAGGAAATCACCTATATCTAAACTGGGGAGTTTCTCACTAGAAAATTCAAAGAAGACTCAAGTTCTCTCCATTCCTTTGCTTTTCCTACTCAGTCTTTGGTCTCCAATGTGATTTTCTTCAAGATTTGACACAAGCTTGGGATACTTTGATCCAGAGCAGCCACATTTGAAAAGACTTCCTGTGGATGATGGATGTGGGAATGATTCAATTATTTTCAATACATTCTGAATATTTGATGTATTCAGAACACTAAATTCCCAAACACTGAATTCCCAATGTAACATCTATAAGGAGACTCAAGAGTGACTATACTTAAGAATTACATTTTTAAAAAAAGCAAAACACAATGCAAGATAAAACATGACATGTTTATCTGGGGTTCAGGCTATGGAATTCCAGAGACTGAAAGCATGGTACCAACAAATAAGTTTTTCATTGAGATGAGAACACAGAGGTTATCCAATAAACCACAAAGAGCATAGAAAACAGAAGGAGAGACATCGGGACTCCCCCAAATCTTCAGAGAGGTTTATGTTGTTAAGAAACATTACGCCAGTAGTAAAATCGGAACCTTAAAATATCAGGGAATAATAAAATTTAAGTGACCAAGGTAAAAAAGGAAGAGAATGAATAATAGACAAAAGCATGTAAAATGGAGGCATTGATAAAATGAAGAAAGTAATAAAAGAGGAGACTACAAGAAGTAAAAAGAAAAGGGATATAAAGAGATTAAAATGTGGACAATGTGCTGAATTTCTCAATGTCAGGGCAAATTTTACCGAGCAGGAGAGGCGAAATCAGCATAAGACATGTGCTTACTTTTTATAAAATAAAGCATGTAAGCAGGTAACAGATAACATTTGTACTCAAACATATAAGGTTTTTTTCCTCTCCACAAAGCACAAAAAGCAACTATTCAGCTTTTTCTTTTTTTCACTCCCATTCCCATTACCAAGCCCAGCTGCTAAACATTAGAATTGAAGATCATGAAAACAGGCCAGCAGCTAATAAAAAAAAAAAAAAAAAAAAAAAAAAAAAAAGGTAGATTATAGCCCGCCGGCCCTCTGCTGGTGGAATAGTCTTATTGCAACCTAGAAAGCAGATAACTCAAGTTTTTTGTTTCTGGTTTTAACTTTTAGGGGCAGGAAAAGGAAAGAGGGTTTTGGAAAGTTCATCATTGAAGCCTTATTAAATGGTGGAACTCTTTGCACCCAGTAGTAGATTAGAAAATAAAGAGCGGTACATGGCAGTGTCTACATCCCTTTGCACCTACTTTTACCAGCATCTCCTTGGTAAATGTGCTCTGTAGCCCAGGTGCTACTCCCATCTCTAAATTGACTGGTTCATTGTAAATGTGCACCCACAAGTCATTTCTCAGGGAGGGGACTCCTGAAACTTCTTTGAGACAATGAAGTAGGCATATTACATTCTACTCTGAGACAGGCTGGGGGTTTCCCTCTTGCTGTCAGGAAAGGTCTGTGTCTATCCTATTTTTATTCTCTCTTCCTGAGGCTCCCAAGTACCAGCAGACAGTGTTCTGGAACCTGTTCCTTAGCTCAAAAGAAGATTCAGCTGAGAGCCACCCAAAGTGACAAGACTCCAACCTTAGCCCTTAGGCTTAGGAAAGGATAGTTGGTGTCCCAAGAGGTCTTTATTTTCTTCCCCCAGGGAGAAGCTTTTCTAGATGCAGAGAGGGTTCAATCATGGGATCTAAGAGAAGAACAGGAAGGACAACCACCCTCCTCCGTTCTTTGGAGAAGCCAGGTTTTTTGGCTGCAGAATCTGGGGCAGAATATTTTATTCTTACCATAATCATCAAAGTCAGAGATAGGGCAAAGACATTCACCCTGTGTAGATTGTGAGCCAGAGTTAAGCTGGGACGTCCCTGAATCTGTCTCCTAGGACCAGAACTGCCTCATTAAAAGCATAAAAGATGATATCTGCTGAGCTGGTGGAAAGTGGTGGCTGAATTCCTATTAAAGTCTCTGCTGCAGCAAGTCCAGTCCCCAAAGGTTCATATTCCGAGAATCTCCACCCCTCTGCCTGGAGCATGTAAGTGATTCTCTGTAACTCATTAAGGTAAAACAAAAAGCATTCCTATTGTGCTTTTTGCACAGGAGTGATGTCGTTGCATAAAAGCTACATGTTTCCGCTTCTTGTCCTGAGCCTGCAAAGATAAAACTGCCCTCATAATTTATAATAGGGGACCTAGGAGCACCACACAGGGTTGAAATGGATGGCTGCATCTTGAGCAGACTCATAAAGGGCCGCGGCCCGGCGCTAGCAATTGCAGAGCCTGGAATTTTAGGTATCTTTCTGAGAGGGACCAGCCAGCCTATCTTGAGCATTTTCCTGCCTTATCACATACCTTCCAGCCTGTGAGAGAGCTACAGGGGAACTCAGCCATTTTATATGAACTCCCAGTGTGTCAATTCCAGGGCTCTCTGTTCTCATCTTTGTGCCAAGACAAAAGTGAATCTAGCCATGTCATGGACTCATAGCTACATGTAGTCCCAAGCACGGACCTCAGTGTTCCCTTATATGATCCTAGACCAGAGAAGCTGGAGAAAACGACAAACTTGTCCAGGAGAATGGGTGTCAGCTGCCACAGTATGCAAGTGGGCACCTCTGGAACCTGCAAAGTCCCTCTCACATGCTCCAATCCCCTATGCAAGCCTTCTGTTCTCTCCTGATCGCCCCTACCCACATAATCACATAGAGGGGCTCAGTCCCCTGCTGAAGTACAGCTCCCTACCTGAGGGTGGCGCTCTCCCCCTGCCGGACCGTCACGTTGTCCATAGCTTTGGGGAAGGTGGCATCTCCGCTGCGCACCGGCACTCCTGTGGGTATAAGGAACAGCAGCCTGAGAGACACGACCACGAGGCACTTCCAGGGCAGGAACAGGTACCCACAGACCCCCATCCTCGACAGCCACAACTTCCCAAAACTCCGGCAGCGGCACGGTCCTTGTCCCCTGCCCCAAACACCAGCGAGTCTCAGGAAGTGGTGTGGGGAGAGAGGAAGGGATGGAGCACGCCAGAAGCAGAGAGGGAGAAGGAGAAGAAACGAGTCCAGGCTCTCCGGAGTCTAGTGATTCTTCCTCAAATCCTGCCTCAGCTTTCCAGCCTGGCAGAACCAGATGCCCCTCCTGCAACCAAAAAAGAGCTTTCTTGACGCTCCCCTGGAGAGGAGGGAGGCAGCCTGGAAGGGAGAGGAAGAAGGAAGGTGCAGGGATGAAGGTCACAGATTGCTCTTTCTCTTTCCCTCTCTTCAAGATGCTACTTTAAGATTCAGTTGGGCACGTTCTGCAGAGGTGTGGCATCAAAAGTTTATAACCCAAAGAAGCCAGGCAAGTGTCTCTGACATAAAGGAGATGTCATAAAAAACTGCTGCTTCAAGGAGAGGAGAAAATGTTTTATTAGATCACACATATGCATAGATATATTTATAAACAGCCCAAGTCTCTAATCTGGAACCCAAAGGTGCAAAAAGTTCCACCGCGGGGACCGGCGGACGGCTCAGAGCGAGGATCCTCCGGCGCCGTGGATGTCCTCCACCGCAGCCCGGGCGGCGACTGGCGGCCAGCCCGGCCTGCGCTCCCAGCCCGCGGAGCGCCGCCCGGCGCAGGCTCGGGGCGCAAGGGAGCTGGGCGTACCGCGCCCCCGCCTTCTCCGGGGACGCAGCACGGGACGCGGGGACGCGCGGACGCCAAGCTCAGCGGCCGCCTCCGGCCTCCGCGCTGCCTTCCTCCCGCGAGCAGCCCCGACGCGCGCAGGTCCTGACCGCCGTGGTTGTCATGGCAGCAGCTCCATCACTGACCGCCACTTTCTCCCGTGCCCGCGTCGCGCGAGCGGGAAGACTGAGCGTTCATCCTTGCTGGCGGTCGCGAGGCACAGGCGAGCACCCACCTTAACCCCAGCCGCGCCGCGACCCCAGAGCCCACCCGGGCTGAGAGCCGAGCTAGGGTACGGCAGGCACCTCAACCAGCTCTACTCTCCCCGACCCCTGCAGCCAGTAAGAGAATGCTGCGCCTTCCCTGTGGCTCCGTTGCTTGCAGGAGGGTGGGAGTGGGGTCCTGGGAGAGGTGTGGGGAGGGCGGGAGAGGGAGTTCTAAGGAAACCAGCAAATTGAGAACTGAGGGTCGCACCTTCCCTCTTCGGATGCTAAAGCAGAAGTTGCCAAACCCCGCCCTGGAGAACTGAACTACGTTTCCCAAGCCAGGTAGCCGAACCCGTGTACAAGTCCACCACTCCCCGCCCATTCTCCACCTGGCAAAGCTACAGTCCCACCAACTGCAGAACTCTTCTGGGCCTTTGCAAAGAGATGGAACACGCTTTCTGTTCTAGTGACCCACCTCAAAGATGCTCATGGCTCTTGACTCTCTCTCTCTCTCTCTCTCTCTCTCTCTCTCTCTCTCTCTCTCTCTCTCAGTGGCAAATCTGAATTTCTTCTTACCGCACAACACACACAAAATAGTCCCCATCTACTCTATGCTTAATACCCAAGTATCTTACTGCAAAAACAAAACAAAACAAAACAAAACAAAACAAAACAAGAGCTGGGAGGGGGAGAGAGAGAGAGATCTTATTGGGACTGATATTCATAAAATCTTTCTATGGCTTTATGATCACAATATGAAGTGACACCATGGTGGTATTGGGTGGGGACTTGGTGATAGAGGCCAGCCTATGAGTTTGTTTGAGGTTCAGCATAATCACTTTCAGTTCTTAACTAGAGAGCCCAGCTTGCCCTTGGGCTTGTTAAGAGGTTTTTTACTGCTCCCCTGGCAGAAGCCACTCCTTATTGCATATCATAATTTAATTGTTGTATCATTTAATGGTTGTGATGTGCATTTACTTTACTGTATTCTTCCTCAAATCCTTTACTAAATTGGACCAGGCACTAAACAATTGTTACAACGAAGTTTAATGTGAAAATAAGTTTTAAACTTTTACCATTTATTACTTTTGTTGCTGAATGATACAAAGATGTGATACCTGGTCTCAGTTATGAGAGGCTGAGCACAAATAAATACTGCTCATTCTCCCTTGTTAAATGGGTTTAAAGTTTTGAATTAGAGCATCATACCTCAGGAAGAAAGAATACATGTCACTAGTCTTGCTGTGTATGTTGTGTATGTTTTAGTATAGTGGAAAACACATATCAGCTCCTTTCCAAAATCAGATAATACAAGCATGAGTGGGGCAGAGCACTCATCTGTGAGCTCCTGAGCTCCTGAGAGGAGTAATAATGCTGAGAGGAGAGGCTGAGCACTCAGAGAGAAGCCAAACCACCTATTTTATATTTTAATGACACACATCTTTCCTTAAGATTTTAGTGGCCCTGGGTTTTCTGTACATGCATTGCCCCTAATCCTCTAAACTCTGAGATCCACTTGTCAATTATCACCAGACTGGAAAGGCTTCTTCAGTGCCTTAACCTGTGTAAAGCAGAGAACGTGAGACTTTCTTTATAATTTTCTTCAATTATAGAGTTTGTATGTTGAACATTGGAGGTGGTAGCAGTGGGGTTGGGTCAGGCTTCCAAACTTTCTGCTATCCCAGATCTATAGACCCTCTCTCCCTGTGTTTGTAAGTTAGAAACTGACCCCCACGTCTTAAACTTTAGAACCTAAACTACTACACTACTTTCAATGTGTCTCTTTATGTATTTCCTTTGCTTGGTCACATTTCAGCTTTCAAAAGGAGATTCTAAGATTGTTTGGGATGAGGTCATGAAGTTATACTGTTTTTATGAAAATGCTGCTCACTTACCGTTAATGTGAGTCATCTGACCCAGGTGACTTTCTTGTGTCTACTGCAACTTACCAGCTAGGATCTATTTCAACTGAAAGTCCCTCCCTGTTTTATAATGTAGTGGGTAAGATTATAACATGGGCACTGGATTCAGTTTGAATCCCACCTCTAAAATTTACTTCATGCAACTCTACATAATTTCCTTAACTTTGATAATTCTTAGTCTCCCCATCTGTAAATGGAGGCAACAGTTGTAATGAATGTATGACTATTAAATGAAATACTGCATGTAAAGTAATCAGCATCCTGCTTGGCACTCAGGAAGCACTCAATAAATGTTAGTTCTCATTACCTATAGAAAGTTGACTAATTCCCCCAATGTCACAGTTTTTTTTGTTTGTTTGTTTTCTTCCGAGGTGGTTATGTGGGCTGATAAGCTGTACAGAGCAGGGAAGGCAAATTCCCAAGTTGTCCAAAGGTGTGTGTGTGTGTGTGTGTAATATGGGAAACAAGACAGGTCTTTTTCGGAATTTAAAGAAGAACCAACTTTAGAATTAGAAATAGCCTAAGGATCAAAAATGGTTAGCAGTAAGATTTCATTTTACCATGAAGGGGCTTCCTAGATGAGGAGATTTTGCCAGGAAGGGGCTTCCTAGATGAGGCTTCGTAGATCCTAGATTTCTGGATCCAACAGAAATACCTGAATTTCTCTAATACAATTTGTATCCATTTGTAAAAGCAATTTCAAACTGTGTGTTATTCATAAACAAGGAAAACTTACAGCTTGTGTTTATGTGAGAGAAGATTGTACCCAGCTGCTCTGTGTGTACATTAGGAAAAAACATGAAGTATGATGCATATTTATATCATAGAAACCTACCTAACTCAGTAAGAACCCAATGGTAGAACAACTGAGGAGGCACTGTGGCTTAGCCAGAAGTTGGCTCTCTCAGGGCCCTCAGGACATGAAGACATAGTAAACCAGAACGGTTTGCTAGTGATCAGAGAGGCAAGGATTGACTAGACCTTCAGTTTTAGGCTCAAGGAAGTTTGAAGAAATGGAAACACATGCCAGAACACAATACTTTGGATGAGGCCCAGGTAATGTCCTCTTTAAAATCCAAAGCAGACTCACAACAGAATAGCTGCTTACGTGATCAATGTTAGATTAAGAATGATGAACATCATTTCTCATTGTCTTTTTACACTTTCAAAATGAGGCAAATATATGTTAAATGGTTTTTCTAGTTAGCTACTGACCTGAGGCCAGACTTTAGGTCAGTTAAATTTTAATCTGTTCCTCTTTTCATGGTAGACCACATCTAACACAGGACTCACCTACCTGGGCTAGTGAAAAGGACTAATATTAGCCATGAATTAAAATTCATGCTTCATATACCAGCTCTACCACATAAAAGCTCTGTGATCTTGGACACATTACTTGGCCTCTCTGAGTTTGTGTCTTTTCATCGGTAAATTACGTTAATAAGAGCTTCACAGGATTGCTGTGAGAACTAAGGCAGATGATACATGTGAAAGCTCTTCGTGCAGTCCTGGCACAACTGCAGCTATCAATAATGATGGACATTCAATTCCTCTTCTCTCCTCTTTGTCAAAATGACTGAAACGGACCAAAACAAACAAGAACAAAAATAACTCAACGGACAAACAAAACCAACAATAACGACAAAAAACAGTAGGCACAAAAAAATTTTATTATAACAAGATCTGTATGAGGTGTTCCTCAGACTGATATTGTGATCTACTGATAGCTGTAGAATCCAGTTGATACAATTTCAGGCCATTATCTTACTCTCTTTCCTTCTAAGTGTTTGTGTGCCTGCGCATGTCTGTCTCTCTCCCATTAGAATTGCAAGGTCCCTGAGAGCATTTGCTTTGCTCATCCCTAATTCCTCTATGAGCTAGAGCCTAGCATAGAGTAAATACCAGCAAATATTGGCTGCATGAGAGAACCTATGTTCACTCCCATAGTCTGTAGAAGGTTTGTGAAGCTGACAACAGAGGATCCAACTCTATCCCCACCAGGGACTCTCTTACTACACTCTTTCTCTCCCTGGCTCCCAAACTCCTCAATGGTGTGACATCACAAGGCATCAACTGTGTTAAAGCATTTCCTTCTAGAAAGCCTAGAGACTTGTAAAGGGACCCATTTCCACAAGCCATACAATAAAATCTGCCTCATTACTTTATAGTCACACTCCATATACTTCTACAAATCAAATAACAAAAAAACATGATATTGAGACCTACAAGCCATAAAATGTGTTTTTTAAATGCTCAATAGGAGTTATTACAGTCTAACCCCCTCCTGAGTCTCACTATAGCTTCAAGTGTGACAGATGGAAAATGGATCATTCCACCCAGAGAACCAGAGTGTGGAGGAGAGAATGCCTGTCAGGGGTCAACTTGCCTTGCTCTAAATCAGACCTCCCACCAAGGAGCTAGGACCGTAGGAAATGCACCTGACTTTTCTGAGCCAAATTTCCTCATTGATTAATTAGGCAATGCTGTATTTTTTCTCTCTTTGAAAAATTAAACAAGTTGTATGTGAGGTACCTAGAAAAGAACTTGGCCTATACCAAGTGCTCAGTAAGTAGGTGCTCTGATGCTACTTCACCTGGGCTCTACCCCTTTCTGCTAAAATGAACCTGATCTCTTTTGGTCTAAGAGAGGAATTGAACTTGTGTTTTATATCATATATTGGTTACTTGCAATATTTCTTATTTCATTTGCCAAACTTTTTTATGTTGTTCATTTATTTTGTTGACTAAGTTATACATATGTTACATGCACATACACACACACACACACACACACACATGCACACACATATACACACACCACCAAGATTCATTGAATGTCTAGGCACTTTGCTTGGTCTGGGGATAAAAAGAATATATTATTTACCTGCCATAGTCTAGTAGGGCAAATAAAAATATGCAAGGATATGCAACATCTTAGAGTTGGACCATCTAAACTAGACTAGTATTCTTGGAAAGCTGCTGAAAGTAAGTGACTTCTAAATTCACTTTTAAAGGCTGAGTATAATTTAGGCTGCCATTTGGTTTTTGAAAGTGGCAACCAAGTGGATGGTATTACCAGTCACAGACAAATAGTGAGAATAGTTGATACTGAGTGGACAGTGATAAATGATAAATGATAAATGTAAGGTGATAGTGAAATATCCAAGTAAAACTTTCTGTTGGCATTTGGGTATTTAGGTTTTGAGCCTAAAAAAGATACCATGTTTCAAATTATAGATTTTGGAATCATCTTTGTATAAGTAGGATCTGAAGCCCTGGGTCCTAATGAAGTCACTCAGCAAGAATAACAGTGAGAAGGAAGCATTAAGTGTGAATTGGGGTTAATACAAACATTTAAGAGGTGAGTGGACGAGCTCATGAAGGATCATGTGGAGTGGCCAGAAAATCAGAAGGAAAACCAGAGATCGATAGTTTCATAGAAATTAGGGAGGACACTAAGAAGAGTGGTTAACAGTGTCAAATCCTGGGGAATTCGGGTAAGTGAATGATGGACAATCATGCTTCAGTCTGGCTCAGTAACTTTGGTAGAAGCAGTTTCACTGCCAGGCTAGCAGCAGAAGTTAGGCAGTGGTGAGCTGAAGGATGATGAAATCAGAGGAGTGGAGAAAGCAAACGTGACCCAGGCTTTCCAGTTCAGCAGTGACAGAATAAGAAAGGAGAAAGTGCAGCCTCTATCTGGACAGAGATGTGGGTTTGATGGAGGCTAATGTTGTGTTTTATTTTATCTGAAGAGTGAGATACTTGAATACTGATATATGGTAACGAAAATAAGAATTCCTTGGAGATGTCGTAGACTTACCTGTTCTAATCACAGCATTTCGTGCATGGCTAATTACTAATAAATATATGTAGGATGAATTGTTTCAGGTCAGAAGTTCCATCTTTGGACCCACTCAGGGACAGACTACCCAACCGACTTTTAAAAAATAATAACAGTGATCATCATCATCATTATCATCCTACTGTGTGCCAGATACTAGTGTGCACACTTCATAGATACTATCTAATGCAGCAGTCCCCAAACTTTTTGGCACCAGGGACCAGTGCTATGAGAATATAATGCCTGATGATCTGAGGTGGAGCTGAGACGGTGGTGCTGGCATTGGGGAGCGGCTATAAATACAGATGAAGCTTTGCTCACTGGCCTGCTGCTCACCTCCTGCTGTGCAGCTAGGGGGTTGGAGACTCCTGCTCAAATGTAATCCTTTGAACACTTCTATGACAAATGTATTATTATTTCAAGATTAGGAAACCAATGCATGGAGAAGAAAGATTATTCCTACTCATGTCTAGGAACACAAAGTAGAAAACAGTAAATCTTTTCCTGCTTCCCACACAATTCACTGCTGTATCACCCGCACCCGTAACAATGCCTGGCATATAGCAGATTTTCAATAAATACTTATTCAACCAATAAGAAAAAATAAGTTTATGTATCTCTAATACATACCCTGTAGTTTCACAGATTTTATAGCTATTCAATATTCACATAACAAATATTAGATAATCAAACATATTTATCCTCATTTGGACATTGGTTAAGATTTTATTGGTAGCAATTCAGCTTGAGGTGAAAAAGAATTAGAGCAGTTCAATTTGTATCACAAAAATGCAAATATACTACTGATGTTCAACTTTACTATTATTTATATTGTGAGAAGCTCATCATGAGAGAAAAGCAGGTGGCTGTACCACATGGCTAACAGGCAATGTAGATGGGCTTCAGATATTAGTGTTATAATTAATAAAACATAACCATATCAATCATAAATAAAGCTTCTGATTTACATAATCACTGTGGTACATGGTAATTCAGCATAGAGAGTAAGCCTCTCATAAAGTATTACATCACAGAGTCCAGCCTTTATTCATTTATTTGTGTATGTTCTCAACCTCTCTCATGTGCACTTGTGTTCTGGTCACATTTTAAAATGTATTTTTATTGTGAATTTTGGTCAAGAAAAGTTTGGGTATCTTAAACTGGACAAACTCTAAAATTCTGCTAGACTGCTAGCATCATCACCACCACACAGCTTCTGGGATTTGTCTGTGAACAGCCTCTTTTCTTCACCACTAATGCTCCCCTCCCACATCTGAACTTAGCACCAAAACTGTTCTCTGTGATTCCAAAATTTCTCTTTCATCTCCTGCCAGCTGCTTTAACTCCTGGTCACCTTTCTGGATAAATTCAGTATGACAAAAATCAAGAAAGAAAAAAAAAAAAAACATTACCACCACTCTGAGTCCTGAGGCTCTAACTTGCCTGTGGTGGCAAGAAATGCAGTCCAGAGAACCGGAAAGCAACAAAACAGAATCAACTCTTGACTCATCCTCCCTCCCTCCTACAGATATCAGGAAATCTTGAGAAAGAGAAAGGGAAAGAATGTGGCAAATCAAGGCAGAAGAAAAGGAAAGAAGAGAATATCTCCCTTTCTCTCTCTCTCTCTCTCTCTCTCTCTCTCTCTCTCTCTCTCTCTCTCTCTCTTTCTCCCTCTCCACAGACTCACATATAGAAATAGAAGATAGATAGAATATATAAAGGATATATAAATCTCATGTATACATATATATTTAGAGAGAGAGCAAGAGAGGGAGAGTGAGGGGCAGGGAGAGATTGTTTTATTTTAAGGAATTGGCTCATGTAATCATGGAGCCTGGAAAGTTCAAAATCTGCAGGGAAGGCAGAAACATATAGAATAATGTTTAAACCAGTGTCTGTGTACTGTGGCCTAGCCAGGTTGACACATAAAATTGACTATCACAAATCTCAATTTCCCTTTGCAGCAACTCTCCTAAAAGGATTAAAACAAGCATTTCTTCAGAAACATTACAGAAAATGAAAGGGAGGACAAACCCCTCTACCCACTCCTCAAATAGTTTTATCATGGGCAAGCTAATGCCTAACTTTTCTTTCTCAAAAGACAAATGCCGATTAGAGTTTAAAGAATTCAAATTGCAAAGTCCTTAGGAAGAGTTAGTACATCAATGTGAATGGATTTTATGGAAAGTGCAATTTCTCATTCTTTTTCACAAGTGGGGAAAATGGCTCTAAAGCAGGGAGGTACAGAAACAAGGGATTAGATGCCATAGAGAATGAGAAAGAAAATGGAGTACTGAAAAGCCAGAATAACTTCGTAAGACTCATAAGTGTGTGCTCAGCTTTACTTTATCTAGCTCCACTTTGGGGGAAAATGTCTGAATCTGTGTACAATAAGATTACACACAGGCACAGATGTAGGAATGCTCCCTTGAATCTGGGGAAGTAGAAAGGAAATTGGGAGAAGATACCTCTAGGCAACCCCTTGTAATAGAGGGGAAAAATAAACTCAGCCTTATCTCATCTCACCTGTGGTGATATCAATTGTTCTTTCAAAATGTAATTGGGTTACTTCCTATATTTTGTTCCAGATTGGAACATCATCCAACAGACTCACTGTTATGTGGCAAATCTCCAGTAATCAATTCAGCAAAGGATACATGTGTCCATTTGCTCTGAAACTGAGCTTAAACACACTGTTTGGAGCCCTTGATCTTTAATCAGAAAGATAGAACTTTGAGGTAGAGAACACCAGGGACAAAACTTAGACTTCACTACTCCTACTGCTGCCAATAATAATAGTAATAATAATAATAATAATAATAATAATAATATTTACTGGGAGCATACCAAATTCTGAGATAAATGACTTCTATGCATAATTTCATTTAGCCTGACCAAGAGCCCTGATTTTACAGGTAGAAAACTGAGGCTCAGCGAGGGTGACTAGTACAAGATCAGTGCCAGGAGGCAAAATCTCCTAAGGCTTAGTCTTTTCCTCCTTATCATGGGCATATCAGAAGTTTGCTGCTTTTTCCATAAAGAAAGTCCCTTTATCAAGAAACTGGGAATCCCTCATGTGTGAAAAGCACAACTGTTGTAGTGGAAGTGAGAAGTTGGGGTGAGGCCAGGAACAGGGGTTGTGGATGGCGGAGGTTAAGAGTGGAACAGAAAATGAAGGCAAGATGGGATCCCTGTAAAAGCACAGGCTGCTTCAGCTGAGGGTAAAGCAAGACTGTGAAATAAAGCTGTGTCTTCTGCTCTATTTTCCACCATCTCCCTCCCCCTCTCCATCTGTCTGTCTCTTCCCTTTTCTCTCTCCCTCTGTCTCTTCTCCCATTGCAAATCTTCATCTGCTAATTTCCATCTAACACGTTTATGAATTAATTCCAACACATTCCTCTCTCTGTCAAGATACTCTGCTTTCTAACTCCCCCCACTCTTCGGCAGTGTGTGCATCTTATCCCACAGACTGTTTTTCTGACAACTCCCAGACGTAGTTATTTGTTCTGACATCTTTGTGTATGAAATCAACCCATGTCCCTGAGGGTCTGCAGAGAAGAGAGACCAGGTCTGCAGCTAGACAACCTGGTAGCCATCCGTGTGGTAGGGCTGAGTGAGAGAAAGGCTGAGGACACAGGGGAACTGAGGGAGCAGAAGCAGGGGAATAAACATGCTGTGCTACTGGCTACCAGCAGCAAAGATCCCAAAACCCAGAAATAGGGTATATGCGACTTTCTTCTGCAAAGAGGCAAGGGTTTGTCAGAAATGAATCTTTATCATTCTCATCTTAATTAACACAAACTAATGGTGCTGGACAGGCAGTTCTAAAAATAGTTTTCTTGCAAATATATAAACTGAGACAGATGCACAAACAACACATCAAGCTATATCCCAGTGTCTGTTCAGCCTTGAAATACCTATGCTTCTAGGCACGTTGAAATGGTTGAGGAATAGATTCTGAGATTTTCACATCTTAAATCATTTAAGAATAAGCGCATTTTATGGATGAGCAACACAAAGAAATGGGTAGTTCTAAAGATCCAAAGAAACAAATAGTGTATAGAATGCTGGACATGATACTTTCTATATACATATTTGATAGCTGGACTTGATTGGTTGTTTAATTGATGGACACATTTAAGGTGGAAGAGCCAAGAGACTGCTTTTTGTAGACTTGGCAAAAGAGAAAAAGCCTGTGCCAAGCACATTGACATGAGATGTATGTAACTCCATCACATAAATATGTCCAGAGAATGGTAGATACAAATACACCCAGAGAGATGATGTAAAGGGACTGAACAGATCCGAGTTTTCGACTTTGGAGAAATCACGTTGTCTATCCTGCTTTCAGTTCCCTTGACTGTAAAGTAAGTCATTGAACTAGAGGATTTACAAATCCCCTTTCAGCTGTAGTCACCTATAAATCCATGACACTCACTGGACCACTAGCCTTTCCAGGAAAATGTTCACATTTGCATCTCTCTCTCTCTTTCTCTGCTTTTGTCCATGCTACTTGTCCTGTCCAAAATGCCTTCCTCTGCAGATCAAATTCCAAAACTCATCTTCAAGGCCAGATTCAAATGTTTCCCTCTCCATGCAGTTTCCCAGCTTCCTAGGCATAAGTAATTCCTCTCTCCTCTTCGCCTTCTCAGGATTTTAGCTTTCCCTACTATAATCTTACTACAATACATTTGACCTAGTTGAGTACAGGATACTTTTTCTTTGCTAATTTATTGAGAATCAGGTCTCTGTTCTCAGCAGCAAGCACAATGTTTAGCAAAGAGTACATGCTCAATAAAGGTTTGCCTAATGAATGAGTGTGACACTGTTCTGCAGGAGGTCCATTCTCATAGCGGCATTTGTTTTTAACTGGATGCTTCTAGTACTGCATAATAGAAGGCCAAGGAGGCTTCTTGATGAATCATCTCAGGAAGAAAACTAAACAAGAGGATAGTAAAGCATGGTAACTAAGGAACTAGCCCAATTATCATACCTCACTTGGGCTGAGACTTCCCAGCCTGTATACCCTCCACCCATCATGAAGAAGACAGCATTTCACAGACAAAGGAGAATGTGCCTGGGAACTCACGTTTCTTTGCAATTAGCAAGCTTCCACATGGTAAACAGACTAATTTTGCCCGTATATCAGCAGTTTGCCTAATCAGTGATTTCCACTCAGAGATTGAGGAAAAGGTTTTAAATCTAGATTATAGTGTGAGAGAATGGAAAATTGTGGTCCGAAGGAAAAACCTGTCTCTCATTCTTATATTTGTTATTGACAAGGCATCAAATTACGGACATAATCATTTATTCTTTATAGATACTCCTTCCATGTGCAAATCCATATTTAAAGCTACTTTTCACATTTACCCAACCTTTACTGTTGCACCTGAACTGTTCTGATGTTAAGACAGCCCCCCTTCCAAAGAAGGCCCTACTAAAGATTGAGGGGATCACTGTTTGGATCCATTCACCAGCAGGTACTTAACTGCATTCGAATTTTCAGTCTTTCCCTTATTTTGTACAATATTTACTTTAAATCAGGAGCTCTCCACCGGTGTCACTTTTTGCTTCAGCACCTCTGACTTGAGGAATATCACATCTCCACCAATCTGCCTTTCCCTAAGTGGATGAGAAACAAAGATGGAGACTGTTTTATCTGCCAGATGAACAGCAGCCTGGCCTGACAGCACACAGAAACCTACAAATGTGGACTTACAACTGCAATGCCTGATACTGTCCTTGTGCTCTGAGACGTATGACATTATCTACCTCATATTTAGAATCTCAAAGGCATGACAGGAGGTTTTCAGGCCACTTGGGAAATCGCTGTGTCATAGAATTTTGGATTAGGGAAGACATTACTTTTGCTAACCTGAAGTTAATGTTAAAAGCTCCTGGGTGCTATGGCTGACTCGTGTCATCGGGTTTTGTTTGGAAATTTCCATGGACATAGGGATCACTGTACCATACTACACCTAGTTGAGTACAGGACAATATTGGTTTTATGCTGTTGACAGGAGGCTCTTGCTTTTTGGATGTTCTTTCTATTTTCATTTACTCCATTATTCTGACCTAGCAGAGGAGAAGGATAGGCAGACAAGGATGCCAAGGTCTAGGTCATCAGTAAATATTAATTCTTCTTCCTATCATAATTACAATATTAGCTGTGGCTGTGGTGGTGGTGGTGGTTTTATCATTATTTATTATTATTTTATATCTGAACATTGTCTCTACCATAACTACAGCTTGGAGTTAGGCCCTTGAGATTTCAGGGTCACCAACTCTAGAATCAAGTTTAGTGATTTCCCCATTGAATGTCAGTTCAGGTCAGTGAATGTGCATTACAAGATCTAGCCTATGTCCACTCTGTAAGCAGCAGTTGTGTGGGGGAGAAAAGGCTTTAGAGGCTGACAGATAAAGCTTTCCATGCTAAACACTGAGGGCAGGACACATACATACAACTGTGAGAGGAAAGTTACAGTCCCAGACACATCTCAGGGTGGTGAAGCAAGTGGCAAATGAAGGCGGAAAAGGAGGAAAAAAAATTTAAAGAGGAAAGAATCCTTTCTGCACAGGCCTGTCTGAATAATTCTGCCTCCAAACACACATGAACTATTACTTGACCAAGAAGAATCACCAATGAAAAGCAGTATTCACCATCTTCTTCAACAGGCTGCTTTTCATAGGGACATGTTATGGACAGACATGTAACAGATATTAGCATGACATTATGGTAAGAGTATGGATTTTGCAATCCTTCAGATTCAGATTCAAATCCTGGTTCCATCACTGAGCATATCAACTGAAGTCATATCTCATAACCTCTGAGAGCCTTAGGCTTCTCATCTGAAAATGAAGGGTAGTAATACCACCTATATATTTGGCTATAAAGTGATTTCATGAGATAGTATAGAACTATTTTGGGCATTTGGAAAGAGGTCACTTCTCAACCTCTAAATTCATCACTGAAATTTTACTTTTTAAATGATTATTATTATATCCTCATACCAAGAGTAATGTTTTAAACACTTGCCTAAAATCATTTGTAAAAAGAGGAGGCATAGAAATATATAAATGAAAATGAATAATTTGGCCTTGGTTTGGGTTAGAGATGTCATGTGTGTCTAGTCTATGTTAACACTGCCAGTACTCTCCTAACTCCATGTGCTCAAAGGAAAAGCAATCATCACATCTGAAAAATCTATTTCCCAGTGTGTATACCTACCCCAAATCCATCCCACTTTACCTGACAGCTATTCACAATTTGTCTCAACCCTCTTTCTTCCCCTTGGTAGAAATGTAGAATTTTAAGGTCTCCTCACTTTCACTATGAAAGGGAAAGTCTACAAAACTCTGACAGACCCAGCAAAGTCTGAGCTGCCCCTGAGCTCTGTCTGAAGAAAACAAGTCCCAAAGCCACTGCAGAGGACTGAGCAGGGCAGACTTAAATATAATCAGCTTCAACCACATTTGCTCAAATACAATGGGCCCTGGTTGAAAATTGTGGGAACTGAGGGAAAGAAATAAGTCAGGAGACAGGTTTTCAAGATGAATGAACCTATAATCAACAAGGGTAAAAAGAAGAAAAAAGTCAGTGTAAGTCATCCACTCTGTCAATATTTTAGTCTAATCATGCTAAGACTGAGAGATAGTTTGGAGACATCTAGGATTAACGTTGGTTGTTAATGAATAGCACAATTGCCTAATAAGAAAATGCAGGCAGAATACAAAACCATGGAAAGCAGCAACATCTAGGGAGAGATTATGAACTAGTAAAGAAGGAGAAAGTAGCCTCAGAAATTTTGCCTGAAAACTTAAGGCAGTGTCGGAAAAACTAGGAGGAAGAGAAAGTCAAAAATGTATGAGCAATTCTGCCCTATTATGCAGAATCAAATCTGAAAAACAAATATTAGCCACTACTCTTGGCAATTAGCAGACCATGTTTTTGACATTGGGATAGGAGATAATCATGTTAGAGAGAGAAGCCAAATTCAGATGGATTAAAAGGTTATTGGAGATGGAGTATAGAAAAATATATAAACTATTATTCTCAGAGATTTATAATAGAGAAAGAAAGAAATAGAACAACTTGAAAGTGAGGGAGTACTGAGAAAAAAAGTATGTTATTGTTCTCACTGCTGTGCTTTTGAATTTTATTTATTTATTTATTGGAACTTGAGTGTATTTGTAGATAGAAGAAGATGAACAAGCAGCAAATAAGTTACAAAAAAAGAGGAAATAATGCTGTGACACTGTGGAGCAGTGGGAAATGTATGTGAAATACGGGTGATCCACTTGGATGCCTTTTGGTATTCCCTTGCCAAATTGTGATAATTAATAGACACATACAGCAGCCCTCACCTAAAAAATCTCTCAGGGATGAGTGTCTGGGCAACACCACCAAATAAGTTATGAACAGCAGCAAAGGGACTAGCTGAGGGTGAGAGTACCTAAAATTGAAGGTAGAGGAAAAAGATGATGAGTATCAATTGTAATCCCAAGACCAACTGCAGAGATGGGGGCTGTAGTTCATCTCACATTCATCTTCTACATTTCCTCCAGGAAAGAAATCCCACCAGAATCTGGAGACTGATCTCTCAACTATGTGAAGAAATAGATCTTGAGAGTCATGCAACAATCAATTTTAGAATATTTTCATTGCCCAAAAAAGAAAAATCATTTAGCTGTCATATTTAAGAAGGCTTCAGCTAAGCAAGGGTCACAAAGATTTACTCCTATTTTTTCTTCTAAGAGTTTCATAGTTTTAGCTTTTATATTTAGGTCTCTGATCCATTTTGGAATACTTTTGTGTACGGTGTAAGGGAACCAACTTCATTTTTTTTTTTTTTTTTTTTTTTTTTTTGCATATAGATATCCAGTTTTCCTACCACCATTTCTTGTAAAGAATTTTTTGTACCTTTATAGAAATCAGGTGACTGTAAATGGCAGGGATTATTACTAGATGCTAGTACTTCATTGTCTTTATTACTGTAGCTTGATAGTAAGTTTTGAAATTGGAAGTGTGAATCTACTAACTTTTTTCTTCTTAAAGGTTGCTTTGGCTATTCTGGATCCCTTGAATTTCCATATAAATTCTAAGATCAACTTATCAACTTCGGCAGAGAAGCTGGGTGAAATTTTTATGTGGATTGCATTGAATGCATATATTAATTTTGGGAATATTGACATTTTAAGAAAATTAAATCTTTCAATCCACAAACATTGGATGTCTTTCCATGTATATAGATTTTTTCTTTTTTAAAAGTTTTTTTTCCTATCTTTATTGAAATATAATAGGCAATTAATTGCTCATATTTACATTGTAAAATTCAAAGAGTTTTTTCTATTATAGTTGGCATATAATAATATATTTGTTTCAGTTGTACAGCATAGTGATTAGAGATCTGTATAACTCACAGAGTGGTCACCCCACTAAATCTGGTACCCTTCTTCCCCCTTACATATTTTTTACATTGTCGACTATTTTTCTTATGCTACACTTTATATCTTGATATTTTATATCTATCCATTTGTACTTCTTAATCCTTTTGCCTTTTTTACCATTCCTCCCAAACTCCACCTATCTAGTAGCCTTCATTCTCTGTATCTATGAGTGTGTTTCCATTTTTGTTGTTGTCATTGTTTATTTTGTTCTTTAGATTTCACATCTATGTGAAATCATGTGGCATTTGTCTTTTTCTATCTGACTTACTTCATTCAGCACAATACCCTCTAGGTTCATCAAGGCAATATCTTTTTCTATCTCTTTCCTTTGTGTGTCTTTTAATCTGAAGTGAGTCTCTTGTAGGCAGTATATGTAGGGGTCTTGTTTTCTTATCCATTCAGCTTCCTTATCTTTTGGTTGGAGCTCTTATTCATGTTTTTAATACATGCTTTTTCTTCTTAAAGAAGTTCCTCCAACATTTCCTGTAATACTGGCTTGGTGTTGATGAATTCTTTTATCTTATTTTTGACTGGGAAGCTCTTTATCTTTCCTTTGACTCTAAATGATAGCTTTGCTGAATAAAGTATTTGTGGTAATAGATCCTGGGTTTCAACACTTTGAATATTTTGTGCCAAGCCCTTCTGTCCTGCAAAGTTCCTTTTGAGAAACTGGCTGCCAGTCTTATGGGAGCTCCCTTTTAGGTAACGAACTGCCTTGCCCTTGCTACTTTTAAGATTCTCTATTTATATATAACTTTTGGCATTTTTAATTATGATGTGTCTTGGTGTGGAATCCTTTTGGTTCATTTTTTTGGGCACTCTTTGAGCTTCCTAGGGTTATATGTCTATTTCCTTCACCAGGTGAGAAAAATTTTTCATCATTATTTCTTCAAATATATATTCAACTTCTTGTTCTCCTTCTTCAGGTACCCCTATGACACAGATGTTGTTACTCTTAATTTTGTCCCTAGGCTCATTAAATTTTTATTATATTCTTGGTTAATTTTTTCTTGCCATTCTGATTGAGTGTCTTTGGCTTCCTCATCCTCTATATCAGTGTTTTGATCCCTTCTTCCTCCACTCTGATTTCCTCTAATATAGTCGTCATCTCAGATAATATATTTTTCATTTCTGACAGGATCTTTTTTATAATTTCCATTTCCACTTTTATGTTTTTTTTTTACCTTTTTTTGTTAAAGTTCTCACTGAGTTCATCGATATTTCCCTTAATTTCATTGAACATCTTTATAGCTAATGTTTTGAACTCTGCATCTGTTTAGATTGCTTGACTTCATTTTTTCTTGATCTATGTTCTGTTCTTTCATATGGTTTCTGTTCCTTTGTCTTCCCATTTTAGCTGTCTTTCTGTGTCTGTTTCTATGTACTAAGCAAAGCTCCTAAGTCTCCAGCTCTTATTAGCATGGCTCTATGTAGTAGATATTCAGCAGCATAGTCTAATGAGGAGTTCAGCTGTAGGCCAAGTTTAGCCCCAGGCTATGTCCCTCCGAGGCCACTTATTAAGATTCAGCATGCAATTCACAGATGTCGTGCTTATAGTTGCCTAAAGAAGCCACACCAGAAACTGAGGTCAGCTGCTACCAATGTAGGTCTTGGTGCTGCTCAGCAAGTGGCACAAGACTTGCCAATGACACAACTGAATGTGGCTTTGGTGGGGTCATGAGTTCTGAGAGGTGGAGTTTCAAGGAATCCTCTGGGCCGAGTGACCTCTGTTATCCAGTTTGATGATATTTCAGCTACAGCAACACTGTGTCTGCACAATGGGAGCAGGAAGGGCTCAACAGAGGAGTGATGGATACCACCAGTACTTTTCTGCCCAGGAGACAGCCTTGCTGCTGGTCCTTGCTCCGACAACTAGGTGTAAGTCCCTGGTGTCCCCCTACCCCTACCCAGCCAGTAGCTGACCGGCGCTGGTGCTCAGAGTGAGCAGGTCCAATATCACAAAAGTCTGGTGGTGGACACGGCTCCTTTAAGAGGCAGCTGCAGCTGCAGGAATACAGCCTCTTTAACCTCTGTCTCACTCAGCACTTGGGGACCAGGCAGCCTCGTATCTTCACCCCCTCCTACCTCCAACCATTCTAGGGTGATTTCTTATTTCTCTACCTAGTTGTAGTGCTTCTGTTGATCTAGACCCCCAGGCAACTCTGCTTGCTGTTTGCACCATGTTTCCATCTCAACTTTGATGCTGTCGCAAGAAGAGATGAGCGAAGCTTCTATTATCTGCACCATTTTGCCTGGTTCCCTTTTTTCATTTCTTTTAACAATGCTTTGTAGTTGTGAGAGTAAAAGTTTTGCACTTAATTTGTTAAACTTATTTCTAAGTATTTTATTATTCTTTTGTTTTTATAAATAATATCATTTTCTTAATTTTATTTTTGGATTGTTAATTTGTAGTGTATAGAAATACAACTGACTATTTTTGTATATTGATCTTGTATCCTGCAACTTTGCCAAAACTATTTATTAGATTTATTCATTTTTCAGTAGATTCCTTAGAATTATCTGCATATAAAATGATGTCATCTGCAAATAGAGATAATCTTACTACTCTCTTTCCAGTATGGATGGCTTTTATTTCTTTTTCTTGGCTAATTTCCTTGCTAGAACCTCCAATACAATGTTGAATAAAGTGGTGAAAGCAGATATCCTTGTTTACTTCTTGACCTTAGTGACCAAGCATTCAGTTGTTTTTCATCAATTATGATGTTAGCTCTAGGTTTCTTGTAGATGTCCTTTTACAGGTTGAGGAAGTTTTCTTCTTTTTCTAATTTGCTGAGTATTTTTTTATAAGTGTTTTGGATCTTGTCAAATGCTTTTTCAGCCTTTATTAAAATAACTTTTTATTCTATTGATATAGTGTATTGCATTAATTAATTTTAGGATGTTAAGTCATTATTGCATTCCTTGAATAAATCCCACTGGGTCATAGTATGTAATTCATTTTACATAATGCTTTATTAAATTTGCTAGTATTTTAAAAGATTTGTAATGCACACTCATTACAGATATTGGTCTGTAGTTTCCTTTCTTGTGATGTCATTGTTTTCTTTCGGAATCAGAGTAATACCAGCTGAATAGGATGAGCTAAGAAGACCCCTCTTTTATTTATTTATTTATTTATTTATTTATTTATTTATTTATTTATTTATTTATTTATTTGGAAGAATTTGTGAAGAAGTGGTATTAACTCTTCTTTAAATGTTTGGTAGAATTCCCCAGTGAAGTCTTCTACTCCTAGGCTTTTCTTTGTGAAAAGTTTTAAAATTACTAATTCGATCTTTTTATTTGTCTATTTAAATTTTCTATTTCTTCTTGAGTCAGCGTCAGTAGTTTGTGTCTCATTTCAGTTATATAATTTATTAGCATATAATTGTTAATAATATTGTCTTAAGATTCTTATTTCTGTGAGGTCATGAGCAATATCCTTATTTATTTCTGATTTTAGTAATTGAGTCTTCTCTATTTTTTCTTGTTCAGTCTAACTAAAGATTTGTTGATTTTGTTTATATTTTCAAAGAATCTACTTTTGGTTTTATTGACTTTTTTTATTATTTTATATTGTTTATTTTGCTAACTTGGAATGTAATTTTTATCATATCCTTTTTCTGGTTCCTTGATATTTAGTTTGCTGTTATTTTCTATTTTAAGGTGGAAAGCTATATTGTTGATTTGAATTTTTTGCTCTTTTTAAATATAGATATTTATACCTATAATTTATCTCTAAGCAATGTGTTAGCTATATCCCATGTTTATTTTTGTATGTCTTCATTTTCATTCATCTCAAAGTATTTAGTAATTTCCCTTGTGGTTTCTTTTTTGATACATTGGTTATTTAAAGGTGCATGCATTTCCATATATTTGTGAATTTCTCACATGCGTATCTGTAATTGATTTCTATTTTTATTTTATTATGGTCAGATATCATACTTTGTATGATTTCAATCCTTAAATTAATGGAGGCCTGTTTTATAGCCTGGCATATAATCTTTTCTGAAGAATGTTATATGTGTACAAGAGAATAATCTATATTCTGCTGTGGTTGAGTGGAGTGTTTCATAGATTGCTGTTGGTTCTAGTTGTTTTATAGTATTGTTCATGACTTTCTTTGTTGATCATCTGTCTAGCTTTATATCTATTATTGAGAGTGGGTTATTGAAACCTCCAATTACTACTGTTGAATTAATTGTTTATTTCTTCCTTCAATTATGTCAGTTCTTCTTTATGTATTCTGTGGCTTTGTTGTTAGATATACATATATTTATAATTTTTATATCTTCCTGATGGATTGCTTCTATTTATCATTATAAATCATCCTTCAATCTGGTTTGGTTTGATTTGGTTTGGTTTGGTTTTAAAGCCTATTTTGTGGTATAGTCATTCTAAATTTTATGTATCTATTTGAAAGACATATCTTTTCCATATTTTTTTCTTTCTATCCATTTGTATCTAATGTGTGTCTCCCAAAGATATTATATAGTTAAATCTTGTTTCAACTGTCTTATCGTCTCTGCCTTTTGATTGGATTGTTTAACCTATTCATATCTAAATGCTATTATTAATATAATTAGATTTTCTTATGTCTCATGCTTTTTTGTAGTTCTAGTACTTCTTTACTGCTTTCTTTTGCATTAACTGAATGGTTTCTAGTGTAAGATTTTAATCCTTTAATGATTTTTATTCTACTTTTTTGAAATATTTTATTAGCTGATCCTTAATTTATCAAGATCTACTTCAGAATTATACTAACTCGATGCCAGTGCAATATAGATATATTACTCCTATATAATTCTATCCCCTCTTCCCACTTTTTGCACTAACATTCTTAAACATATTGCACATGTATATGTTACAACCCAATGATACAATATTATAAATTATGTTTTAATTATTTTATAACTTTCATAGAATCTGAGAGAAGAAAGGAGAGCATTAATATGAGTTTGTTGCAGTAGCCATTGTATTTACTATTTCTGGTTCTCTTTGTTATTGTAGATTTGAGTTGTTGTTTGGTCTAATTTCCTTATTCCAAAACAGCTTTACACCTACCCACCTCTTATATTTTTATTGTCAAATATATTACATTTCTATATATTATAGGCACAAAAGAAACACATAGGTATTGTTTTATGTGATTACTTTGCTTTTTAAATAATATAATAAAAGAAAGAAGAAATATGCATTTATACTGTTTTTCTAATTATACAATTACTTTTACCAGCAAGGTTTGCTTTTTGTGTAAATTTGCCTTACTGTCTGAAGTTACTTGCTTTCAGTCTGAAGAACAAACAGCCTTTAGTATTTCTTGTAAGGCAATCTGCAAGGAACAGATTATCTCAAAAAAAATTTTTATTTGAATCTAGAGATGTCCTTATTTCAACTTTATTTTTGAATGTTAGTTTTGTGGGTATAAGATTTTTGGTTGACTTTTTAAAAGCACTTTAAATATATCATCCTACTGCATTCTAACCTTTATTGTTTTCATGAAAAATCGTCTCTTTTGTCTTATTGGTCTTTCCTTATATGTAACAAGCCTTTTTTCTCTTTCTGCATTCAAGATTTTTCTCTTTGTCTTTCAATATTTTTACTGTAATTCATATGGATGTGAATATATTTATATTTATCTTATTGGAGTTGAGCTTATTGGATATGTAGGTTAATATTTTTATCATTTTTTTAAAGTTTTCAGCCAATATATTTTTTTTTAATTATTTTTTTTCTGCTTCTTTCTCTCTTCTCTTCTTCTGGGACCCCCAGTTCATCTATATTGGTATACTTAAACATAGTTCATATTTTTTAAAGCTCTGTTTATTTTTCTTCATTCTTTTTGCTTTTATAGTATATAATTTCTATCAATCTATATTCAAGTTCAATTACTTTTTCTACTTGAAATCTACCGTTGAACGCTTTTAGTGAATGTTTTATTTCATTTATTATAGATTTCAATTATAAATTACCATTTCAATTTTTATTTTTTATAATTTTATATCTTTATTTATATTCTTTATTTGCTGAGAGATTGTCATAATACCTTCTTTTACTTCTTTTAGCATAATTTCCTTTGTTTGAACATATTTATCATGGCTTCTTTGAGATTTTTTTAAATATAAAATCTGGGCCCTCTCAAAATCAGTTTCAGTTGCTCACATATATTTCTTGTGTCAGTCATACTTTACTGATTCTTTTCATGTCTCATAATTTTTTGTTGAAAATTGAATATTTTACATATTATATTGTGGCAACTCTAGAAACTGCTGCCTTCCACTTCCTCCCTGAGATTTATTTTGTTTGGTTATTAATTTGTTTAGAGTGGGATATTTCTTTATTGTTTCTAGTTTTTTGTGTTTTTTCAACTTCCATTTTAAGAAGCCAGATGCATCAAAGCACCTTCTCTTCATACATCTATTTTATAGTTTCAAAACACATTTTTTCCCTTTCAAATTTATATTAGCTTTGAAAATCGTAAAGACATTTTTTACAGGCACATACAAAATATTTTATTTATATTTGTAGATGTTTTGCCTAAAACATAAGCACTCATTTGAGGAGGGTGTGTTTTAATACAGAGAATCATACAGATAAAAATACAAAGGGGAGAAAGGTTAAAAAAATCTAGCTTTTACTTCACTTTAAAAAGAGATCAAGCTGTTATCAAGGTCCTGAAAAGTCCATAATTATATACACTTAATTCTGGACAACATTAAACTGATCGCCTTTGGAATGTCAATATCCTTAGTGTCTAAGAAAGTATTCCAAATTATTTCTCTTGGCATTCATGGCTCTTTATAATAAATCTCTACTTTTTTCATCTATTTTTAACCAATCATTTTTCTATGAGTATTCTACAAATCCTTATTTCAGTTGGACATCACACACTAACTCCCATATGTGTTTTGCCCTCTATTGTTTTCCCTACTCAGGAAAATCTTATTCTTTTTTTTTCTATTAGAGCCAGTTCTGTTCTTCCTTCAAGATTTAATTTAAATCTTACCTCTACTATAAAAACTTCCTCCAGCACTCCTAACTGCAATAATCTTTCATTTCTCTTAGCTACTATAGATTTATTTTGTATACCTTCCCTTTGCAGTTAGAAATGAACTTTGTGTCCTTTATTCTGCTAAATGTTTGCCAAATGAAATGTGTATTATTATTTCTCTGGTGTGTTCTCACTCCTCAAGTGGACTACCGCCTCCTTGAGTACAGTGACATAGTCTTAATTTTTGTTTTTATTTCTCATAGCACTATGTTATAGTGTTTTTAACTCTTTACACATAGTGACCACCAGTAATTAAGATGTCTTTTCTTCTAGATATTGAGAAAGAAAGAAAGCTGAAAAATATCGTTCTTTAAATTTGTTCAGCTAATGGCTCTGACAAGATTAACAAATGTTTTAATTCTCTTGAAGACATAGACAGAATATTTTATTTTGCTCATTATAATAACTTGCACATTATAAGTGATTGGTAAATATTGAGTAAAACCCAATATTTGGGTTTTACTCAACATTTCAGTGGCTGAAATGTAGGTTGCTGTGTCATTTTCCCCCTTATTTCGTTCCTTCCACTAACTGATACTTATGATTCTAATGTGCTGAAACAAACAATAGCAGACCTTCATGACTTTACTAGTGTCATGAACAAACCTTGAAGTCGCCTAAAAACACTACCTTTCTTTGTGTGATTCCAACAAGGCCCCTATGTTCAACCCCATACCATTCCTGATTCTTCTGCAGTGTTGATGTGTGTTGCACTTTAGCTTTTCTTGATTTGCCACATCTAACTCTGAATAGTGACTTGGAATAGCCCTTTTGTGGAACCTTGAATGGCGAAGAGCTTTCTTCACCTATTTGGCTATACAGATGTGACAAAGTAGCAAGTAAAGTGTAGGGACACATAGTTTTCAAAACTCCAGGGAAGCCCTGTTCACTGCCATCTCTGAGGCTAAGAATAGGCTGCTTTGTCATTATATTCTCATTTGTCCTACCATCTTCTTCATTCCACCTCTCCCTCCTCTACACCACACCAATATTGGACTTATCTATTCATAAATTTGGATTTGTGATATCTTAAAAATAATAAACCCTGCCAGCCCAATCTAGCCCCCATACCCTATATATAACTTACTGTACTTCAATTACTTATACAAGAGCAACTATGCTGCTGCAGCTGCTGTTATTATTCCTTTTAACAAACATTATAATGAAGGCACTTTTTTTCTAGGACAACATTAGCAGAAGTTCAAGTGCACAAGTATTTGCTGTCTCTTATACCCAGAGAGAGAAAAAGTATCTGTGTTGGTGCTGGTCACCTAAGCAGGCATGGTGTGGTTTTCTGGTCAAGTCAGCTTCCCAGAAATAGTATTTTCCTGACAATATTGGCTTCCTGCTTATGGTGACTTTGACTGGGAGTGGTGGCAATTTCTAGGTTGTAAACAGTATTTGTTGGTGACCCCAGTTCCATGGTGTGGCTTTCCAAAAGTTCAAACTATTTTGTCAGTTCTCAACGAATGAGTAAGTCATTTGATGCCAGACACTAAATACCTCTCTGCTAAAACAAGTTGCAATGTATTCTACTTTCTGTAACTGGAACCCAAATGACACAAGGGGCAACCACCTACCAAGGGTTGTCTGAAAGCAACTGGCAACACACAGGTCTATTCATTGCTGAGTAAATGTGCTCCACAACATGTCAGAATAGAAAATTTCATTATTCATTTTCTGATGCTGCATCTCCTTATGTGCATTTTTATTAAAGCCATCGTTTGTCATGTTAAGAAGCTGTTGCAACATAACGAGAAACTGTCAAATAATATGGCTTTTGGAAATGGTGACATTTTCCTTTTAATATCTTTTCCCTCCATTTCCCTTTTAATGTCTTTTTCCTCCATTTCCCTCTACCCTCTTTTAAACTTTCTGTTGTTGCAGTGGTAGTGGACAAGAACCATCAGCCTGACAAGTGGCTCTGTATGCTGCCGAACAAAAACAGAACCTGGAATAGGCCCTTCTTTGTTGTTTATGAGTTACGCAATCTTCATGGAAAACTAGTCCTCTGCTCTCTCTGCTTGAGACACCAAGTGCTCCTATCACAGACCAGAGGTTGGATACCTTTGGTATATCATTTTGTTTATGATAAAGAATAGCATTCACTTCCTGGAGCTGCCTACTATCTGGAACCATGGGTCAGGAAGCATGGGTGTACCTGGGTCTAAGAAAAGCCTCACATGGCCCACACCTGGCTCTCAACCTTCAAAAATCTCTCTGCCCCAAGTAGTGCCAGAAAGTATGAGAATTTTGTATTTGTTGCTTGTTTTTGTTTGTTGATTTGTTCGTTTGTTTTTAATCAACTTGTCCACTAGTGCCAGAGCCTTCCTTGGCAGCCATTTTCTACTCATGGATTGAAGCCTCTTTATCCCACTTCAAGCTCACTTCTGGCCTAGAATTTAAGAAAAATGTTGTCCTCATTCTAAGGCATGATGCTAGCCTGACTCTGAGCAAGCTGGCCTTGTTAGAAAATGCAATTACCCACCTCCCCTCCAAATTACGAATTCAAATATCTCATGCTTATAAAACAATCCCCTCTTCCTGCAGATGTTTGTCCAACTATTCCCACTACAGTGTATCTTTGACCACTTTAGAACTGCCTTATTGTTGACTCCTCAATTTTCTATCAGTTCTTAAGATCTCTACTCTCTTCACTTTCTAAATCAGCTTGGATTTCATAGTCCATTATTCCAATTGGTCCAGCACCTTAAACTCCCTTGTTCATTACTCTTTTTGTTACAAACTTTCCACCAAATTCCAATCCTGCATGAACCCAACTTTCTGCTCTGAGCCTACTACTGGGAAGTTGGGCATAGTTAAGGACACAGCAGGGCCAAATGATTTATTTATAAGTTCATGCTTACCAAAGTCAAGTGGCCCCTCAACCTTATCCTATAATTTTTCTACTATTCATTGGCCAACCCATACCACTACTTTCCACAATGGCTTTTTTGCCTTCTCCATTCACCTCAGTCTTTTCAATTTTCACTTATATCATTTTGCTCTCAGTAGATAATTCCTCCTACATCAGAGAAAAAGAGAAACCTGTAAATAAGAATACCTTAGCTTTCCCTTACCAAGCATGCAAACTTACCTATGTTTGGATTCTCCTTCTCTCTGGTTAATATAGAGATTCTGTCACTCCTCCATAAATTGACTAATAACACTACCTTTAGATTCTTTTCGCTCTAGATTTTATCATTTTTGGTTTTTCAGGAAAATTATTCTAATAACTACTTTCTCTATTAATGTATATTCAGGCTCACTATCTCAAGTTTATCTTTCCGCTTAGCTTTTATATATATGAAAAATTAAACTAAAGTTAAAAAAAGGGCTTGGACCTTCATCTTATTTCAACTTCTTCTGTATTACTCTTCCCTTTATTTCAGCCAAATAATTCAGAGTTTTACAAACATGTTCTTTCCCAGGTCTCATCTCCCAATCGCACTTCTATGCACACCAATATACCCTTTAATTGTCCTCCATCAAATCATTTTTTCCTATGGTCACTGGTGACTTCAATATTACTCTTAAATCTTTATCTTCTTGACCTCTCTGTATCTTTCAACACTTTCTTATATACACTACTTTCTCCTTATTCCCTTCTACCTTTAAGTTTTTTTTCTTTTGTTTTTATTGCAAGCTTATCTTCCTCCACCTGGCTTTTGAATAATGGAACTCTTTCAGGCTTTTTTTCAAGGCCCTCTTATGTTTTTACTCTATATTTTCTTTAGAGCCTATGGTTTCAATGATTACTTATATAATAGTAACTCACTAATTTGTCTCTTAAGCCTAGAGCCCTCCGCACATGTCTATTTACAACTGCCATTTTAACATCATTTCTAGGACTAATTAGTTCCTTTATTCAACAGTTACTGAGCACCTACCATGAGTCAGGTACTGTTCTAGGTACTGGTAATACAGAAGTGAACAAAATACACAATGTCATCGCTACATCAAACAATGTGGCAACAGTGAGATAATAAACAATAAATAAATAAAAGACAAAAATAAAATATAATAATAACAAGTGATCAGTGCTCTGAAGAAACATAAACATGATGGAAGTTCTATTTTAAATTGTGTGGTAATAGAAGTCCTCTCTGATGAAGTGACATTTTATCAGAAAATCAAAGTGAGGGAATGAACCACTTGAAATTTTGGAGGAAAATAATTCCAGGCAAATGCAATTGGAGCATATAAATTAAGTATATAGGCATCATAAAAAATATATAACTTTTAATAATTTCTTGATTTATTCTTCTCCTCCAGGATGTCCATCCAGGTTTTCAAGCAAGAAATCACACTATCCACATTCAATCCACTACTAAATTCTATTAAATTTTTTTTTCTGAAAATTCTGCTTTATTTTATCTTATTAGACATTTCCTGTTACCAGCAGCTGGCTCCCTTCCTCTCACTCTTCTTGTCCCATTCCAGAATGTGCCCAAACATAGCAGGCATGTATGTCTTCTAGGTAGTAGCCTCCCCTGGTTTCCTCTATCAGAGAGCACTTAACCCATACCTGCTCAGCTATCTTCTGAAAAATAAGACAAAAGTTGTATTCAAAGATTTAGTGATACCTGCTTTTGACTCTTGTTACTTGCCCACCATGAGGTGTTACTTATCTGGTCATGAGAGAGTGAATCCTTGGAGGTATATTCTCTTGTGAAAATCAGAATAAAGGGAAGAAGTGACAGCAATTTCCAACTAATTTATATGTAGTTGATTATTTGTCCTGTTCTTACAAGGGGTAGGCAGATGCTGGATTTGGATATAATGAAGCTAGGAGAAGAGCCTAAATTCAGAACACAATATTTGATTTTGTCTCAGGTCCTATTCTTTTAATGAAGTGGTGTTTGCTGAAGAAAGCTACTTCTTCCATCAGGAATATCTCCTATAAAAATTAGACGGTCATTTATTAATCCCTAACAGTTTATGAGACTAATATTATGCCACCTCTGACTTGTGTTTATTTCCTTTTTAGAGGCCAGGCATGAGGTTAGCACATACAGTAACAAACAGCTCCAAATTCCCATCGGGTATTCAAGTTGATTTGCAGAAAAATGGAATGATGATTTTATAATAGCTAACAGAGTTTCTGATTTAATGCAGCTGCTAGAAATTAGTGAGGACTCCACTGAAAGCTTCCCAGTCACTTATAATAACAGGATAATAAATCATTCCTAACACTTTCTGGCATTTATGATTCTATTAGAAGCATAAGACCTCATTTAGCTACTCTTCTCAGTTTATTTATTATTTATTTATTAAAATACGTTTTAAAGTTCAAGAAAAAAAAAGCAATGTTCTCGTTTTGCTGCCAAATATATTAATAAGTGATAGCGTCTCTGTGGAATTCCTTATTTCAAAAGGGAGTAGGGAGAGAAGAGGCAGAATCCTTAGATGAAGCCATCTAAACTTGAAAGGTCTATTGTTTTGGAAACAATGCAATACATTGCAGAAAGTACTAGATATTGACTCTGAAGACCCTGTCCCAAATACTTACTCTTCTACTTCCTGCCTGGGTGACACTGCACCAGTCTCTCAGTATCTAAGGGCTTTACTTTTCTTGTTTATAGAACTAGGATTATCATCTCTTGTCATTATGCATTTTCAAGGCAATTGGTATGTCTAATAAAATAATAAATGTGAAAGTATTTTATAGATTGTCAGGTTCAATGGATGTTAGTTATCTCTTTTTTTATGAAGGGATTGGGTTTTTCCCTTGTTGAAAACACTTATTGAAAATATAAAGTACTAATTGCTAAACTATTTACAGCTGCTTTGTTCTCCCTGCCCTAGGCTCTTAAGGAAGATCTAGCTCTCTTTCTCTGTTGAATATCTGAGCTGAATTCTCAACTGTGTCAATAACGACTAAATAATACCTCAGAATACCCAGAATCTGGAACTAGGCCAACTCCCTTCTACATTTAGCTCATAGATAGCTATCTATTTATACTGCATTTACCAAATCACAAGAAACCATGTATCACACTCTCTACACATGAAGTCACACATTCATGCTCATGTGGCCGTATATTTTTATATTCTTATAAATACACTTTGGCAGAACCTGTGCCATCTAGTCTTTGAATTGTAAATATAAAGAGGAGATATTTAGGAGTAGTGAGAGCTGCTGTACCCAACAACAGCTGGCAGACAGAATTGTACAGAGCGTGTGTAGGAGGCTTTGGTGACCTGCCTGATCTATGAACTTGTTTAAAGAGGAAGCAAGTTCAATATTTTAATTCCATTTGAAAAGTATTTATAAAACTTCCTTTCTACTTCTTAGTGCTAAGATGAATAGAAATAAATATGGTACAGTTTAATTCCCTAAAGGGACTTATAATATCATTGGAGAGATAAAATATGGACACAGGAAACCACTGGATGACATTTTAAGATGATATCTGATTGATTAAGAGCTAAAATGGGCCTGAGTACACATGGAAGTCTTGGTGGAAATGTAGGCACTGAGATAAGAATGTTTTGTTCACTTGGAGAAATTCAGAGGGAAGAGCAGGAATGGAGAAATGGCACTGGTAGCCTGGCAGAGGCAGAAATGAATGTTGGATGCAGAAGGGATAAGTATGACTCCTGTCTGACCTTGGAAGATAGAGGTATCACATTTTCAGCAGAGTTGGTGTAAAAAAAAAATGTCAGTAGTTAATGACAATGAGTGGTCAGGTGGGAAATAAAGGTAGGAAAATAGTTTGAGCCAAGCTTGGGGAGGCTTTAAAAGAACTTGACCTTTAACCACTAACAATCAAGAAGCCACAAAGGATTTTATGGTATGATCAGATTTTGGTTAAAATAGTTATTGTGATTTCACAGTGGAAAGAAGAGATTGGTAGAAGGGAGATCATCGAGGAGGCCATTGTCATTAAGAAGGCTTAAAATGACAAGAGATTAATACAAACAAGCTGTAAAGCAGGGCCAGCATTATTGCAAAATAGGTACTTGTCATATTATTGTTGCGTTCCAGAAAGGTTTCCTTTAAATAGGTTATAAAGTGACTGGTGCCCCTGGGAGGTGTGCAGCTTGTGGCTCTGAAGAAGGTATTAATAAAAAATATTTCTGGAATTAAATTGGCAAGGTTTTGTAACAAAAGGGATATTTGGGGTGAGGGAGGAAGGGTCAGGCTTTGAATCTCTGTTTTTCTCTATATGTTGTCCTTTGGAGACCTCATCTAGTTCTGTGGCTATAAGTATCATTACTAGGCTAATGACTCAAATTATATATATTTGACTCACATTTTATACATATATATATAATTATAGATATGAGTCTATCATCTATCTGTCTATCTATCTATCTATCTATCTATCTATCTATCTATCTATCTGAGACTGGATGTCACTTATAAATTCTTAATCTTTTAGCAGGAAATGCAATGGGACATCTCTTGCAGAGTTAATCTTTTTAGTAAACCTAATTAAGTTTTCTTCCCTCCTTTCTTTGAAAAAAGGTGTCCTCCCTCAAATCTTGATAATTACCCTGGTGACTCAGATCCTCTGGTTGTTGATAAGGGTCATCAGCCCATTGTTAACCAGATGGTGTTAAACCAGGAAGGGCCCTTAGAGTCTGGGGGGAGTAGGGGTGGACTTTAAGCCAAAGGTCTTTCTTTTTACTATTTAAGAAACATGTTAACCAAGACTGTTTCCCTTTACTCACTTAATAGGCAAATCAATAATATAAATTAATAGGTATATGATTTAAATAACGAGTTTGTATCTTCTTTTCCTTGTCTAGGGACTAAGGTGGCACTTCAGCAGGAAACCCAAGACCCCATCCTGACTGAAGCAGAAAGGGAAAGAGCTCCATGAAACCCCTGTAGGTAGGGACTATGGTCATTCTCAGGAGGAATCAGATATGGAAGAAGAGACCTCCCGCCCCTCAACATTCATACTAATAATAAGGAGGTTCATGGCTCTTAGAAAAGAGGTAGGCAGGAAATTTAGGGGATTTTGGGTCTGCCTGCAAAGACACTGAGGTCATCTTATCCTAGGATGGGTCCGCCCTAATCTGCCCACAATTAAGCAAGCCAGAAGGCATTTTTTAACTCACACAAAAAAAAAACAGTAGACAGAGATTTAGGTACCAGTTTAAGCCAGTCACTCGCACCTGCACAATGAAGACCTCAATGACCTTCAACTCACCTGAGTCTCATTATACCATTATTATGACATGGTGCATATGTCCGGAAGTTCATTAATAGCATTATAACAGACTGAATTCTGGGAACAAACATGCGCGGAAGGCAAAATGATGAATCACTGAGTCCTGTCAATCTTAGTTGTCAACCAAAAAGCCTACTCCTCTAAGAAAAGTAACCACCCACAGCAAAAAAAGGGATAAAAACCCTGAAATCTTTGTTACCAGGCCCTTTGAGCCACACTTCTCTTGCTTAAGGCCCACTTCCATGTCTGGAAGTGTACTTTCTTTTCCAATAAAACTTTTCTACTGTATTTCGGTGTCTTGCTCAATTCTTTGTTCAAGACATCAAGAACCTGGACAATGTGCTGAGAGAGGACTATCTATCATCTATAACCTATCCTTTATCTATCTCTATCTTTCTCTGAATTCCAGAACTGGATATCTATCCACTTACTTACCCTCTTCATTTGGATTTAAAGTAGACATCTTATATTTGACATGTCCAAACCCAAACTCATTTTCTCCAATTTTAAACTTGTATCTCCAGCATGTTTCACATCTCAGTAAATGTCAACTTCATCTCAGTTGTTCAGAATCAAAACTTTGTAATCACCCTTGACTCCTATCATCCTCTCACATTTGACACCCAATTTATCAGCAAATACTGCCAGATCTACCTCCAGAATATATTCAGAATCCCATTCCTCTAACCACCTTCACTGATATCAACCTGTTCTAAACCACATCTCTCACCTAGATCATTATGATAGTCTCTGAATGGTCTCCCTGCTTGTGCACTGTATGCCATGCAATCGATTCTCAGAATAGGAGTAGGAATCATCTGTTTCAAACACAACACTTCATGTTACTTCTCTGCCCTAAATCTTCCACTTACCCCATCTCACTCAAGGGCAGAGCCTTGCATGATCTGGTTCCTCATCCTCTAACTGATCGCTCTCCTCACACAACCCAAGTTTAGCCACACTTTCTTATTTCTTATCCAGGCCAGGCACACTCTTTCCTTGGGGCATTCGATATTGCAACTCGATTTTCATGAGAACCTCTTCTTCAAAGCATCCACATGACCTGTTCTATCACAAGGCACAAGGTTTCAATTTCAGTGTCAGCTTCTCAATGCCATCTTCTCTAACTGTAAGACCCCCTCTTATTTTTCTACTCTTCCCAGCCTTATTTTTCTAATTCAGATTACCATCGAAAATGCCATATTTTTCTTTATGTAGTTATGAATTAATTCATTTATTGTCTCTTCCACTAGAACAAAAGCTTGATTAGCATTACTAGCACTATGTATGGATACATGGATTTGATAGACATCAGAATGTAAGTGATATTTAAGGCCATAAGAGGGGGTGTGTTTAAAGAGGAAAAGTTTAGAGAGGGACAAAGTTTAAGAGAAATAGAGAAGAAGGGAAGCTAATGGAGAAGGAGATAGGGATTACATAGGCTAGCAGAGAACATTCAGAATAAGAGTGAAGAGTTTTGAAATGAGACTTAGCCATTTTTTCAAATGCTATTAAGTGGCTAAGTAAGGTAAAATTAAACACTGCACCTTGCATCTGGATTTTAGGAAGATGTTGGGAACCTTAAGGAAATTTGTTTCAGCTGAGCAGAGAGAGCAGCAGCTGAATTATAGAAACTTGAAAGAAGAATGAGTTATAAAGAAATATGGAAGTAGTAAAAGAAAGTCAGAGATTTTAACTGTATAATCAAAAACTGGAATACAATATCAGTAAGAAACCAACTTTACTTTCTTAATTACAGCTAATATTAAATTCCTTCAAGAAAAATTAAATGAAAGTTTGCATTTTGTTATTATTAAAAATATTATATTAATAATAGTCTGATATCTTTCATCCGCTCAACTAGAAATTACTTGTTTCCCCTAGAACAAAAATAGTTCCAGAAGTGACAACGAAGCAAGATGTTTTTATTTATTCTAAGTATTTCTTATTTTCTTAAAGGAAAATGAGTGTTAGCAGAAACTGCATTTGAAGTGTTTTTAGCAAATTTAATTTTTAAGTGCATAATATAGTCAGAAAATTGACTCTCTAAATAAGTTTGCATATTTCCATCTCTATTCTCCCTTGGTTGATTAAAAAAAAAAAAAAAAAAAAAAAAGCCCAAGGTTTTTCCCTTCAATTTGCTATGACTTTATGGGCAAGAAAGAAAAGTCTGCTATAAATTTAAGGTATATAGTGATTTTATTATTTCACAAGATATATTAGGCACTTATTTTATGCCCTGCACAGTGTTAGGCACAGGGAAGATAGATAAGAAATTGAAAAGACATTGGTCTTTAAAATTCAGTCTATAACAGCCATAATACAGATGTGATATAGTGGAATTATTAGGAAATGAATTGTTTTACCTAATAGTGTAAGACAGGCCATATGATGGTTATGACAAGTGTAAGACAGGCTACACTGTGGTTACCACAAAGACAAAGATGACAGATATGGGTGCTGTATACACGAGTCCTATCTGAATCAGCAAATGAAGGGGAAAACCTGTAGAGCATATTATGATAGGTGATAGAGAGATAGATAGATTGATTGATAGATGATAGATGATAGATAGATAGATAGATAGATAGATAGATAGAGATAATAGTCATAATATCTGACAACAACTATTGAAATAGGCAAAACTAAAAATGGCTAAAACTGAAAATAGCTCAGCATAAACATAGAGAACAACTGGGGGAACAGGGAGGAGATAAGTTGGACTTGTTGAGCCTAAAGAAGGAATGTGAATTCGATATAATGAACACAAATTGGAACCTTTGGATATTTATTAACAGTTAACAATTGACTATGAGCTGAATAAGTGTTTAATGAAAATTAATCTGACAGTTACATGTAAAAATAATTAGAAAAGAGAGATTTTAAAATGGGAAACAAAAAGACTACAATTATTACAGTCTTAGTTTGTGAAGTGAGATTGGACTTGGCTAATTCTAGAAAAGAGAATTACAGGTAAAAATAAGTGACATTATAAAATAAGAACTAACAGAAAACCATGACAGCTAAGTCAGGGTTCAATGATAACTCTAAGTTTGCAAACCAAGGTAATGAAGAAACAAATGGAAACTATTTTTTTTTTTTATTTAGCACATATCAAATTCTAAGTCCTGTGCTAAGTGTTTCACACTATTATCATATTTTATCTCCACAATACCTTGTAAGGAGAAGAACTGTATCTGGAGTGATGTTTAGGTTTAGATGTTTAAATTATTTGTATAAGATCATATATCCAGGTATTCATGGAGGTGGGATTCAAACACAAGCTTTTTATCTCTAAGCCCAGGGATCTTTCCACTTTATAATGTTCTGTCAACACTTAGTCTTAATTTACAGCCTTAAAATACACTTTTAAACTTATCCACCTCTACACTACTATACCTTACTCCTACTCCAAGCAAAGTCAGCTATTGTTGTTCCTCATGCTAGCCCTGGTTTTCTCTGCCTCTGCTACTACTACTCTTACCATCTCCTGAGTGTTTCCCTTCTCCCTTTCTTGTCTTTATTAAGATCTAAAGGCTCATTTCTAATATTATCTTCCTATGAAGTTTTTTCCTTTGCCCCAAATGTATATGATCACTCTCTTTTCTGAACCTTTCTGAACCTTCTCTACTTTTCCCTACTTCCTCACTCTACTTACATTGTAGTATTTAGGTATTTGTCTCATCTATATTAGACTGCAGTTTCTTGAGAAAAATAAGACTTGTTATCTTTCTGGAGATCTCCATAATTTCTTTATAATAGGAATTTGTTGGACAAGAAAAGAGAGAAGGTAAGAAGGGTTTAAGGCAGCAAAGTAGGAAGATTCTGAACTCCTCTCCCAAAGACACATTAAACTACAATGACATAGAACAACTATCACTGAGAATGACCTGAAGACTAGCAGAATAGATTTTCTACAACTAAGAATATAAATTTTTTTTAAAAAAAGCATCAAGGCAGGTAAGAAGGGCAGAGAGATGTAGTTTAGTCAGAACCCAAACCCCTGGGGCATCACTCCAGATATAGCTAAAGGCTGTAGGAAACCAAAACTCTGCTCTTAAAGTTCTTGTGCACAAATTCACTCTTTCTGAGTCTCAGTGCAGAGGCAGCAGCTTTCTGAAAATCACCTGGGTCATACATGAAGAAGATACAATGACCAGTGTTAAGATCAGTTCCAGAAAAGGAAGATCTGCTGGAACTTTCACCAGATGCAGAAGCACTGGTGAACACCATTTTTTAATGCTCCTTTCATCTAACTGGGCACCATTTCTGACATTCTCAATTAACCTTGCTGACACTGTTGGCTTAGCCCCAGTGTTCCCCTGAGGTCCTGCCCTGCCTAACCAGCCTACCCCACCTTGCACCCCTTCAAAGAGTTTCCTACCCTGCCTCACCAAGGGGACAGCCTTGGCCAGCACCAGCACCCTCATAAGCAGCTCCCACTATGAGGAGTCAGCTTTCACACACCAGTAATCCCACAACAATTGAGATTGAACCTTTCAACCAACCATAGTGGGAGTATACCCCATATACCAGCATGCCTGCAAAAGGCACAGTCAGCTAGTCAGCCTGAGAGCCAATCCACTCACCAGCATACCTACAATAATCATGGCCCAGACAACAGGAGGGTGCAAACTACCCACATAAAGTAAACCCCTAAAGCACCTAGCTCTGGCAACAATGGGGATTGTGCAATGGGCCCCACAGGACACTATCTACATAAGGCCACTCTTTCAAAATCAGGAGACATAGCTTATCTACCTAATATGTAGACATAAACACAGAAAATTAGGCAAAATGAGAAGACAAATGAATATGTTTCAAACAAAAGATCAAGACAAACCTCAGGAAAAGAACTAAATAAAACAAAGATAAGCAGTCTACCATACAGAGTTCAAAGTAATGATCCTAAAGAGGCTAACAGAACTTGGGAGAACTTTAACAAAGAAATAGAAAATATTTTTAAAAACAAATAATCAGGTTGGAGAATACAACAACTGAGGTAAGAAATATACTAGAAAAAATCAACAATAGATAATATGATTCAGAAGAATGGATTAGCAATCTGGAAGACAGAGTAGTAGAAATCACCCAACCAAAATAGCAAAAAATAAAAAAGGAATTTCAAAAAATGAAGATAGTTCAAGGCACCTCTGGATATCTAAATACAGGAAGGACAGAGAGTCACAAACAAAATGAACCTAAAGAGTCCTATGCCAAGACACATCACAATTAAAATGTCAAAAGTTAAGGATAAAGAGAAATCTTAAAGCAGCAAAAGAAAAACAACTAGTAATGCATATGTGAACACCTATAAGACTATCTACTGATTTTTCAGCAGAAACTTTGCAGGCCAAAGGGAGAGGCACAATATAGTCAAAATGATGAAAGGAAAAACCTACAACCAAGAGTAGTATACCTGGCAAGGCTATCATTCAGAATTGAAGATGAAAATTTTTCCTCTATGATCAGGAACAAGACAAGGATACCCACTCTCACTCCTTTTATTCAACATAATACTGGAAGTCCTACACAGTAATTATACCAAAAAAAAAAAAAAAAAAGAAAGAAAAGAAAAGAAAAAAAAAAGAAAAGAAAAACATTGAAATTGGAAAGAAATCAGTAAAACTGTCACTATATACAAGTGATATGATCCTATATATATAGAAAACCCTAAATACTACACAGACACACACACACACACACACACACACACACACACACACACACACAATTAAAACGAATAAATTAATTCAGTAAAGTTGCAAGATACAAAATTAATATATAAAAATGCATTGCTTTTCAATACACTAATAACAAACTATCAGAAAGAGAATTTTTTAAATTCCATTTATAATTTCATCAAAAAGAATTGGCAATTATAAAATAGTGATGGGATGTAAAGTACAACATAGAGAATATAATCAACAATATTTTAATAATTATGCATATTGTCAGGTGGGTACTTGGCTTATCAGGGAGATCACTTTGCAAGTTATATAAATGTGTAACCACTATGCTATACCCCTGAAACTAATATAATATTAAACGCCAAATTGTAATTGAAAATTTTTTAAAGATTAAAAAAGAATAAAATACCTAGGAATAAATTTAAAGAGCTGAAATATCTGTTCATTGATGAAAGAAACTGAAGACAATACAAATAAATGAGGGATATATTGTTTTCATGAATGGGAATACTTAATATTGTTAAAGTGTTCATGCTACTCAATGCAATCTCTATTAAAATACCAATGGCATTATTCTCAGAACTAGGATAAACCATCCTAAGATTTGTATGGAACTAGAACACATCCTGAATAGCCCAAGCAATCTTGAGAAAAAAGAACAAAGTTGGAGGTATCACACACCCTGACTACAAATGATATTACGAAGCTATAGTAATCAAAATAGTATGGTACTGGCACAGAAATAGACTCAAACTTCAGTGGAGCAGAATAGAGAGCCCAGAAATAAACCTAAGCTTATCTGGTCAATTAATCTACAACAAAAGAGGCAACAATATATAATGAAGAAAAGATTATTTCTTCAACAAGTTGAATATATAGTTACATGCGAGAAAGAAACTAAACCACTTTCTTATACTATATACAAAAAGAAACTCAAAATGGATTAAAGAAATATGTAAACCTAAAATCATAAAATTTTAGAAGAAAACATAGGCAGTAAAATTTTTTACATGAATATTACCAATGTCTTTCTAAATATATCTCCTCAGGCAAGGGTAACAAAAGCAAAAATAAAATTTTATTTGTCTAGTTTGACAACATCATAGTTGAAAGCTTTAGCACAGAGGAGAAAACCAATAAAACAAAAAGGAATCTACTAAATGGGAGAAGGTAATTGTAAATGATATATTTGATAAGGGGCTAATATCCAAACCATATAAAAAGTCAGCATCAAATAAACAATCTTATTTTTAATAAATGGACAGAGGACCTGAATAGACATTTCTCCGAAGAAGGCATACAGTCAACAGACACATAAAAAAAATGCTCAGCATCATTAATCATCAAGGAAATGCAAATTAAAACCACAATGCGATATCAGCACAAATTTTTCAGAAAAGTTATTATTGAAAAGACAACAAAAAAGTTTTGGTTAGGGTGATGTGGGGAGAAAAGGGAACCACCATGCACTATTGGTGGGATTGTAAATTGGTGTAGTCATTATGGAAAACAGTATAGAGATTCCTCAAAAAATTAAAAATAAAACTAAATACAACCCAGCAATTCCACTTTTGGGTATTTTTCTGAACAAAATGAAGACATTAATTCAAAAAGATATACGTACTTCTATGTTCATTTTATCATTATTTAAAATAACTAAGACAAGGAAGCCACCTGTTTGTCAATGGATAAATTCACAAAGATGTTGTATATATATACAATGGAATATTACTCAGCCATAAAAATAATAAAATTTTGCCATTGGTAATAATATGGAGGTACCTAGAAGGTATTACATGAAGTGCAATAAGTCAGACAGAGGAAGACAAATATATGAGATCTCACTTATATAGAGAATCTAAAAAGCAAAACATGAACAAACAAAACAAAAGAGAAACAGAATCACAGATACAGGAAACAAACTGATTGTGGCCAAAGGGGAGGGTAGAAACAGTTGAAGGGGATTAAGAAGTACAAAATCCTAGTCATATAATGAATGAGTCATGGAGATATAATGTACAGCATAGTAAATATAGTCAATAGAATTGTAATAACTTTGTACGGTGTCAGATGGTTACTTGATTTATGATGATGATCATTTTGTAAGGTATATATATATAAATGTTGAATCGTCGTGTTGTACACCTGAAATTAATTTAACATTTTATGTCAACTATAATTTAAAAAGATAGAAGATAAAAAAGGAGAAAAGAAAACACACAGGGCTTAAGAAAAAAAAAATATTTTCTAGCTACTTGCATATAAGGGACAGTGTAGTGGGGTATAAAATTACCCTGAACTCGGAGGCAAGAAAGCTGGGTTCTTTGGAAAAGTCATGTCATCACTCTGGACTCAGTTCCGCCTTCAAAATAAGGAGCTTTGGACACTTGGCAATACCTTATATTGTTTTCAATTTTAATAATCTCTTTCTGATGTTTGAAGGCAGAGAGTAAAAATCTAGGTTTTGATTACCTAATTAAACTCTAACATTTTCATTCTTTAAAAAAATCTACTTCACTCTAAAGGTCAACTTTAATAAACCACTTCACCATAAGTCCAGCATCAAGAAAGCTCAGCTGACACTCTTAAGGTGGGACACATGCCACAGTTTTCTTGGGCCCCTGGGTCCCTGTAAACCACAGAGTTGATATTCCTGTTCCCAGTCTGGGTAATGTGCTATGGCTTATTTGCATAATTACATGCATTAGGAAGGCTACTGATTGGATTGCTCCTTGCCAAATTATGATAGCTTTTTGAATGAAGCTGCCTCTCTTGTCTCTGAACAGCTGCTGGTGGTATGCTCAGTCTTCAATCACCACAGGGAGAATGGCACCCACTTCCCTCCATATTTGAAAGTTTCTTTTCCAAGAAAGAGACACATTCTGGAATTTCTCCATGTCAAAATCTCTGTTAAGCCATTGCCAAGTGACTTTCCCCCAAGCAGGGTGGCAAAGGCACTCACAGCACTACAGTTTTGGAGGATAAACCACTACAATGCTGGATAGATGCTTTATGGGACTGGTCCAGGTGTTGTGCAAGTTCAACCACATTTTCATTTTAACGGAAGTCACATAGTTACTTAAGAAATACAATTTTATGTTGTTGCTGTGCCCAGCATTGCTCTAGGCACCGGCCACCTGAGATAAAAAAGGCACAATACTGACTCATGCAGTGAGTGCAGACTGGTGAGCGATGAGGATGAACTGTGTAATGGGTGTTGTTCCTGCTCCTCATGCTGTTTGTGCTGTAATTGTTTATTATCCTGTCTTATTTACTGTGTAAACTCCTGAAGAGCAGAGATCGTGTCTCATTTTTCCATCACTTCATCCCTGAACAATAGCTAAATAGCTCAAGCACTTTGAGAGCAAGGCTTGTATCTTATATTTCTTTTCTGATCTCCCATATCACCAAGCAAAGTTCTTTACTTGCATCATGTTCCACAAAGCACTAAATTGTCTATACTCATTTTTTAAGAAATAAAAATATCCGCATGTCTTGCCCACACATGGCTATGTGTATTTATGAGACTAATCTAATTACGTTGATTTTCTGTTACAGTTCTATTGGTAAACTTGAAGAAAACAAAGAGATTAAAGTGGGTGCTAAGTAATTACCTTCTTAATAAGTACTACTGTATGTTAGCCAGGTTCTAATCCATCAAATTTAGAATTGTCAGATTCCTCAGAAATTTACTGGAGGGTGATGACTTTTATTGCAAATGAAGCCTCACTCAGGGCTAAGTTTTGCAGGGGCCTAAAATTTAGGAAAGCACCATCCTTCCAGTGGGGCTTATGCTTTCCTGCCAGGTGATCCATGTCAAGGGCAGAAAATCAAGTGCCTATTGAATATGTCCAGATTCTAGTGTGATAAGCCATCCTCTCCACCTGCAGCTTAGATCAACTGAGACATAAAACAACTGGAAATGAGAGCTGTTTTATTGAACACTTATTATTTTTCAGAAGTGGAGCTTTTAAAGTCCTTACAGCTACTCTGTTATTATTCATTGAAGATGTATTTCACAAATATTTATTAAGTACTTATGATGTAATCTCAATAAATATGTTATATTCCTCAGTGTCAGAAACAGGGAAACAAAGATGCAACATTTATTGTTTGGCACATTAAATAAGACATACTAATAATTATATTATGAGGCACCACGAGATTTATGATCTTATTTAATCTTAAAATATTTAACAATAGGCATTGTTAACCATTATTTTCCTCTTTCATAGGTAGATAAGGAAATTATGGTTTTAAAATGTTAAGTAACGTGTGCAAGGTAAAGGAACCAACTGGTAGAGCCAAAGTAGAACCTCTGGTTATCTAAGTGCATTGTCCCATATTCTTCCTGACTATATATATTGCTTTCCAACCTACACCAATGGCCTTCTTAGGTTTCAAACATAGGCCACCAATTGCTTATTGGACCATAAACAGTGAACATTAGTTAGCTATGGAACAAAGCAAACAAAGACCATCTATTGCCTCTGCCTACATTGGCTTGAAATCTTTATATGATATTTACACTAAAAATATTGAGTCCAATTAATAGCATCAAATATCTAACCCTTGTCACCTTATGTCTTGTTGAACTAGAAAACCCCTTTAGTTATCTATACTTTCTCACATTCTCAACCTAATAATGTTCTGTAAACCCTGCCACCTACTTCCTATATTCCTCTTGCTATTTTTCTCTTACACTGTGCATGATATATCTATTAAAAGCAAACTCTCTCATAGGCTCAATCTAATTACAAGTATCTCTCCACCTTCCTGTTCCTGTTCTTCCAATGAGACACCTGATTCTTCTATTACATCAAGAAAAAGTTGTTTTACTCTTCTCTACCCACCATAATTTGATTATCTTCCATTCAATCCTCAACACACAAAATCTGACTTTCATTCTCACCATTCCACTAAAACATCCCTGCACAAGACACCCATGGCCTCCTATATTAGATTTCTATTATTATGTAACAAATGACCACACATTTAGCAACTTGAAATAACACAAATATGTTTTTTCACAGTTCCTATGAATCAGAAGTCCTGTTTCAGGTTAGTTGTGTTCTCTGCAGAGCCACACCAGGCTGAAACCAAGGTGATTGGTGGGAAGCTGTGGTATTATCTGAGTCTTAGAGTGTTTTTACAAGCTCACTACTTGTGGGCAGACTTCAGTTCCTTGCAGCTATGGGGCTACACTTTTCATTTTCTTGCTGGCTTTTAACAAGCCCCCACTCTCAGATAGTAGATTGTTTCTAGTCTAGGAAGGAAGAAGCTTCCACAGATAGTTCATAACATGGTTATTTGCTTCTTTAAGGCCAGCAGGAGAAATCTCTCTCACTTTGAACCCCATTTCAAAGGGCTCACAGGAGTAAGTCAGGCCCATTCAGGATAATCTCCCCTTTGATTAACTCAAAATCAACTGATTAAGGACCCTAATTACACGTGTAAAATACCTTCCCTTTTCCCATCTAATGTAACCTAACCCTAGACATGAAATCCTAACATATTCACAAGTCCCACCCATACTTAGGAGGAGAGGTTTGTATAGGATGTATAGACCTTTTAGAATTCATATTTCCAAATGCTTCTTCTAATATGCCTGTTCTTCCCTCTTTCTCACAATGAATATTTCTATTCTACCAATCTGCCATAGTTTATCTTATTTTTTTCAATTATATCCCTGGTTTTTCTTTTTCACCTTCTTCACAAGTTTTGTATTTTGTTTTGTTTTGTTTTGTTTTGTTTTGTTTTGTTTTGTTTTGTGTTCTATCCTAAGCCACTTATTTTTTCCCAAAATATCATGCTATACCCTGCCTCAGACTAGTCAGACATATGCTTATTACTGCCTAGAAGGTCTTTTCCACATGTTCTTCTTTCTCTAGTCAAATTTTGTTTATCCTTTAGAAATCACATCAAATATAAACTCTGTCTGGAAACTCTTTTTTTGATTCCCCTTCCCCTAAGCCTAATGGAGATGGGCAACCTCTATTTTTCCATAGTAATTCTTGTATATTTTAAGTAGCACTTATTGCAGAATAATCACTTATTTACTCATCTAACACTATGCCTTGATCCCTTGAGATCATATACAATATCTTACTTGGTATTTTAAATTATACCTTCTACCTTAGGAGTCACTCAATAAATACTTTCTGTATGAATATAAAAGTAAAATAATCATTTTACAGATGGAATAACTGAGGATAATTAAGGCTAAGTAAGCCTCTGAATATCACACAGTCAGTAAGAGTCAGAAGAGTAGGGAAAAAGTGTATCTCCAACAAACTTTGGGAGCACCTAGGTAATCTGAAATGGACATTTGAGATCATTGATTGGCATGATTATTACCAAATTTAATCTCCAAATTAGAATAAACATCTGGCTTTTTGCATGGATCTTATTAGGTGACTATCTAATAAAGATTTTTGAGTGAAATCAAGTATTGTTCAAACAGATAATTAGAATTGGGGAATTATATATAGAATTAAACTTATAAGAGTTATGTATCTGTGTAGCTTTAGAAAATTTTTCTCCTATGAAATGAAAACTGAATTTTGGTTTAAGATTTGGAATACCAAAATAAGAATGGATAGCAGAGAGTTAATTATGATCAGGGAAAAATAAAAGTCTAGTAACTAAAATAGGAAGTTTCCTATAGATTCCGGAACCCTCTGGAGGCAAATTAAGCAAATCTGCTGAAGATATAGAAAGAATTCCAGTAATGAGTCTTGTATATTTTGAACCTTTTAAGTTCCATCTAGTGACTAATCTTACATATTATCCAAACTAGCACCCTAAAAGTAAATAACCACAAATGAGTCAAGGAAACCATGTGAATATTAGAAAAAGCATAAAATTTCAAGATAAATTTCCAAATCTTCCTTCAATAGGTAACCATGTAGTGCATCCACACTTGTTTTCTCACTTATTCATTTATTCTTCTGACAATGATTTATGCCAACTAATGTGCTATGTAGTGGGGAACATTGTGGTGAACAAGAATTGACTCCTGTACTGGAGGGTTTACTCTCCTGTATAAAAGAGGCAGTAGTGAATAAGAAATGATAACATACTGTGAGGGCTATGAGCCAAGTGAGGAGGGCATGAGGGAGGATAGCTTTCAAGGTAGAGATGCAAACATAAACAGAGACCCAGAGGTTCTTGCATGCAAATAGTTCTGTGTGGCTAGAAGATAGAGAATTAGAAGGTGAAAGTGAGTCTAACCCAAGATATGGATGTAGAAATACACAGGGCTGGTTTGGGAAGACATCTCATGTGCTTGAGAGTTTCGGTCAATTCTGAAAACAAGGTTTATACCTGGGGTGGGGGTAACACAATCAGATTCGTGATTTCAAGTGATTGCCCTACCCACAGTTTAGAGAATGAATTTTAGAGAGCAAGTGTAGAGACCCAGGATGGTAGCTAGAGCTAATGTAGTGGTCACAGAATAGGTATGGAGAACAATAAATGATTTGAAATCATGTAGACAAATTATTAAATTAAGAATGGAAATATACTAACAATTTACCTTATAAATTTGTTGTAAAAGTTAAATAAGATAATAGATTTGAAATTGACATATGAATAATAATGTGCTGCTAGTTACTGTCAACGAGGTGGGAAATGGGAATTTTCTTTCAAGCAGTCTAAATAATAAAGTCAAGATAGTTAGCCCAAATCTTTGAAAATTTTATTTTTTTATTAAGAAAATTTTGATAACAGAAAAGAAACAAGTTTCTCCAGGATGAATGGCAGTGGTCAGTGTCCCAACAAGAAATCATGTTCATAGTTCACTAGCTGGTCATGTCTGTGTTCTTCTCTTCTATTTTAACCTCAGGGTAAAATGGCAATTTTATTAATATTAATACACTTGCATAAAGTGCTAATTTACTCCATCATTTTCTTAATTAGCACTATTGAATTGTGAGACTCATCTGCATGAATAATGAATCCCTATATGACTTTTCCAAAGTCTGTCTCATCTCTGCCAAGAGAAGTACAGAAAAGAAGAAATACTCATCTATAATTTTTGATAATTTTGGAGACAGTCCACTTTCTCAGAAGATGGTAAAGGCATCAAGAAGGTCCATTAATTAAACTTGGACAGAAATTGGGAAGGCTACTCTACCTTTCTTTTAGAATAAGTAATACGAAGATTTTGCTTTAGGTTTTACCAGCTCTGTCACTTCCTCTTGGAATGTACTAATGAGTATAGGTTTCTCTCTAGTTCTTACACAATTTCATTTCCTCTGCTAGTGTCACAGGATAGATTAAAGGTGATAAGGTGAGGTCAAAAAGAGTGGGTTTATTTGATCAAAAAATAAAATAAATCCATGCTTCTTTTATTCTCTGCACTAATTATCTCAATTGAATAGAAAATGAAGCTATTCATAAAACTGACAAAAATTAATGTCAAAAATATCAAAAAAACCTTTTAATGATAAGTCAGTGAGAAGCGCATAGCAAACAAATTAAAAAATGGGCAAAATAAATGAACAAGCATACTAAAGAGGAGGAAGCACATATAAAGAGATGTCCCTCAGATTCTAATTTAAGACTACAATTACCTAACATTTTACACAGAACCAATCAGCAAAAATTTAAATGTCTGATACTACTAATATTAGAGAATCTGTGATTCTTCAGGATCTTTAGATATTGTTCTTGGTAAGCAGTTTGGCAGTACCTTCTATATTTAAGTATCCCTAAACTCTGTGGCCCAGTAATTTCACTTCTGAAATTTTCATATATATGTTTTTGTCAATAATTTTTATAATAAAAAAATCATGGATTTAATCTAAATTTCTATCAGCATAAAAAAGGGCAAATTAACTGAGGTATATTCACAAATTGGTATAATATACAGCAGTCAAGCAAATAAATTACAGCAAAATGCAAAAATAGGGGTGACCTTACAAATATTAAGTAAAAAAGTCCCCAAAATTACACATATCAGAATGCATGCCCTGTTTTTATGAAGATGATAAACAACAAAACAAAAAAGTAATTTGAAAGACTCCTACGTATGAGATGAAATTGTATAAAAATGAAAGTATGACATGAACATAGAATTCTAGATAATGATTATTTGGGTAGGAAAGAGAAAAAAAAAGGAATTGGTGGAGGGACCATGTAGTCAGGATACAGGCCGATGCCAAGTCTTATCTTTTGTGTTTTTTGGAGCTATTGTGTATCTATTTGCTTAAAATAAAATTTAAAAAAATAAAATAAAATATTAAATTAAATTAAAAAACAAAATAAAATAAAATAGATAGGTCACACATAGAGTACTGATGAGACTGTATCCTGTACCAATGGTTAGAAATAATCTTATTCTGTGCATCTGAGGTTAATTTAGAAAAGAAAAAACTTCAATCATCAAATGTCTTTTATCCTTATATAGTTGGTTTTTAAAGAAAAAAGAAATCCTTTCATTCTATCATTAATTTAGGCAGCTCCTTAAAAAATGTATTCATTTTATCATCCTTGGATAATGTTCTTTATGTACCAAGGACACAGAAGGAGCAACGGTATGAAAAGATATATATGGATTAGAATGTCTGCAGTTAACTGAATCTTGAGATATGGGGAAAAGAGCCTGGCACCTTTTTGTGGGAACATAAGAGCTTGTGAAGATGAAAACTTAGGTGAGATGGATCTCCGTGCCGACTACAGACTCATAGCAGTGATTATCCAGAGGTTGAGTAATTCCAGAAAGATGTTCAGGGAGACAGAATCTCAGACACAACTAGCCAGTGTGGCTGATTAAAGTGATGCAGAATGTCTGCATTTAACTTTAAGGCCTAACTTATGGCAAAGAAATGCTCTTATGGCATTTGTCTTAGGCATCTCCTCTCCCAACCTTTCTGTCAGTTCAAGTTGACACAGAATCCAGAGAATGATAACCTGTACTAACGACAACACTTTTCATTTGTATAGCACCATCCTGTATGCTGTCCAATTACTTCTCACAACACCTACAGTAGGAAAGGTGGGCATTCTGCTTTCTTATTGTCATAGGAAGGAGCTGAGGTCTGGAGAGACTTTATATTGGCCACCTAGAAGTGAGAATTCTGGTCACTGGCCTGTCATGTCCTTTTCATGATGGCATCCAAAAAAGAAGGGGGCAGATAGAAACAGGGAGTTCAGACTAATATTTATTAAATACACATGTCAGTGCATTGCAATCTTTATCTCATTTAATATTTACAATACCCTTAGGAAGTAAGCACTGCCATTGCCTCCCTTGTAAGAATAAGAAAATGGAAAATTCAGAGTTCAAGTTATCATCTGTGTAACCTAGAGCAAGTTGCTCAAGCACTCTAATCTCCATGTCCTTATCTAAAATATAGAGATTATAATAGTAACTAACTTCATGGAGTTATTGGGAGAATTAATGAGATGGGGTAACTAATGTGCTTAACTGCACAAAGCTTATAAAAGGTAGAAGTAAGATTGAACCCATGGTTATGTGATATCAAGTCCTGCCTTTTCTATTAAAGCCATGTTGCCCACTAGGGGAATCAAAACAGATAATGCAGATGTTAGATTTGACCAGCTAAGCAAAGCACAACTGCACACCAATTCTGAGACCCACCACCCAAAGGAGTGCCATAAGAAAAGAGCTCACGATTGATTCTCACCAGATGCCCTTCTACACACATGCCAGAGTTCCATCAAGGCATAGCTCTACTCCTTGGATATTATTAGAACCACAAACTAGAAAATCTTTGACTGGCAAGAGACCAGGACATCGATTTTTATACTGCATCTGCTTTAAAGAGTAGGAGTATAGTTAGATTATCAGTGACATTTTCTCAGTGGAAAATTGCCTGGATCATATTTGTATTCATTTTCATAAATGCAATATATAAGCCACTAATAGAACAAAATCTACTAATTAAATTTCATTCAATAATGCATTTTTCACCTTAGCTTAGCAGTGTCCTTGTATGTTTCTGCCAATATAGTGCTAATAATGTCTTATTTAGCTTATAAATGGTGCTTATCATTAAATCTGAAATATTAACAAGCATCAATGAGCTCAAAGTGACAGCATAGTAAATAATTTGAAAGGGCTCTGCATTGTAGACCCATTTTTGCTTAATTTAATTTAATTTAATTTATTTATTAAAAATTAAGCATATGGATTTGGAAGGATGCTAGCTCTGCTGCCATGGCAGCCCGATCTTTCTATATATGCCAAGAATAGAAGAGACAGAAACAGCAGCAAACCCTAGACTCACATCTCTGAAGGAAAGGCTCTATTACAATCTCTTCGTATTTTGGGGTATAAAACTGTTTACTGTCTACCCCAAGATTGAATTTTGATGCCTGTGTTCATTGTAGTTTACCTTGAGAGTTAAGACCTTTAGGTTAAGTGGATTGTTTAAAAATATTTATATATTCCATATTCATATTTGAAAAAAAATTATAATATTTATATTGGCAATACTATGTGTATAGGGCTTCAGTGTTTACTGCATGCTTGCAGGGAGTTGGGGAGAACCGGGCATAGACTAATCAAGGGAAAACACATTTTGAATTAACACTGTGGCATCTGATCGCATAAAACCCTTAAAGGGCGGGTAGGGTCAGTATCATGATTATTTCATTGTATCCACAAGAAAGCTAAGGCTTGGGGAGGCTACTCTTTGAAGGCTTGCCTTGAAATCTCTTCCAAACTTGGTATCTCAGGAGTTTAGGCGTATGCTTCTGCATCCCTTTCTATAGTCATCTAAACATCTTTCAGAGAAGAAAGAGAACTTGCATTACTATTGGAATTACGCCTCTGTCTCCATTTGTATTTATTGGCCAAATTTAATTAATTCACTTACTTATCTATTTATTTGTTCCAGAGGAGTATTTATCAAACACTTATTTATGCCCAGCAGTGTTTTAAGCATCAGGGATACAGTACAGAACAAAGATAAAATCTCTCTGTCCTCGTGGGGTTTATGTTACTGTGAAGGAGGTAGGCAATAAGCAAAATAAGTGAGTATATTATATAGTATATTAGAAAGTGCTAATTGAGGAGGTATAATAAGTGGGGAAAGGGAATAGGGAGTGCTGGAGGAAGTGCAGTGGTTGTCATGAAAGGGAAACAAGACAAATTTAAAATTTGGTAATTTTCCCTTTTGGGATCTCTCAGGATTGGTACATGCATCCCCTACCCC
>CM053510.1:80347827-80360865 GCA_028627145.1 Eidolon dupreanum
ACTAAGCATCTATGTGAATCTGTGTATATATGTGTTTTCTATGTTACTTACACATAACGAGCCTGATGGTGTGCTGTTCTTCCTCACATGGGACCCTCTCTGTCCTCAGGAGCATGTTATTAGTGAGTTGGGGAGATAGGGACCCTACATCCTGATTTTGTCCTTTTCCATCTGGCTGATGTTATTATTGTCCATTTCGAAAGCAGTAAAAAGCATGGTTGCCTTGAGCTTACTTCCTTCTTAGCTGGCTACCACAGCTTAGAGAGCAGCAGGAGCATGGTACCCTCCATGAAGACACCACCTTTCATTTTCTTATTTCACTCAGGGAGCATGCACCCTGTCCCAACTCCATACTTAGAAAGGGCAGAACACATCATCACACAGAGGTCCTCCCCTGGAACAGTCAGGAGTTTAGAAACAGTAGACTGGGCAGAAAAAGATTCTGGAATGAGACATTACACTTATCTTTATCTTTAAATTTAGCTCCTATCAATATTACCTGCTGCTACTTTTAATTCATAAATTGTATGTGTTCAGGTAATTTTTATTCAATATTGACAACCCACAGACAATTTTCTGGCTGGAACCTGAGGCTGAGGCCACCCCACAAAGCTACATTTTGAAATCCTTTTTACCTCTGGGTATGGGAAACAGGAAGAAAAAAAGAGGCCCTCTAACGAGTTTAACGCACTCCACAATTAAATATTGATTGGAAATTCTCCCTGAGTATTTTTCCCTCCATCTCTCTTTCTCCACAGGGAGATGTCTGGTTGTGATTCCTAAGCTGTCCCCATCCAGTGATTACGTTCATTAGGACACCAGCCTTGTGGTTAAAGCACTTTCCTTACTGCTGCACGTTTAATTAGACAACTCTTCCCCAGAAATTATTTATAGCCAGGCTCCAGAGCTATTGTTAGTCCGAATGTAAATAAGATTCAGCGCGGGAGTCCCAGCGCGCTGCAGTGGCTGGCGTGCTCCTGCCATTAGCCGGCATCAGCTCGCGCGCTCGGGACCACGGCCAGGGCTTGACGGCCAAAACTCAGGCTATTAAAAAGCCCAGGCGCGATTTTCTAATTAAACTTTTGATACAGAACCACACAAAAGACTAAACCTATCAGGTCAGCGTGAGTACACGGAGAAGGAGCAAAAGAAAGAAGAGCTAGAGAAGAAACTAGCAACCAGAGCACCGCCCAGGACAAGGGGCGGGAGAGGAGAAGAGCTAGGAGGGAGGAAAGCGGGGGCGGAGGGGGGGGGCAGGAATGGGATGGACCGGGCAGCAGCAGTGGGTGGGAACTGGGGGCCGGGACAGGAGGAGGTGGGGCGATGCAAGGTAGTCCCAAATTTGGTATAAGGCCGGGGCAGGATTCTCCTATATCGACAAGCATTTGTTGTCCCTGATGGCCTAAAGGGAGAAAGGGGGACGTGACTTTAAGTTCTGTACTTGGTTCTGTAATTATACCGGCTGAATGAAACATAGTCCCTAAGCTCAAGATACTCACATTATTATAAATGATACAGACATGTGACCAAACTAATACAAACACTAAGAAAGAATTAAAACATCAACAGCCACTATTTATTGAGCACATAATAAATATAAGCGCTTTACATGACTGGTTTTATTTAGCACAACAATCCTAGGAGTTGAACGCTGTTATTGTAATATCCTTTTTCCAGCTGAGAAAACTGAGTTTAAAAAGACAAATGACTCTATAAACCACACAGTGAAAAGCTGACCATGAAACCCTAGCCCCTATGTAACCACCACTGTACTATCTGCTAGTGCACTCTTACAGGTGCATCATAACCAAAGGTGTCACCTACAACTAGATAGCGTTTTATATTAGTCAGGGAAATGGTGGTCAGAGATGCTTTGCCAAGGGGAATAGGATGCGAAGAGTGAGTAGAAGTTTGCTAGGCAGCCAGGAGGGAGAGGGTGGATGTTACTGTTAGATTATATGACAACCTAAATGAGCTGTGATCTCACTACTTATAAAGAGAGAACTTGGATTTAGGGACTAAGGCTCTTACTAATTAGTAGTAATTTATTAGTAATAGAATGTGGAAAGTTAGAACTGGAATCTAAAATACTAAAGAAGCTAAAACTTATTTTTTTCTTTATCTGTATTTACTTATCTATTATTAACATTGGCTTTGTTCATATGATTAAGTAAGGGGAGTAGGCAATGAGAGAAGAGATTGAAGAACAGAATTAAATCCCCAACAAACACTCTGAATTTACCTTCACTATGCATACTCACTCTGGATGAGAACTCTACATAAAATGCTACATAGACCTTAGTATATATTTCAGAAATTAATCCTCATCGTAGATTTAGTTATTAAACATGATGTACACCTAGGTAAACAAAGGTGCAGAGAAAATGCTTTGTTTGAGACCTCTTTACTCAATTGCTTATTTACTGTTTGGGTTCCAGCACACAGGGTTTGAAGGCAGATACACCAGTGGGGTGGAGGGTAAAGATGAAAACTCGGCTCACATATTTCTGTGTATCTTTTTTTCTTTAACTACAAAACAGACAATCTGGCAAGAAAAGTCTATCTAGGAGGTACTTTTTGTTTACCTAGTACAGACAGCATCATGGGAAGTCATCCTTCAGTTACTACCTCTGAGGCCAGTCAAAACCATCACACTTCTAGTAGAAAGCCAGGGATGTCTATTATTTTAAACATATAATTGACTCTAATTCATCACTTATCTCTCGGTGACAGATTTTTATATAGTTTATTATCTCTGTAGCAGAATGGGGCCCTAAGGGGCTACCTCCTATTTTTCTGCATTTCCTGGTAGGGCCTCAGCCAGGTCTGCTCCCATTATCTGTCTGATTAAGTTAGGGAATCTGGTATCTTAGGGTCCCCGGGTAACTGTCAGTATTGCACATCCTCCCATTGCAGGATTAAATGAGTCTTTCACCCTTCTCCTACTTGACCTGTCTGTCACAGTTAGTCTTCTTGTTTGCTGATTAATTTGGGACTCTGGGTCCCCAGGACCTGGGAGATAGCTATCACTCCTGTCCCCTAACCCTCACACGAATCTGTACGTGAGTGCTCCCAAGGCCCTGGGAAGGGAACAGAGACACAAGATTAGATGGGGCAGGCTTCTGACACCACCGCTTTCTGATCTTTCTGTGGCTTTGCCATTAAATATCTTGTCGTGTCTTCTCATCCCATGAAAACTTTTTTGTCAGTCTTACTTACTCAAATGCATTTCTCTCTAAGAAGAATGGTGGTGAGCTGTTGCCCTGTCATCATTCTTCCTGGGAATGCTTTTATTTTCATCTGCTTCTGCTTTGCACAGCCCACACTTGATTGAGAACTTGATTCTGTGTTTTTACACATGGCATCCAAACTGTACTGCTCCAGACCTCTGGCTCTTCAGACAGCAGGGTGCTGAGCAGGACACCTGGATGGCAGTAGGAGGGGGCGACCCCTCATTATCATTCCACTATAGGGTCTCAGGAGAAGACCCTTGGCTGGGACTGGCTCATAGGAGCAATATCAGGCTTTATCTTGTGTTTGTTTGTTCGTTTTTGCTTCAAAGAAGTTGTGTTTCCCACAAATTTCAATTTGTTCCTTACAAAGTTACCTATTTCTCTCACTATTGAAATTTTGACCTATACCAGCCACATCTTAGAGCTGGTACTTTTCCAGCATGATCCTGGACACACATCGTATATCTTCAGATTCACAAAAGCCAGCTCTTTGAAACCTAGCTGGTTGGAGCCCACATCAGAAGTTCATGTCCTATTTAGGAGATGAACTTGCCTGCCTACTCAAAAGACCCTTCTTCTTGCTTTCCTGTCAGAGTCCACACCACTGGGATTATACATATGTCTACTCTCTGATTTATATGCCCTGTGGCCACTTGTCCATCCTTCAGGCCCCAGATAAAATATCCTTTTTTCTTGGTGATCCTCCCTGAATTCCCCAAGAAGGTCATCTGTGCTCTGTCACATTCCTTTCCTTATGAATGTATCACATCATTGTGCAATAATCTGTTTATGTGTCTTTACCAGTAGAGTGTGAGTTTGATAGTGTTTGCTGAATAGAGCTGAATGATTTGAGGACCCTCACCCAATGGCTTGGTCAGATACAGATGGTCATTTTCTCGGTCTTGTCACTGGGAGAGAGCCTACTGTGAGCCTGTTCACAATCCACCCATCCCCCACTGAGAAGCTTTTTAGTGTCTCTGGGATCTCTCAGTTTTTGTCCATTTCCGTAGGTATTAATAACCAAAAAAATTAAAAAAACAGTTCCCCAAACAATTCACATTATGATTAGGTGTGATTAAGCATTTTCTGTAGAGAGCTCCAAACCTCAAATGTGCTTACAAGAACATAAAAGACCTCTGAAGTCATTCAGCCAAAATCTCTTCTTTCTCCTGATTAAAGGTCTGATGATAAGACATGTATCCCAACTCAACTAGTTGCCCGTTGGTAGCAAAAGGAGTAACTTTCCTTAAAACACAATTGAGATAGTTCCTAACTGGCAGTAGCTCTTCTCAGTTTATCATGGGGCTGAGCTTTCTCTCTGGAGAAGGAATTCATGCCTCTAAACCTACCATCATTTCTCTTCCAGATTACACCCTCCCCAGGTGGGGAGTTCCCCTCTCGTCCCAGACCCCCTCACCAGCAATGACACTGCTGTTTTCTTTAGCAAGTACAAAGCATACACAGACTTAGTTTAGGGACAGTTAATTTCCAATTCTTTCCAGATGGGTTGGAATAATATCCCCAGGTGGTAAATACATTATTAAGAAGGCAGTTTGGTGTGAAATTGGCTATTAAAATATAGATAAAGTTTAATATATTGAGCTCCTTGTCAGAAAAATCACTTTAGAGGGAGCTTATTATTTGTTTGATATTAAAAGAGTCACAGCTCCGCTCCAAGTGACAAATGGGGGTGGGGGAGGAGGTGGGAAATGCCACCAGTAATGAACAAAAGCTTTTTAACATTTAAATTTAGGTTTTTCTTGTAGCTCTGCATGCTGCCATGAGCATGTCCATGTGGTGCAGCCAGAGGCGGGAGTCAGAAGTGTCAGGAACTCAGGAGCCAAGGAGGCTGCCAACCTGGCTTTAAATAGCTCAAGCCTCCCTCAAAGAAAGAACTACTAGATAGCAAAAAAAAAAATGAAGTTTTAGGGTGATTTCCTTAGCAACACAGTGGAAAGGAGATAGGGGTCTATCTCAAAGCAGAAAGTCTCTCCTTTTTTCAAAGTATCCAACCTCCTAAAACAGAACACCTCAAGTGCAACCTATTTCAGGAAGTCTGCCTGAATTCAGCCCACCAGACTTGGGAAGTCATCTTCCCCGTGTAGATAATTCAGTAAGCTAATTGAATGAATTCTAAAGTTGACAGAAGAGAAAGTGTATTAGAACTTCCGCATACAGACCTGGAGCTATAGAGCTGCTACAAAAAACCCATAACCAAGTCAAATGTTTAATAGATAGTAACCCATGTTTAACAATGTCACTCTCATGGTCTCTAATGGCGGGGGGGTGTCCATAATCTATCACTACAGCTGACTGTATCATTCCTCTTCCTAGCAAAATCCTCCCGGAAATAAGCAAAACTCCAGAATGGAGGAGCAGAAGTAATAAAATATATATGAAAACCACAAATCTCATTAATATTTAAAGAAAAATAGCGGCCCACAATTTAAATAAAAAGTCTTGAGAAAAGAAGATGAAATGGTTAGACAAGTCTTTAAAAAGAAAAAAAAAAAAAACTAATGACTATACTCAACACAGTGGAAGTCCTTATTTCAATTTTTAGCACACTCATACCTACATGCGCGTGTGTACACACGTGCACGCGCACGCACTCACACACACACATGTTCCTGAGATAGTGTGTCTCCTTTCCTTGCTAAGAGTTGATATTTATAACAAGAAAAGCAGTCCCTGGCTTTTAGGCTGAATTGATAGAAGGGAGTCTCAGGAGAAAGGAAAGAAGAAGGCTGTGTTTCTCACGTAGACTTTTATTTTGTGGATTAAACACATTAGTGATCAATTGTAATGGAACAATAAGTAGCAGCAGTCCATGTCAAACTTTCCCTGCTGGTCAAAACCCTTCCAATAGCTGATTGCATCATTATTACATGCTTGGAGGGTGGGAAAGTGATTTTGTCACAGACTTAGTGAAATGAATGGATGATAACGTGGTTGGGGCCACAGTGGATATCAGCTTTCCAGGTGTACTTTAATCAAACATTGCCTAAATTAGATATACTATAGGGGTATTGAGATCATATCCTGGAGGTCTATGAGTCACTTCAGCCTCAGAGAACTTAAGTATTGACCCTAGTCTCAGCTGAACTCCAGAAGGACTCTTGTGCAGCTGTGACACAAGAGGGATGTGTTCAAAGAGACCCTCACAATCTGCTAAGGGTGCTCCTAGTGTCCTTGCTTCTGTATGGCGTAATTATTGCAATAAGAGCCTTAATTTTAGGTATAAGTAATACATATTAGCTTGAATTGTAACTTTGTGTTTGGCAAACAGAAATAGAGAAAACTTGAACAGAAATGCTTTCAAAGGGGTAAAATAAATTGATCAGATACTATGACTGAGGTTGCAACTCTTGAGATCTAGAGAGGAGTTAAAAAAGAAGTATATTTTTGAAAGAGGAATTCTTAAAACCAAGAATGGATCTAAGGATTTCCCTTTAGCTTATCCTAATGACTATTTGGGTATGCACATAGTCTGATGAAGTATGTATTATTTTCCTAGTTTTATAGATGAAGATGGAGCTGAGTTTAAATAGCTGATCAAAGTTACAGGGCTTCTATGGGGCAAAGCCATGATTTGATTCCAGGCAGGTCTGCATGAATGTAGTTTCTGCTCAATTGTCACTGACTCAGGCAGCCGAGAAAGGCTTTTCCATTCTTCATCCATGTATTCCTGAAGATTTGTGTTTGAATCCTGGTTCATGGCTTATTTCCATATTTTCCTGAGTAAGGGTCTTAACAGTTTCTACTATTAAGTTTCTACTAAGGCTCTTAACAGTTTCTTCACCTATAAAATGAGGAGGATTGTGCCAGTCCTGTGAATAAACTCTAAAATGTTATTCAAATATAAGACAATTATTATAATGCTATTGTTCACCTTTACATAGAATTATTTTACATAGGTCGAGTGTGGGGGCGGAGGGCGAGAAAATTTGATTGGTTGATTGAAGGTTATTAAGGAAATTAACCAATCTGTTAAGACCTTATACTCAAATTATGCATGGTGCTAGACAGTTTTAAGACTATTTGCAAGTACTTGATCTCATTTGAACTTAAGCAATCCTGTCAATTGTAGCTATTATCTTTCTGGCATCAATGGGAAAAAATGAAACCCGAAGTCATAGTGTGTTTTCTGATATACCATAAAACACTGATACCGTAAAACACTTTCTTCACTGCTTTGTGAATGCTAGCATGTGCCACAGATTTGAGAAGACAAACATCATGGAAACCAAAGAAAATTTTATTCATTAACTTATTTTTTCATTAAATTGGGAAAATTTCACAATTTGGTACTTGTATTAGTTTCCTGCAGCTGCTGTAACAAATTACCATATGTTTGATGACTTAAAACAACAGAAATGTATTGTCTCACAGTTCTGGAGGCAAAAAGTCTGAAATTGGCATCACTGGGCCAATATCAAGTGATTCCACACTCCTTCCTGGGGCTCTAGGGAAGAATCCTTGGTTTACCTTTTCCAGCTTCTGCTGGCTGCTGACATTCCTTGACTTGTGTCCACTTCATTACAATCTTCAAGGCTAGCATTTTCAATTCTCTCTCTGTTGTGTTTTCATATCCTCTTCTCCTCTATGCTATTTAAAATCTTTCTCTGCCTTTTATAAAGATGCAACTGATTGTGTTTAGGGCCCATCTGCATAATCCAGGATAAATTAAACTCCACATCTCAAGATGTTTAAATTAATCACATTTGTGATACACGTTTTAGTTTTTGCCATATGAACTAACATTCACAGGTTTCAGGGATTAGGATGTGAACATCTTTTGGGTCCATTTTTCAGCTATCACAATATTCTTGAGCATACTTGAAAAACATTTGCACACTATTGCTTCTTGTAATGAATTAAGGTCCCAACTCTTGAATGTCTAACTTTCTGGAGGCCATGGAATAGATTGAAGTCCAAGTAGGGAATCAATGGAGAGTGTCCTTTGTGCGGCTTACAAAGCAAAACTTCCCAAGAGATGGATAAAGTAACAAAGCAGATCTTTGCATGCATCTCGTGCTCCTACCCCATCTTTGACAAGTGTCAAAATCCCCACACACTCCTGACAAGCATTCTGTATGCAAAAGTAGACAATACCCGTCACCCTGCCCCATCAGAAGTAGATCACTGCAATATATTCTCCTCCTGGTAAAGCTGGCCCACATTTCTCAGCCCACTGAAGTTGGTAAGAAAAGCCAGCTGGAAAAGAGGAGGAGAAGAGGCAAAAGAATGCAGACATTGGTATCTGTGTTCTAGTTTCTAAGTAAGTTGGGGGCCTATGAATTTTCACTGAGGGGGCAGGCAGCCCAGAAAGTGGGTCTCACTCTTCCTCTGCTGTCTAATCCAAGGCCTCCACCACCTGCCTTGTCTGAAAGTCATTTCTCATAGTCGACACCACTTGGGACATAACTGTCTCCTTACGGGATTCCAGGGAAGAAGGAAAGTGTGATTTTACTGTAGCTCTGCCTTATTATTTAATTTCTATTTTCTTTTTTGGCTCCTTTGTATTTCTGTGGTGTTAATGTTTTATTAATGGTTCTGTGCTCTCCTTGGAGGCAGTTAGAATCCTGTCTGTCATCTTCAATTGACAGCTGAGCACCAGAAAGTTCGAGGAGAGAAGAGAGCTGAGGGGTGCTTGGTTGAGGGAGGCAGCAACCAGTGTGACAGTGCCCTCTGCAGATCACTGAGGCCTCACCATGTCATTCTGCCTTCACCTTACAGTTCTTCTAATACCCTCCTTTGAAAGTTAACACAGACATAGCCCATTTCAGAAGAAGGTCCCTGCTCTGCTTTATTCTACCCATCAGTAGGTGAAGAGAACTGTTCTCCTGCTTTGCATCAGGGTCCCCTTGATGTTTGTTTACCTTGGCTTTCTATGCATTTAGTCTACACCAGACTTTTGTGTGAACAGAGACTCAGAACCTAAACCATACCTCCTTCCTTCCACTGCATCCCTCTTGGCTCTACCTCCTCTTTGTACCTGAGGGAAGCTGGATCTAATGTCATCCTCCAGACAGAAATCAAAGGGTTGTGATGTTTTTTTTGTCTCCTTTACCCCCTCACATAATGCTCTGTATACTCCAGTGCCTGTCCTTTCCAGTTACCTCCACTGCACTCAGCTCATCTAATACTGCCATCCTCTCCTGCCTGAACCACTGCATGCTCCTCCACTGTCCCTCTCACCTTCCACCCTCTTTCCTTTCTAATCTATTTCCTGCAGAAGCGGAAGCCACCTTTCACATAAGCCGCTCCCTTGCTTAAAACCCTTAATGGCTTCTCATGAAATTTAGAATGAAATCCAAACTTATAATCAAGTCCCTGCCCACTCTGGTGCCCACCTTTCCAAATAATATCTCTGGGCTCTGTTTTCCACCGTGTCTCTATCTCCAACCATAGTTCCTGGGGAGGAATAGATTCTGAAAGATTAATTGTGGGACAAATGGCTAATGTCTTTCCCTCTGATTGCTTGAAAGCAACATGACAGCAATGTGGTATGGATACATCTAGCTAGTGAGGTTTCTGCCTAAATTAATGCATTTTCACCCCAATCCCTGTGTTCTCCATTTTTACTCTGACTACTTTCATAACACTTGGGTATTTAGCTCTTTCTGTGGGAACACGTGACAAATTATATTGAGTAAGACCAGCGTAGCTGGTCTACTCTGCATTTCCAGGGATGAAACATACTTTTAAATTTCTTGTTTGTGTGTGTGTGAGCATTTTCTCAGGGACTACAGGTGTATTGCAAAGCCCTTACACCATCCTTTCTGGTGACTCAGTGATCCAAGAAGAAAGTGTTAGGCATGGATAGATACTTAGCAAAATTATAAGCATATCTGATCCAGATTTTCCTTATGGATTTCTTCTGTAAATCCCATCTTTTTTCTTATCTTTATTATTATTATTGTTGTTGTTGTTGTTATTATTATTATTTTACAAATCCTATTATTTTACAAACTCCTTTATTTCCTGAGATAGGCATTCACATCTACAGAGCTACTTCTGGCCCTGAGGGCAGAGACTGTTCATTGCTACTTAATATCCATATTCATCTTTGCCTTTAATCATAGAATCCTGGAATTTCTAGACATCCATTGGGTTAGCTGTGGCCCTGTGACTAAATTCTGACTAATGAGATGTATGCAGCTTCCAGGACAAGTTCTTAAGTGACAGCATCCTTATCCTTGCACTTCTTCCTTTCTTATGTCTAGAAGGTGGACTTCATAGACCAAGCGAGATTAGGTATTTGGAATACTATAGTGACCCTTGGAATGGAGGGTGCCCAGCAGAATGATGAGAACTGGCTCTCTAGATCACCATAAAACCTTGGAAGGAGCTCCTTCTTGCTTAATCTTGGAAGGAATTCTTTCTTGCTTAATCATCATAACTCTTTTTTGTCACAGATTAAACTTTATTTGAATTAAACTCTGAGATTTTGCACAAGTGATGATACAGAGTGCATTTGAAAGTTGCTGGCTAACTGCCATGCCTCCCTGTAATGTAGGGAGGAGGCAAGAGAATTAAAAATCTTAATCAAGCTACATTCGGAGACCACAATGTGTTGATCAGCCCTGCAGCCAGGCCAGGAGGACACTTGCAGAACAAAAGGAAGATTTCTGCTGGGGTTGCTAACAACCTATTCTCCACACCTGTGAAGGGGAAACAGAAACCAACAGAGTCATTCCCTTTGGCTAAAACCATGGGGAACCTATGAATTAAAGGCTGAAAACTGCCAGCAGGCCTTTCACTCTACATATTTTTACCTTTTCACTCTACATATTCTTCCCCTTCCTCACTGTGAATCCGCATCAAAGGAAGTGCGAACTAAAGAATGACAGATAAACTGAATTCCCTGAACACTCAGCCCCCTACTCACTTCCTTTCCATGTCCCTCTCACTCTCCCTCTCTCTGCCTCTGAGAGGAGACCACACTCTGTGCAGAATGTCACCCCTTTTCTAATAAACTTTCCTTTTGACTCTCACTTTGGCATGTATGTTGAATTCTATCTACACACACCACCAAAGGACCCTCTTCTCTCAGGGCAACTCTGGGAAGTTTGTCCTGTCCTGCATCAGCTGGACAGAACTATGTGAAACAAACACACTGTCTGGGAGGTGGTTGATGCCCTTCCCTAGTCCCTTGTACCTGTCATTTTTATCTCTTCTATAGGATTGTTCCCACACCACTTTGCACTGTCAGTTGTGAACGCCTATGCTTTGGCCTGATACATGGGCCCTATACATGCTCCCAGGTCCTTCCTTTCACCTGGGTATAGACAATGCCCTGGAGGTGGCCAGGCACAAAGTGGGAGACAAGACAACTGTATCAGAAAGCTGCGAACATGCTTGGACAGAGGTGGAGGACCACAGACACTTGCATGTACCTGTCAAGATCTGGCTCAGATGGAGTAGTGCTTGCAGCCGGAGCAGGAGACCCGCCTAATAATTGTCTGCAAAATGCCTGAGCTATTAATCCTTCACTCTCAAAGCAATCATATTCACTTAATTTAAAACAGAAGGGTGGAAAAGTCAGGGAAAGAAAAATCCTTCTCTTTCCCCACTTTCAGATCAGATGTCAAATCTGTTCAACAGCAGACATAATCCAAAAGCCTTTTCACCCCCAAACTTATCAGGTGTCTGTACTGGTACAGCCCCACGCATTGTGGCCTTGGGCATTTTGTCCCTAACAGTTCATAACCTCTTTTAGAATTTGGGTTTGCCTGCCCCTCCCCTTCTTTTCTTTAGTGTTTTCATATTCGAAAATGCCTGAGCTCCTTCTGGCTGCTGCAGAGTACTGCTCCATCTATAAATGACCTCAGCAGAACTCTGCATTGATTTAACCTCTGTTATCTGTGTGATTAGCTCAGTCACAGAGCAGATACTTGGTGCTTATCGGCCCATTAAAGAGTCAAAGAATGCTGTTACCAGTTTTTTATCTCTAAAATGCACACAAAGCCCTGCTGATTATTCTATTAATTTGTTAATGAACCTGTCCAGTAGACAGATTCTCTGTTCCTTTGGAAGGTAGGGTGGGGGAATTGAGCTTTCAAAGGGGTTTGAGCCCTTAGAGCTGAAGCTTAAAACTCTGGAAGTGCTTGTGGAAGCTCAGAGACACGTGCTGATTTTCATTTTGTGTTTTTATTCTCTTTTAATCCTTTACTGAAATAGTAGGCACATAGAGAGACAAAGAAATTAGGCTAGAAAAAAATTCAGTGTCTGATAGAAATAGCCCATGCAGACTGGGACAAAGATGCCAGGCATAGAAATTTTGAATAGTTTAGCACATGTGTCAAGTCTTCTTGGGGCCAGATCTTCTCTCAGCTTTTTTTCAGTTGTTACGTGATTCTATCCAAGAACAAAGGATTCTGCAGAAAATGGTTTATATTTTTCTTTCATATAGTGTCTTTAATTGGGAGCTATTTCAATTGTATTTTTTTATCTTCCTAGAAATATAGAGAATTCCGTGAGGGCAGACACATGTCTACACATACTTCAAGTGCCCAGGGGTTCTGTATCAATAAGTCATTGTGTCAGTGGGATCCTGTAATACGGCTACATGCTCTCTTGTTTTCAAAGGAATTCACCAACTACTAAAACTCTTCAATTTTAAAAATTTCTTGGGCAGGAAAATGGCTTACAGATAACACCGGTGGCCAGGGAATCCCTGAGCCATCCTACTGGTCACAGGATTAAGGTGAGAGTATAGGTTAGCCATTTGTGATTATAGTAAGAGAGTGGGTGCATCATAACAGGTTGACAATTGATCATTATACATCCCTGATGACTG
>CM053510.1:80361365-80425735 GCA_028627145.1 Eidolon dupreanum
CTTTCTTTCTTTCTTTCTTTCTTTCTTTCTTTCTTTCTTTCTTTCTTTCTTTCTTTCTTTCTTTCTATTAATGGATGCTATGATGTATTACTCAGATCCTTCTTCAGGACAGAGGCACTTATTTCTCCAGATGCCAGAAGATGGCTGTGGAAGTTTCCCACCAGCTAATCCCCTTTCTAGGAACTGCCCTCAGAGGAAGGGAGCTATCTCTTCCGAGGTCACCTCACTTTCACCTCACATTATCTGAGGTCACTCTGTCTCATCTGAGGTACCTTGCCTCAAGAGCATAGCCAACTCCTGGGGCCTGGATTGTTTGGAACTATAAAAATGTGTCTCCTTTCCTTCATTATGGGGCAACTTAAAGAGACATATCGACTCCATCACATAGAATTGATAGAAAACTCTGGTACAACTGTGACAAAACCTTATTCTTCCCTTTGATCCATCCTGATTCCCTCCCTTGCTTCAGGTATTATTTCCAACAGCAGTCTCGAATAAACTTTCTGTACAAAATTCTTCAACTGAGAGTCTGTTTGCATGGAACCCACCCTAAAGTATTGGGTAAATGAATGACCTGTTTATAAACACACATGATGAAAGAGTTACAGCAAGAAGAAAAGGTAAATGTTCCACATTGTTAAGGATATTAGTATGGATTATGTTCTGACATGGATTGATCGCTACTGGGACATCTATATCAAAAGTTTCAATTACTTAATCAGAGTCTTCATGTATGAAAGTTTCCAGTAGGTTTAAAAGCATTCTTTGATGCTGTCCTGTTTAACACAGATTAGCATTTTTTTACTTTTTATATTTTCATGAAAAGTGTACTTTGTGTCTACCATGTATAGATACAATCCCTGATCTTACAAAACTTCAAATTTTGTAAGTAAACAGACATACAAGACTTGCTTCTTGAAATTGTAATGGTATATGTTTGGCAGAGCTGGCTAACGTGCAAAACAATAGACTCTAGAATCAAAAGAAAAAGATGTGCACAGTCTGTCCAAATATAACAAGTTTATATTACAAGGAGGACATTAAAGAAGTCTGGTACTTTACTTTCCAAAATCAGCTGCACTGATACAAGATTGCTAAATCTGGCTTAACAAAGGGCAAAAAACTGAGGTGATTGCATTTAGCCAAGTAGTATTCAGCTCAAGGGAGGTGTTAGTCCACTCAACACTGTACCAGGGTAGATATTGCTTTTGTGCTAGATGCCAGCATTAGAGGTTGTTCAGAGGATGATGCCCAGAAGGTAAAATGTTTGGAAACTAAATTATTTGAGGTCTAGCCTCATTAGTCCATTTTCATATCCTGTAATTTAAACCTATTCACAGAGCCATGTTTCTATTCAGGTACCTTTGCCTAGTTAGTCCTCACTGTTCTTTTCTGCCTTTCCACTTGGAATAGTCCTTTTCATTCTTCAAGAAACAATTTGAAAGTTGCCTTATAATTGGAATTAACTCCTCCACACCTGGGATATTAACAGCTCTCTTCTCCATGCAACCCAGGAACAGTTTGTCCACAAGTCTATCACAGCATTTGTTACAATTCTTCTCCCTCTTGTTATGGTGATCTATACAAAAGCTGTCATTGTATCATATTGTTGCAGTGCCCTCGTCTAGAGGAGTGTTTGCCATGTGGAAAGTATTCATCGCTATTTGATAATGAATTAGATGTGTGAATAAATAGATGAACAAATGAAGGAGCAAATATTAAATTCAAGAGGGGGCAGCTTGGGAGTAAGGAGACTTGTAAGAGGTAGAAGAGTCTTCAAATATTTAAAGAGTTATTAAAGTATCCTTGTAACACAATAAAGAAATATGGACTGGATCATAATTTAATGAAGTGAATCTGTACTTAATTTAATAACTGTGACCAAAAGTTTCTGATTAATGAATTACTGGCAATCTGGAAGGAGGTCTCTAGTGATGACTGTCTCTAGCCTTATCCACTTTAATATTTTTATCCATGTCTTGAATAAAGATACAAAAAAGTAGACTTGTCAAAATTTATGGATGACACGAAGCCAGGTGGAATAGTAAATAAATTGGAAGATGAAAACAGGATCCAAAAATATCTCAAGAGGCTAGAATTATGAGCTGAATTTACCAAACTGACATTAAAGAGAGGGAAATAGAAAGCTATGCCATCCAGTGCTGAAACAATTGTAAAATAAAAGATGAGAAACATGAGGCTAAGCTGCAGTGTTTATATAAATCCACAGGGAGTTTAGTTGAGTGTAAGTTCATAATGAGTTCACATCATGGGTCGACTTAAAAAAAAAAGTTAATGCAAACTTAGGAAACATGATCTGTAGTGTAATATCTGAAAATTGTTTAGGAGAATGTAAAAAAATTGCTGCGGTTGTGTTAAAAGCAGAGCAACCAAACATGGCAACCAAACCACATTGTTTAAAGACAGAAGAAGCTGGCAGGGTACATAGGGAGACAAAAACATTTAGTAGAGATCCTATTGCTAAATTAATAAGAGCCAAACTATTTGCATCTAGCAAGTAGAACTGGACTCCTTTTGTTGATTTTAGGTGATAGAAAGGTGTTTAATGGCAGCAAGTATAGGAAAACTGATTTCAATTTAACAGAAAGGGGAGGAATTCCTAGTCACAGCTGTGCAACAGTGGCGTAGACCACAGTGGCAGAAGTGAACTCCACTATTACTAGTGACTACAGGTACAGAGACCGCAACTTGAATAATATTCAGTGGAGATCCTCTGGTGTAGATTTATGCATTGCATGGATAATTGGAGCTCATGGTCTACCTGAAGGAGACATGCTATAAAACTCCAGAAGTCATGACTAGAATTAATTTAAAGAGAAACCTTCTAAAAATTAAAAGTTTTTAAAAATTGAATGAACAGTCATTTCTTTTTCCCTCTAGAGATATTGTTATAACAAGAGCCATTGTATTTGGTAGGAAGCTGGAATAGGTGATCTTTAAAGTCTCTTCAAGATCCAGGATTCTGAGGAAAGACTTTGAACGATTAGAAGACTTGGACTATCATTGGTTCATAGTCCAAGTTCTGATGAGTGGCAAGCCACTTTGTCACTTTTAGTCCGGTGTGCTCATCTGTAAAATGGGACTAGTATTACTTCTGCATATTTTACAAGAGTGTTTAAAAGTCAAATAAAATAGTATGAACTGAAAGCTTCTAGAAAAGTTAGCTTTGGTATAAAATTAGTATATTCTTGGCATCATTGTTTGTGCTACCCTTATTCAGATCTTCGTGCTCCTTCATTCACCTTCATCACATCCCCAGTGTTACTCACTATCCTTTAAGGAGCTATAAATAATTCCTGCCAGGTAGGGAAAGCAGCTGCCTCACTGTTTGTGTTAGTATAGAGCAGGGGCGGACAAGCTTTTCTAGAAAGGGCTAAATAGTAAATATTTTAGGCTGTGTGGGTAATATGGGCTCTGTTTCAACTACTCTACTCTGCTGTTGTACAATAAAAGTAGCCATAGACAATATGTAAACAAACAAGCATGACTATGGTCCAATACAGCTTTATTTACAAAACAGGTGGCTGACCAGATTTGGACAACAGGCTATAGTTTGCTATTGGGGGCAAACTATATGGTTCTCTATTGGGGGCAATTTTTCCCCACAGAGGGTATTGGGCAAGTCTAGAGGCATTTTTGGTTATCACAGCTGGGAGTAATGGCGTCATTTTTCTAGCATCTATGTGGGATGTTAAACACCCAACCAAACACAGTCAGTCCTCCCTAACAAAGAATTATCCAGATTAAAATGTCAATAGTGTCAAGGTTGAGAAATGCTGATCTAGAAAAAATAAATAATCCTTTGTATTCTGTGGTATTCAGCATCAAACAACCTCCTTATTGACTTCTGAAGCCCAAGTTACTGTAGAATTCTAGAAGGTTTGGATTGGGAGTACTTGGAAAACAGAGGGACAATGTGAATCTTTTGGTTACTTCAAGTCAACTGTAAAACAATTTAGTATAAACATTCAGAGTTTTCTTTAGTAATGCTGTATAGTGCACATAGCAAAACTCAGAGTTTAAATTAGATTAAAAACAAAGGTCGAATCAAGAGATCTTCTAATGCTGAAAAGAACAGGTTTGCAGTTGGACTTTCCCATAGCACCCGGGTATTTTTAGATTTCTGACCAGAGCTCCCAGATGGCTCACTTCCTGTTGGCTTGGATGTTTATCTGCAACTGAATTGAGCTGGCTTCTCCCACAGGAATTGGCATCAGTGTTATTTAATCGGCTCCCTCATTCTACAAACAAGAAGACAAGCACTCAGAGGCTATATAACTGGCTCTTGATCACATAACTATTTAGTTGTAGAACTGACACTAGAACCATTTTTCCAGGCAAGCCCATTTTTGCTTCCACACATCATGTGGGCTCTGCCGTACAAAGAAAAAGGAAGGTAACTATTGTAAAATAAAAGCTCTCTTGATTTAAAAAAAAAACAAAAAACATAAGAACCTTCCCTTTTTTCCATGACCTAAAACACTTTTTTGTTACTGTACAATATCTCAAAAATAAAATGTTTAAAATAATGCAATGAATTAAGAAAAACTAGTTTAAACAATGCACACATTCAATTTATGCCAGCCCCATAACAAGGCAAAATTTCATTAAAATGAAACACAGTACAGCATATTTAAGCATTCTAACAAAGGTTTATTCAAACATTTTCTTTGAAGATGAAGTATTTTAGGATGATAAAGATAATTACTCATTGTAAGCATAATGGTCCACTTGACAGAAGGAATTAAAACGTAAGGATAATTTCTAATAAAAATTAAAAATTAAAAACTCCCTTTTATGACCCTGCTTTATAACATATTTTTAAAGAGAAATGGTCAAAAAGCCCTTGTTCTATCTACTTCTTCATGGATTCCCTTAGTGTACAGTCAAGCACTGCAGTGTTGCTTAGGAGAGTCAATGAAGAGCTCTGTGTCCTACTGGAGCTGCAAGGTAATATTCATACCTGCAGCAGAAGATGAATTGGTCCAGGACAAGTGTCAGAAAACCATAGTGCAATATTTAGTTCCAATTCTTGCCCATTAGGTTACAACTTTTTCTGTGCCTGCTACTTCTCTATCTCAAGGTAGTCATCCTCTCACAGTCCCCTTTCCCATAAAGAAAGGGCGGGGCAGCTCTAAATGCCTTACAGTTCATTCTAATACCACCATCCATCCACAAGTAGGAACCAGAGGGCTGCTCCCACATCTGTATTTTCATGCAATAAAAAGATACATTGCTTGTTTTCTGTGATATATAGATGTACTGATACTTTGAGATGGATACTTTGAAATACATGATCTGTTCTGTACTCTTGGACCACAGGACGCAGCTAGTTGAGGCTTCTTTTTGCACTATCATGTGAGGTCCAGTAGTAAAGTGAGGAGAAGTATATAATTTTAACCTGAGTAAAATGAAAATATTTCCTATGTTAGCCATTTTGGGCATTGATCATGGCCATTTTATAAGTTTCTAGCCTGTTCTTTCTTCTCCAATTCACATCTATTGCCCTAGTTTTGTGGCATAAACTTCCCAAATTCCCAAAGCTAGAGGAATAGAAAATGGATCAATTCATCTCAGTGTATGCACTCAATGGACTATATACAGCAATCAAAATGAATGAAGTATAGCTACAGGCAACATATAGAATGAAACTTAACAACACAATTACAAATATAAAAGATTACAAACAGCATGACATCCTCTTATAAATTGAAAAAAAAATCCACAAACCTAAACAATATACAACTAAGAAATGTGCATAGTTATGACAAACCAAATAGATAAGTAGGCTAGATGATAGCTCTATTGATATATCAATAGGGTTATCAATAAGTCAATCAATAGATAAAATAGGGGAGAGTACACATTGATAGAAGTTATCAATGTTCTTGCTTCTGTGTGGGGTGGAGTATTTAAATGTATGCATTCTGTTAAGAAGGAGGGAAAACGGGAAGAAAGGAGAGAGGGTGGGAGGAAACAAGAATGAGAAAAAAGGCCATAACAACTGTGAGAGTGTGGCATGAACACATAATTATAATTATCCTAATTCTGTGTGTCTAGTTCCAAGTAGAAACGACAATCTGACTAGTCCCTCTTTTGTTTACCAACTTCTAGGTCTCCCCATTATTGCAAAATATCACTCAATCTCTTTGGCATGAATCTCTTTGGCATGATCCTTCCAGCATTGTCTATGGGCACTGTCCATGTATTACAAGCTCCAGCTGCAATTAACTCTGATCTTTTCCCTACTCCTGACAGGAACTTTCAGACTATTCTGTCTTTGGCCCTGCTGTTTCCTCCATCTACATTCTCTCCCACTTCTCTACCTAACAAAACCCTATGCATCCTCTAAGACCCAGCCCACATGTCACCTTCTCTGTGAAGACATTGCTGACCTCTCTTCTCTCCTAGTACACTAAGCAAGAATGACCTGACCCTGTTCCCATTTTCCATAGTTAGTCTCTTTCATAAATACCTAGGATATTCTATTTTAATTGGCTGTGTGTCATTGGCCTCTCTTGTGTTATGAGATCCCGAAAGACAGGATATTTTCTATGTCTGGTATTCTCTGAATACGGTAGTTTTCTATTGCTATGTAACAAATTATCAAAAATTTAGTGGCTTGAAACAGTTTGTTATCTCAGTTTTTTAAGTTGGAAGTACAGGTGGGCTTGGCTAAATTCTCAGCATAAGGTATCCCCAAGTTGACATCAGGTATTGGCCAGCCTAGGATCTATCTAGAGACTCTGGGAAAATACCTGTTCCCAAGCTCATTCAGGCTGAAGCCTGAATTCAGTTCCTTAAAGTTGTGAGACTGAGGTCTCTGATTCCTTGCTGAATCCCAGCTCCAAAGGATCATCTGCATTTCCTGGCACATGGCACCCTCTACCTTCAAAGTCAGCAAAAACCTGTCAATTTCCCTGATGCTTCAAATCTCTCTGACCTTTTTCTGTCACCAATTGGAAGAAGTTCTCTACTTCTAAAGCTTCATATGATTACATCAGGCCTGCCTAGATAATCCAGGATACTCTTCCTGTCTTAAAGTCAACAGTACCACAGAACATAATATAATCACAGGAGTGACATCTCTTTATATTCACAGGTAACTGGAATTAGGATAAGACATCTTTATGGGGCCATTTAAGATATTTTTTTCCTGACACATTCGGTCTCTACCACAGTGAATAAAAAGAAGAGAGAGAAGAGAGAAAAAGGGAGTCTCTAGCACTTATTCCAGCATACCCCATTGCCCCATACATGCACACAAATGTCCTCACATACAGTCACAAACACTGTGACATCCTGGGAAGCAAAGTACACCTTGTTCCTTTTTAACTAGGTCTATGTTCTTGGTCCAAAGAAATGTTGGAAAATTGTCCTCAGAAAAGACAAAAGAGTAAGAACGCATCATAAACTTTTGCTAACGTATTTCCAACTGAGACCTGGGAATAACTTACAAAACAATTCACGCTAGAGTCCTTTTTAAAATGCATAGGTCTGGGCCCCACTTCAGATCTAATGAATCAGAATCTCTGAGGGTGGTGCCCTGCAATATGCATTTTTAACATGCTCCTTCGGTGATTCTTAAGTAATTTAACAGTTGAGAACCACTACTATGGCCACTCTGTATCCCTTTCTTCTTTAGATAATACTTTTTATCTTTAATGTGTATTTATGATACCAGTCAATGTTCCATTGGTGCCTGCTGATGTCCAACTTATCTTTATACCTGAATTTCAGCAGACAGATGACTCTACCACAGTTTTAGGCTTGCTAGCCATTGGAGGAATTAATAATATACATGTTCTTGGAGTGATCAATAAATAACTAACCAGGAGTCATTTTGAATGAGTCTCTGATTTTGCAGAAACTGTAAAATTGATCCAAAGAAAAGGAGATAAGGGCACCAAACCCTTGACAACTGTAGCCATGACGAGAGAGCAACACTTAGGAGGGAGCTGGCTCTCTGCTGAAGAGTTAGGATCTCTCTTTGTTGTGACACAGTAAGTTGTCTTTTGGTTAAAAGTAGTTACTTTCTTATTTAATATTAGAGGAGCTAGGGTTGTTATATTTGCTTTCGAAAAAGGAAAACTCACTTGATGTGGAGGAGAAGGAACAGGTCCATAATTAAGATGTGGACCGAATAGAAACTTATAAGACCAAAACTAAATACAGAAAGTAATAGACAAAAAAAAAAAAAAAGAATACACACACATACATTCTTTCTCTCTCTTCATTTCTGTTTTTTTTTTGTTGTTGTTGTTGTTGTTTTTGTCTTTTCTTTCTTCCCTCTTTTCCTCTTTCTCTTTTTGTCTTTTCTTCTTGAAATGCAGTCAGTCAGAATAGGCAAAGCACAGCCAGAAACACCACCACCAACCTCCAAAATGTATAGCAATTCAGACATGTTCTTTTGCAGGTCAGAAAAGTCTGACTCTCTTTTGAAGCCAGATTACCAGTGAGATAGAAGAAAAGAGACGTGAACTGTGCTCTGAGCTGTATTTAAGAGGTCAAATAGTTCATTGTGCTGTGTCTGGGTTCATAAGAGCCCTTGAGAAGCCATACAGTAAAGAGCTCCAGCTGTGCTTGGGCTGGCAAACAGCCGAGGCCCAATCCCAGAGGGCAGAAGTGTCTGGGGACACAGTGCATCACCCATGGCCCTGTATTCTGGGAGGCACACTTTGGGTCATCCTCTAGTAACATGCTTCAAAGATGGGTGCAACTGATGTGCCTTCACCAGGGTCAGTCCTCTGCTTTGTCCGGCCCCCATGAGCCACACGATGCCACTGAGAGACTGGCTACTCCTGCTTTTTCAGTTGGATGAGTGAGTTTGAGCAGAGTCCCAAATCCCTGGAGTTCCCCTGAGGTTCTTACATTTGCTGGTCTTTGTTCTCAAAGGTGATGCACTGTGAGTGATTATTATCTCCACAGGCTGGTGAAATGACAAAGACCAGAGCAAGACTGTCACACTTTTGTTTCCTGACCACATGGTATCTGGCCTGTGTTTGGCGCCTTTGTTGTCTTTTGAAAGGCCCGGCTAAGAAGATCCCAAGTAACAGACTCCCATTTGCAGATGATATGACTCAGAGCCACAGACCACAATGGAATAGCACCATCACAAGTTAGACATCTTTGTATCCTTAAGGACTTGAGAAGAAACTCTAGGTATCTGAACAATGTTTGGGTGGAAATGGGAATACATAGTTGAGGTTTGGCTCAGCCCCAAGGTGACGTCTGAACCAGCCTCTCTGAGCAGAGATAACTGTGGTCAGATGGCTCCTTCCTCATGCCTCTCCATGCAGACACCACTTGATATTTAAATCTAAAGGTTAATTAAGTGCAGCTGCCAGGCAAAAGGCCACAATCAATTATCATGTCTTTTTGTCCATTTCAGCCTATTCCTAATTATGTGCATTGGGTTTGGGAAGGAGGTCTTTTAGCCAAGTGTTAGAAAAAAGGAGCTACTTTGTTTTGAACAGACAAATCTGCCCTGCTAGACCACAGCATTCATCTTCATCATCCCGTGGGGTCCCATGACTGTCTGTCACAGGAAAGAGTCATTGAATGGGCTATGGACAGATTGGCCTGGAGAGCATCCCTGGGCAGCCTTATGGGTACAGAGTGAAGGGCACATTCTCAAGCGCTTCCCTTAAGGGTTTCCCCTGATAGCAGGACCACTCCTGTGCCAACAGTAGTGGCTCAGTGCTATTGTTAGGCATTGCCCTGCTTCGATGTACTGCAAGGTCCCAGGCTCAGGCTTTGGCTGAGTACCCACTCACCACCCTTGTGTCAGCTCTCTCATGCGCATGCATGCTCCCCAGTAACACATGTGTACATGCTGAACTCTGTCATAATTAACTATTTAAGATTCCACTGCTGCTAATCGAAGCTGCATGGGCTTTGTTCTCATTAAGGAGATCAATTCCTGTTAAATATTCACCTCCAGGGGCAGATGTGGTCAGAATGAGCTGATAGTTTCTGTCTGGCTCACCAGAGCTAATGAGTGGCTGCCGCCATTGCAACACAGTCACTTGCCTGTAATCAGTCAAAATAACAAGGAGCAGCTCCTTGTAGGGGTGCTGGGCATTCTACATAAATATAAAAAAACAGTTTCAGAAACAGCCTGGCCATTTCAACAAGCCAAACCTGAGGTGTGGCTGCCCTAGGTTGAAAATACATTGCTACTTTGCCTTGGATTAGGGTCTCAGCTCTATACCCTTTCTCCATCTGTTATCCCATCCCTTTCCCCACAAAGACTCTGTGCATGTATGGCTGGTAAAGCTCACTTAAAACCCTTTGGCTACCTCTCACCCAATCTGTTAATATTCTTTAGTGTCTAGTTCAAGAGCATTGCCCCATTGGAAATCTCCTGGGAAGGAGCCCTAGTACATTCTACAGGGAGTGAAAGTGTCAGTGGCCCTGAGAGCTCTAGGTGGTGGTTTCATCTGCCCTGAACTGTCTACACTGCAGAGTAAGCAGCTGGAATTTCACCTCTTCCTTTCCTTTTCTGGGAACTCAAGATTAGAGGACTGGGCAAAGGCTAGTGTTCAAGAATGATAAAAATAAACCAACTTCTGAAGCCCTTGGCTGGCACCTGGAAACATTAGGGAATACACACACACACACACACACACACACACACACATATGTGTGTGTGTGTGTGTGCGCGTTATATGTGTGTGTGTATGTGTGTGTGTGTATATGTGTGTGTGTGTGTATATGTGTGTGTATATATATATATTTTTTTTTTTTTGAACTAAAGTGATGAGACCAAACACTTCAGGGTCAAAAAAAAAAATGACTTAATGGGAGGGAGAAGCAAAGCTTTCCTTTTAAGATGTGGGTCTGTGCACATCGATTTCAACAAATCTCATAAAGAAAAATTTCCCTTTAGTCTTTTGGAAAATCTTGCAGTAGTGACCTGAGCAAGAAATGGATTTTAAACTTTTTATTTCCAATGCCCTCTGCCACCTTGACATGCATGGTCCCTTGTACAGATTGATCTAACTGATGCATATGACATTGCAGGACATTTAGCCTAAAATGTAAATACATCTTTGCTCATTCATCGATGTATTCATTCCTATGTCTATTGTAGAACTCACTTCCTCATTCCTTCAGTCATTCAACAAACATTTATCAAGCTCCAGTCATGGACCAGACATTAGAAATGGATAGTACATGGTCTCCATGAGCTTACAGTCTAGGAAGAGGACACATTACAATCAGGTAAATGAAAGAACACAATAATATAGAGGTCATTAACTTCTGATGCTGGAATATGTTTTCCCAGATTTTCAGGCAAGAACACTTTCTTAAAAATAATTATAACTTCAGAGAGAATAGAGACTGTCTGTTGACAATCTCAAGAGGAAAAAGGAGACACTGACAGAGAATCTTTAGTGTATGCCTCTATTCAAGAAGATCTGTTGCATAGTCCAGAATTTCTGTAATACATCCTGGTTCACATGCTGAGGACTCAGTTGCCTATGTGGTCAGCTCAGTTGTAGGTAAGATTTACTCGACAGCAATTAGGTGTCTACATCTCAGCTGGAGAGAAGATAATACAGTGAGTAGAGAGTATATAGCTTTCTCTCTCTGACACCTGCGGAAGGAAGAGGCTCTTGCTCACTTAAAGGTATGAACTACGTGTCATTGGGAAAAAAAGTGGTAATAAGTGCATGTCATTTCTAATCTTCCTCCTCATGAACAAAGCTCAGGGCAGTAAAGAAATGGAAAATGGCAGCTGGTGCCACTCAGCATTCCAACTCACCCATCCTTTGATCCTTATCAGCCGTTAGAAAAAGTAATTAAGCCAGTGTCTTGCTCACACAGCCGCTACTGAGCTGGTTGAAAATAATCTGCACCCAGTGCATACAGCAATATAGCACCCCTGAATCATTGGCATCGGGGGACATTTAAGCATCCATTTGCCCACAACACAGCAGTGTGCTGGGCCCTGTGCTAGAGAACAAAGCAGACTGAATGCTTACTCTTTAAGCCTCTGCTTTCTAAGTACATGAAGTGATCTAAATACACATGGATAGGTCAAACTGCAGTGAAGTAAAACCATTAAACTAAGCTGTAAATGAGAGAAAGGAACTGACATTCCCCACAGGATTTAGTGGATAGATTGCTTGGGGGTGGGGAGAATCTGGGTGGCTAATGAGCAAGAGGGCAAGAGAGATTTGTCATGTGACCTCCCAATGGGGGTGGGAGGGGCTGGCAATTTCCCTGCTGATGGAGACTGGCAGGTTCTCCTGGAGAAGGGGGATTTCAGGAGATATCCAAATGATGAGAAAAATGACTTTATGCAGTAAACATTTCATAGAAATCACCTATAAATCCTGATGGCAAACTCTTATGAAGGGAACCTTAATGGATGAACTTATTCTTTCATATTCATGCCTTTCCTCTGTTTTCTTATTTTGCTTTGAAACTAACCAATGTGTTTTTAATATTTATAATGTGCTACCCACCAAGAGGGGGGAAAATATCTAAATAAAAATTAATCATAAGGGGTTCAAGGATGAATCTCCAATTTTTGGACAAAGTTTTGGTTTTATCTGTGGAATAATAACAGTAACACCAACTAACCGACGTTTAGTGCTTGCTGTGTGGCAGGCACTACAATATGCACCGAGGGTAGACTATGTCATTCAGTCTTCGAACAGCCCTATGAGATAGGGTCTACTATTACTCTCTTTTTACAGATAAGGAAACTGAGGCACAGAGGTTAAGCCTCTCGCCCAAGCTTACGCTATCATTCAGTGACAAAGCAACCTAATCTAACTTAAACCTCCTGTTTGAAATATGACAATAATTCTGCCACATTTCTCTTTCTGCAGTTAAGAGAGACAGAAACAAGAGCTTTGAAGAGAGGATATGCTTACAAGAGAAAATGCTGGGATCATCATAGTGCTATATAAAATGCTGTTGCTATTCTACCTACCTGCCGAGGGAGGGTAGGCACATATTTGTACACATATTACTTCCCATCAGACTTGTCTAACTAATTTTGCCTTTCCTTTCCTTTCCATTTTTTTTTTTTTTTTTTTGGAAGTGGGGAAACTAAACATGGTGGTTATCTCTTTAATAACCTCAACCATTGCTGCCCTGACAGAGGTTGGGGATTCAGTGTCATTAGCAAGTGCGGAGTTCTTCACCACACTGGTGCCTGTTAGGTCAAAAGGCTGAACCCCACTCTAATCTAGGCACCTGTAGCTAGCTGTCTTCTTAAAATAGCTGTGGCTGGCCACTGGCTTCCTCCTGGTGTCTCAAGCTATGGTTTGGCTTAGCTGGGTAGCTAGACAACTGCTGCCTTTTGCCTCTAGGTGATGTATTTCTCTAGACAGCATTATTACATCTGCAAAGCACTTCACAATGCTTGGGGATGAAAGGAGTTATAAATGAAAGATATTATTATTAATAAGAATATAGATGAACAAAGGGGAAATGTACTCGCCCTCACTATCCATCAACTTACCACACTTCACCTAAAGACCATGATCTGCTGGAGCCTCAAGGAAAGCCTATTTGCAGAAATCAATAACTGGTTTTAAAAAATAGATCTGGGCTGCACTGGAGCTGACTATTCAGGGGTTTCTCATAATTCTATGCAACAGTCAATATTAGCCATCACAGCCTCAAATAAAGATTGAATTCAAATTTAGTTAAGACTAGTTTTGTATGCTAATCTACCAACTGATTATTAAATATATTTACTGAGGGTTTTGAAAAATAGTCTGTGAAGAGGAAAAAAAAAAAGAAAAAGAAATATCTGCATGAGTCTACTCGATGTGAGCTATGAGGTTAACTTGTGATGGTGGACTCACATTAGCTTGGTTCTCCTGGCTTTATAAAATTAACACTTGGGGAAATCGAGTTTAATTCTGCAGGTGGCAGGAAATATTTCCCTTCTATGCATCATAAGGTGAAGGAAGAGTAACAGTCACCGAGTGAATCTGTGGGCAGCACTGATGTAACACCAGCTTCATACAGAAACCCAGAGCTAATTGTGCACAGTAGTGAATTGGGTATCGGTAGGTATTATTATAAAGGAAGTAGGAGACACCTCCATCCCTTGCGATCATTATGGTACATGAGGAAACTAAGACAATGCCAATTCACATGAGCATACATTACTGAAATTTGTATATATAATAAGCTGAGGACACCCCATGCTGTTTTATAGGGGAAAGAAAGTGTGAAAGGTAGGAAGTTTTACCAGAAACTGTAGACATATTGATGGGGAGGAGTAGAAAATAAAACTACTGGAGCAAGTGAGTTGAGAAGTTCTGTTAGAAGTTAGAAAGAGTGCTTTGGGAGAAAAGTGTGTTGCCAACACATGGATCTATAGACATTTCCACTGGCTTACCCATTAGAATGTGAGGCTTTGGAGGAGTGTAAGCATGGAGAAATTGCAGGTAGAGAAGAAGGGCAGATATTCACAGGGTAGACAGGGTTGGATTTTATGGTCAATAAGATGCACAGTTTAAGGAATGCTATTTGCCTGTTATAGTATACCCTTTGCACATAATTCATGTACTATAAAGAACTACATATAAATTTTTGCTCTGTGAGTATTTAATTCAACTTGCTAAGCATGTCAAGTAAATCCCATACTTTCCCCCAGACAGTTCTGATAGTGGTGAAGATATTCCTTCAAAAAAATATTTGGAGGACAGTTCTTATACTATGTGTTTTTGCCAGTACTCACACATTTGAACCATTTTGACCAAAATCTGGAATGTGAAATTACTCTTCCAGAGCTCAGTTCTATCACTGCTATGGACAACCTGGTGAGAAAAAAGTGCTACTTTCATGTATGTTCTTTGCTGGTGATTCTCCAAACCAAAGTATGTAAAGATCACCTGGATAATAGATTTTATATATTGAAATTCCTGAACCTATGTTCTGTGCATGGCTTATTAATCTGCATTTTAACACGCATCCCTGATAATTCTGAAGTAGGACATTCTCAGACTGTACTTTAAGACATACGGTAGGATGTGCTGAGGTATCTATGCAGAATATGCATAGATGAGCCTATAGCTCATTTCCTTCCATAGAGAGAAAAATGGAATTGATTTGAGGAGTAATAAGAATATTAGATTGACTGAAATATACATGCCCATGGTGAGCATAAATATACAAATATGGAGTGGCTCATTTTATAATTCACAGAAATGTAAATTATTTTTCTTTGTGAAAATATGCAGACTCTTCTTACTTGAGAATTGTACCTCTAAGAATTGGGTCTTTCAGTTTTTAATGTTGGCATTTGTGTGGGTAATTATGGCTGTTATTAAGTTCTTGATTATACAGCTTAGTGTCTTTTGGTTTAAAACCTTTACTGGCAAAAATACTCCTAAAATGTGTTGCTCAAATGGAGGTTAGTAACTGTATTTAAGTAACTCAAACTTGATAGGTGTTCACTATTTGGTAAGTCAGTCAATAAGATATCTCAGGAACACCAGATTCTTCAGTTGAATACAAGGCTGGAAACTGAAAAAGAGTTGACTATTTGAGTATTTTTGTGCTATTTTAATTTTTTAAATGTATTAGTTATTGTTTTCTTCATCACAACTTGCATAGTTAGGGCAGGAAATATGTTAAAGTTTTTTTACACATAATAACTCACAGGAAACACCATGTCTCTGAATGTTTTGTTTGTTTTAATAGCCTTCAAAATGGTGAAAAATTATAACATGTAAAGTTTTGAGCCAGATGGTAGAAGTGGATTGTAGAATTCCCCCTCTCCAGTCAAATACATACATGTGAAAAAGAGACCAAATGGATTTGGAATTTTGGCTTATTCAAGGGGTAAAACATTTTATCCAATTTTTGGAGAGTGACCTGTTATAATATCCTGACTGTGGTCATCTGACTGGCTTCTTCTTTAGCTAAGACTGTTCGCACCCTCTTTTCTCATTGTCATTCCCAACTATATCCCGACCTCATTCTGAGCTTTCTCCATGCAGTAACTTTTGTCCCACCTACATACTTTTTATCTTGTTACTTTCCTAGAAAGAAATTGCTCCTTTCCAAATATCTAAATCTGATGTAAGTTAAACTGAGATTCCCCAGCAAATGCCCCTACATTTCCATTGCACTTTCTCTTAAAACCTGCCTCTTACTGCTGTGTCTGTTCCTTGGATGCCTGTGTGTTTAGCAGTAATTAATTTTAAATAGTTTAATCAGTTTTAGCTTTTCAGGACTGTATATTATGCCTGTATATGTTATATTTGTGCTTTATATTTTAAAAATATTTTATTGGATTTAGAATGTATTAACTTTTACTATTCTTAATCAATATGTAGTTTACACAAATATGTTAGGGTCTTGATATAAATAATTGAAGAGATACATCATTAGCCTTGATAATATTTTAATTAATTTTAATATCATTAACTTGAAACTTCCCATGGTGAAACATTATAACGAAATTGCTGAGCCAGATTATGCAGTGCAAATGGAAAGTTAAGACTGAGGGATCTATAGCTGAAACACTTGGGTGGCTTCACATCCTATCTCCACCACTTACTACCTGCGTGACTGGGAAAATGACATTGCCTCTCTGTACCTCAGTTTTATGGTGACTCGCTTATCACAGTTTGCCTGGAACTTCCACAGTTTTAAAATTAAAAGGCTCATGTTCCTAGAACGCCCTCAGTCCTAGGCACATTGAGATGGTTGGTCATCCTACCAATTTCCTTCCTTATATTTAACATAGGAGATGATAGTAATGATATGTGCTACATGGGGTTGTCATGAAATAATTCACAATAAGTGCTAAGAAAATGCTGAGTAAAATTTATCTGTTATATGACTTAGTTCAATACAGTTTTTAAAACATTACTTATCATAGACTTGCTGGTCAAAGCAAAATGAAGTAGGCAGTTGTCCCAACTCATAGAATATGCAGAGCTGATAACTTTAGTACAAAGACACACTTTCCCTACAACAGAGGGGTTTCTCCACACAGCCAGGACAGTGTAGTCCAGGCGCCCCTGGGTGGCCTATGGTGTCCAGGGCCATGCCACCAGTGAATCAGTTGTGCCAGCCCTGAGCTAGGGCTGGGAGGGACCAAAAGTCTGAACGGCCCTTTACGGGAGTTTTCAGAGAAGATCAGCTGGCTTCATTTGGTGAGGAATAATGCTGACTGACCACTGTAGGGCTCTGCTTGGCTGTAAGTCACTGTTCCATGAGGGATCCCTGTCCTCACATGAATTCTGTGATGGAGGCAGGAAAGATATTAATTATTCTAATTCTTTAAGAAGAAAACTAAAGCTCAAAAGGGTTAGATGACTCATGTAGTGTCACACAGCAAGAAATGACAGGATAGGTATCAGGACCCACAGATTCTGCATTCTTTTCTGTTTGTGTGGTGTAAATGTGTGGTGTGGGTATGGGTGTGGGTGGTGTATGGTGAATGAGGCGTGTGTGTGTGAGGTGTGTGTGTGGTGTATAGTGTGTGTGCATCGGGTATGTATATGTGTATGTGGTGTATAGTATGTGTTTCGTGTATGGTGCATGGTGTGCAGTGTGTGTGTTTACACTTTGTATGTTGTATGGCATATAGTGTGTTATGCATAGTTTGTGCGGTATATGTACATGTAGTGTGTGGTGTGTATGTGAGGTATGGTTTGTGTGTCTACATATATGTGTATCACGTGTATGTGTGGGGGAGTTGTGGTATATAGTGTATATGTATGGCAGTGAGGTGTATAGTATGTATACCTGTGGCCTATGGTGTGTATGCTGTATGGTATATGGTACTTGTGTGTATGTGTATGTGGTATGTGCTTTGTGTGTGTGTGTGTGTGTGGTGTATGTGTATGGGGGTGTGTGGTGTATGGGGTATATGTGTGATTTGGTGTATTGTTTGTGTGTGGTTTATGTGGTGTGTACAGTGTGTGATGTGTATACTTGTGATGTATTGTGTGGGGGGTGTGTGTGTATGTATGTGTTGCATTTCCATGACCATTAAAGCCTTTCCTGTGTGAACAAAGGCTGATGGGAAGTTGATAAAGCCTGAGTTAGAACTCAGTGAAGTGTCAATGTGCTTTTATAGATCCAACATGTAATGAATGAATTTTTAAAAATGAAAGAAAAAAAGAAAGAAAAAGGAAAAGCTATTTTCTCGGTATTTGAAGATTTAGTCTGTCCTTCAGGTACAAAAGTGAAGTTTGAAGAATTTATCTTGAGCTATATAACTCCCACATCTCTCCTCAACCAGTGATTTTTTGCTACTTGCATCTCTTCAAATTTAGGCACCATTCATTGTTATACTTCTGGAGAATCTGGTTTCTTAGAAGTGTTGTACTCGCGTGTCCTTTAGAGAAAAAAAAATTCTAAGACCCAAAGAATAATTACTAATGGTGGAATTTCAGGCACTGACAGGCTGGGAAAGATATATTTGGAAAGTATGTGTTTCCATATCACTCTCTCCTGAAAGTAGTTGCCAAAAGCTAGCTCTTGTCTCATCTGTTCACATGAAACTTCATGAGATATTTATCCCAGTCAGATCTCATCATTTCATTCATTTTAACAAGTGCACACATCATTTTTTGTGTGGTACAAATGTGTAAAACCTGTTTGTAACATCCACACCAATGTGAGTTATTTAGGTGTGTCTGTATGTGTGTGTGTGTGTGTGTGTGTGTGAGAGAGAGAGAGAGAGAGAGAGAGAGAGAGAGAGAGAGAGAGAGAGAGAGAAGAGATTCCTAAATCCATACTTTGAGTACTTAGTTCCCCATACAGTTGATAAGGCTGGTTTAATACCCATAGCAATCTAAGTATTATAGAAGAGGGAGATCAAGTGGGGAGAGGTGAAATAATTTGGTTGAGTTGGACTTGCCAACTGGCTCCAGAGACCAATTTCTGATATAACAAAGAGCAGATGCAAGGAGTGATGCTTCTTAAGTCTTCCCAAGGTGGATGAACTTCCTGGTTATAACAACATTGCAATTCCAGGTCATGCCCTCATCAAGGTCTCAACACTAAAGAAGTCTTAGACATGACCAACATTGTTCTATAAAGGCAAGGTAACTTGAAACACTAGGTTAGAGCAGTTATATTCAAAGGTCTGTGAAAATATGTGCCTCATATCTCATCTTGCCATCCCTTCCTCAGACTCTCTAGTGGAAGGGATGCACAGTGGTAGATTGGAAATAGTGTGGAAGTTAAGCCCAAAAGGGCTGTGTCACATTCTGGCTCTGCCCTTCCTAGCTCTATACCTGAACCAGATGATCAAGGTCTCTGAGCTTCATTTCCTAATCTGTAACATAAAAATGGGCACTTTGCTCTGTCTGCTTAATAGAATAATCATGTGGATATGAGAAAAGAACCCACGCTGAGACTATGACAGTAAAGTTTAAGGTATTATTAATATTCACAACAGTCATAAAATAATGCAGTTATAAAATGCAGCTCACTGAATCATAAATTTTACCTTAAATTGATATGCTAGCTATAATATGCATTAAACATTTAACTAACAAGACTGCTCTTTTTATATTTTAAAAGGTTATTGCAAGACATTTCCGATGGTCCAGTCCTCTTAAAAAGCTATCCAAGAAAGTCTGTTCCTGCTTCTTTTTTTCCTTAATGAATTTCTTTTTACTAAGTAGTAGTAACCCAAATTATTCCACTAAACCTTTGTACTATGCTCAAAGTTTAGACTTTTTTTCCCCCCAAAGAAGGCATTATGGTAACTACATGTTTAAAAGTTTCGTTATCTTTTAGTAGGGAAAATTTTGTCTGTTTCTCCCCCATTTGCTCCCCTACCCCAATATACGAGATTGCTTGTACATTTATAGTTTTATAAATTCTGAAAGGCGATCTCACATTCTAGATCCATAGTACATGAACTTCATTTAAAGTATTAATATACAGTCAGCATAATATCTAACACTTAAGAAGTGTTCAGAAAGTACCTCATGAATGAATAGATGGGTGGATGGATGGACAGAGAAACAAGATGGATGGATGGGTGGATAGAGGGATGAGTGGATGAGAAGTTGCTAAGAAACAAATATCGTAATAGAAAGAGTAGCCATAGCTTTTGCTTCATTGATGGCTGCTGAAGCAAACAGAGAATTTTTGAAATTATTGGAAGTCATATAGGGAAGTACAGCAAAGGAAAAAATTTTTTTCCTCTTACTTATTGCCTCCCTGAATTACAACCTGGTCAGAAACATCAGAACCAAGCTTTCAAATTAGCACTTCAAGACCTCTTGAAAGAAATTAAAATATAGTTATCAAATATTAGGTATAAAATATTAGTACCAAATATGTTAACATTTATTGAGTGCCTACTTAATTCCAAACACATTATTTTGTTTATTATGTATGTTAACTCATTTAATCTTTAACGTCATGAGGGAGAAAATATGATTGTCATTTATCTTAAGTTAAAAGAGATTGCATTCTGTGCCCAAGATCACACAGTGAAAGATAACTAGAAAGAATATCTAGCAGTTTTATTTGCCCAACACCCCTTCTTTTAATCTGCTCTAAAAATGGAGACTGCTTTTTGTCCTTCCCTGCTCCCTGAATTCTAGTGGGGCTAGTCTCCTCTAGACAGAACAGCAGGCACGTGACCCAGACCTAGTTAATAATACAATTAGTCTCTCTGGCCCAAATGATTTGAGCATATGACCCACATCTAACCAATCAGACAGCTTCCTCACTTTTCTGCTTAGCTAATGTCCCAGTGTGGTAGCTCCAGCTGCACAGGATGGTGAGGCCCATATCAGTGCACTTGCACTTGGACACTGCCTTTATTGGTGGAACCAGTCATCATGCTGAAAGTGTAGTTGAGCCCAGCTAAGTACACACATTCCCCTTGCAAATCAATAAGGGACTCAGAAAAGAACTGAAGTCATCATGTACTTCCATTTGTCTTGGTTGTAAAAGCCTGGGGACATCATTTGGTGGCTAAATCCTCAAATTTGTTTGAGAATCAGGGATAACCAGTCTAGAACTCACAGCAATAAATGGCCATGATTCAACCTAAGCATTTTCTTACAGCAGTAACCCTGCACATGTATAACATGGAACTCTACTCTGTTTTCGAACCAAGAACCTCATGCAAGATATGAATTAAAAGCAACTCCCCATGGACTGTCACAGCAACTGACATCTAACAGTTATCACCTGGTGCTGGCTCCTTGGCAACCAGCACATGACTCTGGCTGGCATTTGTACAAATCAAAGCTTCAGATGCAGTCATTTCTTCAACTTTAAACAGCAGAAATTTCCCAAACATTTGCCTAGTCCCCTACAGCTTCTCTAACTTCATCTGTTTCCTCCTGAAGAGAATTTTATCTCAGAACTGCAGTGAGGATACTAAACATAAATATATAGAATTACTTTACACTGATATAATTAGTCTGCCTCTCTCCTGATCCAGAAATGATTGTCCATTTTTAGCTGCTAATGGTTGGAATTATTTATGTCCATTTGTTAAAGGACTAAAAATGCATTCATTAAAAAAAATGATGCAGAGATATTACCACAGAAAGGTCCCTTTCATCTTTTCCAACCCATTGTTCTAGTCTGAGTTCTATATCCTGGTTTCTTGGGAATTGAGTCTGAGAGGTTAGGAGAGATTAGATTCACACAAGGCACTCTGTTCATTTATTCTCTTTGACAAATTACCAGCAAGCTGACAAGACAAAATACTTTGGCTGTTCTGAAAACTCCATCCCCATAGCAGCACCCAATGCATCTCTCCTTCTGTGTAAGGGCCACATTTGAGAAGAAAAAATGTGTGCTCACTTAGGACTATGCATTCGTTTTTGTCTTCTGTACCAGTCTATATCCTTTGGCTACTTTGAAATCTCAGACACTACAAAAACTACACATATCATTCATATCTACACATTCTGAAATCAAAAAGTAGATGTATATCCATACATTCTAAAGTCAAAAACAATAGATACTAGAAAACAATTTTATGTAAATATCTTCTTATTTACAATTTATATATAATAATCTTTTTCTTGTAGCCTATACTGTTCTTTCTAAAATAGCCACCATGTTAAGCCCGATATTCCCAGCACTGTATTATCTTTTACATATATCTTTTCATTTCATTATCACAAATCAGTAAGGTGGGAATAAGTACACCCATTTTATAAATGGAAACACTGAGTCTAAGAAGACCTATTCTGTTACTAATATGAATTCAAATGAACCTAGATTTGAATCCTTTCTGTGCAATCTACTAGCTCTGCAATCATAGGCATCCACCTCACAGTAGTACTGAGGTAGATGTGATATCCCTACTTTAAAATAAAAAAAAAAAAACTATAGTTCAGAAAATAATTGAATTATCTAATTTTCATAGAGCCAACTCACTAACGCATGCAAGATGCAGGATGGCCTATTTGTCTCCAAAATTAGTAGTCTTAACTGTCATCTTATTGCCTCCTTAAAGACTTAGTTGTGATTGAAACAAGTATAGCAATTAATATATGCATAAATCCCATTTAATAAGTGTGAAAGACTGTGTTCACCATTGTATGATGGCACCAGTACTATTTTGAAAAAAAAAGATGGAGAGAATGCTCTTCCAGGAAGTAAGCTACTTTGGTCAGTCCTGAGGGCTTAGCATGTCTCTATCCTCACTAACCCCAAGTATGGGGTTCTCCTTGGAGGGGTATATCTTAAGAAGCTACCCCAGGATGAGTGGAGCTATGTATTTGTGTAAGAGCATGAGAGCAAGAGTGAGAGAGAAAAGCATGTATATGACACTGAAAAGCCAATTACTAATTGTACGACATTAAATCAGTGCCTGTTACATATCCAGTGCTTAATAAATGTAAGGCTTTACTCATACAAAGTGTAGCAATTTAGGAGTATAGGATCTGGAGTTAGATTGTCTAGAGCTGAATGCCAGCTTTATCTCCTTCTAACTCTGTGATCTAGAGCAAATTGCTCGACCTTACTGTGCCTCAATATTCTCCAGTGAAGGATGTTGCCATATCAAGAAGTGTGAGAATTAAATGAGATATAAAGAACATTTAGAACTGTGACTATGATATAATAAATGCTTAATAAAGTTAATTGTTTTTATTGTTTTCATTGTTACTAAGGCATAAAAATAGAGCTTATAAAAGAGGTATAGCTTAACTGTTAACTTGGAATAACTTTCCATTCTGGAGCCAGTATCCTCTTTTCTCTTGCACTCATCACCCATACTCTGACAGTACCCATTCCCACAGGCACCAGCAAAGGCAGGTTCTCAAGCCTGGCATGATGAAAAGGACGCCTTTGCAATGATTATCATCCTTTTCATCCTCTCTTGCATACCCCACCCCACCCCTGTCAGGTTGATCTGACACTTCAACATCAAATGGTTAGTGTCCCTGATGGGAAGCAGAGATTGGCTGGGAACATAGCTTCCATAGGCATTACTTTCCTTCTGATTTATATGGAGGGAGGCTATGCTAACTTTCACTCCTGCTCATAATTATTTTCATCTTGGCTGCAGTCAGCCTCACAGGAGAGGAGTATATAGGGTAGCCTGGCATACTACCTCTCACATTATCGAAGGTGGCAGCAAAGCTTCTTCTTCCTAGAGAAACTTTCTACTCCACCAACTACAAAAATAGTATTGCAGGTGCATATTCATGGATCTCTCCAGCAAACCCCATTTTCAGGCTCAGTCCTTGGATCAAGGGGGAAAAAAAAGAGAAGGAGGAAGAGGAAGAAGAAGAGGAGGAAAATGGGACCTAAAGGCATACACAGCACTTTGTAGCTCAGGCTGAGAGGAAAATGGATAGATAGCAGGACCCCTTATACAAAACAAGGCCAGTGGTGTGGAGTCAGGAATTGGGACAGAACAGGTCTAGTCTAGACCACTGAGCTATTCCCATGTCATTTCTCAGACTTATCACCATCTCCAACCTCTCAACTGTGCATGCTATCTCCCTCACATGCCCTACTATTATTGGCTAAATTACTACCCCCATTCATGTGTTGAAGTGTCAGCCCTCAGTATCTCAGAATGTGACTATATTTAGAGATAAGATCTTTAAAGAGGTGATTAAGTTAAAACGAGCTTGTTAGCGTAGGTTCTAATGGATGCTGACTAGTATTTCTTTAAGAAGAGGAGATTAGGATATACAGAGAAACATGTGTTATGCGCGCACACACACAAACACACACACACACACACACACACACACACAGAGGAAAGGTCATGTGAGGTCAAAAAGAGAAGATGACAAAACCAAACTTGCCAACACCTTGGTCTTGAATTTCCAGCCTCCAGAATTGTGAGATGATAAACTTCTGTTGTTTAAACAACCCATTTTCATTGTATTATAAAAGCCTGAGCAGATAGTTGAGAACTTGATAAACTCAAACTTCAAAATCTACTTGCAGGTTGAGAGTGGGAAAAGGAGAGGTCAGTCACTGGGGTGGCATGAACACTGTTCAAGACAAGTGAAATGGAACTGAGGACTTCCCTAATTCCCATGCTTTCCCAGGGTATTGTGAAAGCCTATGTGTTCATTAAAAATAAATAAATAAATAAACATGGAGTAAATTCTCATTATGTGCCAGGCACTGCTTAGCTGCCAAGATTGCAACGATCAATAAAATATTCTCCATGGTCTAGTGAGAGAAATGTTAAATTTTATTGCGCACATTTGTTTACATGCCCACATGCTGTAATTAGATGATCTGATATTTCTTTTATATTGTTATCGTCTCCTTAACCCATATTCACTCACCAAACATTACAATAGGTATATTTCAGCATGTCTAATACATGCCAAACACAGGAATGTATTTCAGGGTTCTGTGCTTTGCCCTGTCTTACTGGATATTTAATTTAATCATTGACCTGAGACAAGATGTGGAATGCATCCAAATGTCTCTGTGGACTATACTGAGCTGAGAAAAGTAGTTAGCACCCAGGGAGACAGATAAGGATTCAAAAAGATCTTAATCTCTGAGAAAAATGGTACAAGATTAATTTGATGAAATAGATTCAGAATAACATGTTGTATTTAGATAGAGAACCAGCAGATTAAATCTATGTAAAGGAGGGGGCCTAGTTTATTAGCATAAGGATAAACCTAAATCTTTCAGTTGTCCTAAATCTACTCTGCCTTCTCTTTCTGCTCATTTGCTACACTTCCCTCTTCCCATTTCTTTCCTCTGTAGTGTTCATGCTCTGAGTGATCTTCATGACCACAACTTTGACTCTCCCTTCCCACATGTGAGGTTTCTCCCTGGGCACCCTGCCTTCGATAGAAAGCTTTTCTTTTACACCTGACCCCTCTGCATGGCCCCAAGTGGAAAGCATTCATACAAGGTTTAGCCAGCACCCGGGAAGAGGGCATTAAGGACAATGGAAGGCTGAAAATCATAAGGAATAGCTAAATAAATGGAAAATGAACAAAAGTGAAAAAACTTCATTAATTGGATCAACAGAGCTAACTTCAAAATAACTCAGAGCACCACTGTGAGGATGTAAGCTATATTATTCTGGGAAGGAACCCAACAGGTGAGAGTTATAGAAAACCAAAGATGAGATTCAATTTAAGCAAAAAAAAAATTAAAATTGGATTTGATTAGCTTGCCAAGTACTGAGCTGTTATTGGAAGTACACAAGTTAAGGATGCAGGACCATCTGCAGGGTTTTGTGAAGGGGATTCTTGTATTAGGTAGTTCTGAATGACCTCTAACGTTGTTTCTAAATCTTAGATTCTCTTCTAACCTAGTTGGACTTTATTATATTTAGAGCTAGGCTGGAGTGGAAAGTGCAAGTTCCTATATATGGGCTCACTTTGCCACCTTTTCAGAGAGCAAGTGAAATTTATACTTAGCTCATATGTCAATTTTAGGCACCCACAGCTGTTGGGTAGGAAATTCAGATCTTGCTGAAGAAAAAAGGAACCCAGCTGTCTTTGACTCATCACCCTCTGGTGTTGCCGAGGTCATTGTTACCTTGCAATTAGCACTGACCTTCAAAGAAAAGCAGGTTTGTCACCTGTACTACGCTGGCTAGAACTCTCTGTGGCCAGAAAAAGGGCCAAGACTTTGAAATGTATGGAATTTGTGTGACTTAAGATAACCTTTGATCTTAGTGGGTAAGTCTGAATGACTATCACACTCTTGTTCATTCTAGCTGCTTAGTGACAAATCCTTGAGAACAGTCCCCACTGGAACTGTAGTGTACTGGTCCCCTTCAGCATAAAAGGAATGAAAATGAGGATGCAAAATCTTTCTTTATATTTTATTACATTTCATGTTTCAGCAGATGGATTTTAGACACCCTTTAACTATTGGCCAATGTCCCTGAAAATAGGGGTGGTAGCCATCTCTTACTCACACCTCTGATATTTACATGAGTAGATTAAATGGAGCAGAGAGAATGGGAAGAACTCTGGGTAGAGACTTAGAAGACCTGAGCACCAGCTCTGTCTCTTAAACATACTTCACCTTGTGGCCTGAGACACACCTTGGGTCTGAATTGATTTCTCCTGTCTTAGAATTTCCCTCAGAGGTTGTACAGCCCAGGCGGGATACCTGTCTTCTAGCCTTCTCTCACCCCTCCTTTCACCATCCTATAGAACATCCTTAGGTTTTCCTCATCTATAAAGTATATGGAAAATCATAACTTCATTTTCTCTAGATGGTTGTTTAATCAAAAAGATTGTTATCAATATTATCAATAACCATGGTTATTGACATATACAATTTTACCTAAATAAAAGGGTTTGTGATTTTAACATATTTTTTTCTAAATAATGGCAATGAAAATAGTTATTCTATATTGCCGGGCACTAGGCCAAAGGTATGATATGTTGTCTAACTTAACTTTCTCAAAAATTTCTGTGTGGGAGGTATTATTACTATTCTTCATTAATGATGAAGCAACTGCAGACCAGAGGTTAAGCACATTTCCAAAGTCACATAGCTAGCAACTATCAGAACTGAGATAGGATCTGACAACCCTCCACTGTCCAAAGAAGTGAGTGCAGGCCAAGTTTTTTAAAACACAAACACTGGTTGTAATAGTCAGGGTTGGTCCCTTTCTTATTCTTCTCACTCACTTTTGCCAAGGAATAGCTGCTGTGTTTGGTTGAAACAGCTCCTCCCCCAATCTCTGTGATCTTGGCAAGGGTGCCAGACTGAGATCTACAAAGCTGTCCTGCCATTTCATGCTGCTTCTCGTCTGTGATGATTTGGGGAATCAGCAGGACCCACACCTGTCTTTTTCCTTTCAAAGCAGTTAGCAGGAAAGTGGCAAGTGCCCCATCCCCACTTTTCCTGCTGTCAGGGGCTTGTTTTCTCACCCACGTGTTTAGAGATTTCAGAACTCCAGGGCCTTTTCCGTAACTTCAGAAGAAATTCCACAGGCAGAGATTAGAAATGGAGATGTCCGGGAGAGGGAGAGGAGAATAGACTGTATTCTCACCATGGCTTAATATTAATACCATGTCCCTGAGCAGGCGAGTATAGAGGTGAAAGCAAAATCTGTACTGAACAGCAGGTGCCAACCTTCTGTCCTTTGGGACCACTGCATTCAAGACAACTTCAATGGGTCTTAGGAGGGACATAGGGAATAAGGGGATAGTTTTGATGTTCACTAAATTTTCCCTTGGACAGCTCTTCCACATGCCTTCCAAAGCCCGGCAGCATTTGACCCTCCTTAATAAGAATATTCTCTCTGAGGGTGCCTCCCATCACCTCCTCCTCACACTGCACCCCTTGATCCGGTTTGGTTCTTCATAAACTCATTCCTAACAGTAATCCAATCTGCCCCAGAATCTGTGGCCTAAATCTATCTCCCTAAAATGCTGCTCTTATCTTCAAATGCCCTAAATCATTTCCTAATGCTTACTGGTTTAAGACCAAACTCTTTTGCCTATCACTTGAGGCCTTTCTCCATCTGGCCCCACCTGTCTTTCCAAATTGATTTTCTGCTGCCTTTCCAAGGGAATGTTTTAATTCCTGTATGTGTGGGGGAAGAAGAAGGATGGGATGTCTAAAAAAGGCTTCCCGGAGGAGCTGGCTTTGAAATGAATGTGGAAAAATAAGTGGCTTCCATCCTGCAAGAGTAGTGGGAAGACATGCAGGCCTGCCCCAACCAGGAGCAAGGACCTGCTGCATGAAAGGGGCCTCTTGCTTGCTTGGGGGTCAGGAAGTCATCCAGAGCATCACTTATATGATTGTCTCTTCCTATAGGAACTACAGGAACACAATAGATGCTCTCACATTAATACATGAATAAATGCCACAGAAATAAGGGAAGGAGAAAGGGTGAAGTAAGGGAGGTATACGGGAAGTGATTTGTGCAGTTTTAAACACAGTACCTATAGACTTAATAATACAAAATGCAGAATGCACAGCCAGACAGAATATCTTCTTACCTGGTCGAGATCAGTAGGGAAGGAATCAGAAAGCTCTGTGGGGGCTTGCATTATAAAAAACTGAGAAATACTGCAAATTAGCCAGGAAAAAAAAAAAGCCAGATGAAAGGATTAACTACTGGGAAAGTTTGAGTTCAAATCCCAGCTTCTCACTGAAACCCCAAATATTTTTCAGCTGGTGACCTTGGGAAAGTTACTTAGACTTTCTACATTTCGATTGCTTATTCAATGTGTGCTTTGCTTTTTTTTAAATCTGTGTGATGATAAATAATAGTAGGACCCACTTCTTAGGGTAGTTGCGAAAATAAAATTAAGTGATACAAATAAAGCACTTGGCATAGGATTTTTGGCACATGGTTAAGTGTTCAAATATCAATAAGCCTTAGGAGGGCATCATGTTATTATTGTTGATTGAACCAACTTTCAAGTATTGTTTAGATCTTCCTCTTGATGTGTTCACTTCTCTTTCCTCTCTATTTGCCACTGCTTCTAAGGGCTTCATCCTTCTCTTGTACCCTTTGTAGTTTCTTTTGTGCTTTTCAATTGCCTTTAAACCATTTTGTCAAGAGGTAGAGGAGGAACAACTTCTAGGAAAGGAGAATAATATCATGTTCTGTGTCTTCAAGTACCTAGCCTGCCCACTTCTAGCAAATGGGTCACATATATCCTCTGCTCTCAACTCTGGGATGGCATTTTAGTGTTATTCAAAAGAAAAGTAGTCCACCTTTTAGATTGCTCAATAAACATGGTCTTCTATTGGTACAATAGAAGCCTAATAGAATAGACACCTGAGAATAAAGCTATATGAATTAAGAATGGAAAAAAAAAAATAAAATCCTACCATTTTCAGCAACGTGGATAGATCTAGAGGGTAATATGCTGAGTGAAATAAGTCAGACAGAAAAAGATAAATACCGTGTAATTTCATTTATATGTAAAATCTAAGTAACAAAAAGAACAAACGAATCAAAACCAGACTCATAAATCTAAAGGAAAATCTGGTGACGGCCAGAGGGGAGCGGGGTTGGTGGGTTGGGAGATTGGGGTGAAGGATTAAAGAAGTACAAATTAGTAGCGGATAGGTGGTCATGGGAATGGGGAGCATGGCATAGGGAACACAGTTAGCATTAATGTAACAGCTAGGTGGAGTTCCAGAGGAGAGAAAGAGCAATTAGGGGATCATTTTATACACTATATAAATGTCTAACCAATGTATTATATACTTAAAGCTAATAATAAAATAAAATTTAAAAAAATTTTAAAAGAGTGAAAAAAAATATATTAAAATGACAAAACATCCTTGAATTCAAGTTATCTCTAGCATCACTCTATACAATGAGGCTGTTTGAAATTTGGTAAATGAGTTCTCCTTGGGCCCCTCCAAGTCCAAAAGAGTGATGTTTCTTGCCCTCTGGGTGCTCAAATCCCTTCACGAAGTCACAAATGCCCATATTCTACAAGAAAAAGCTGTGACTTGCCTCCAAATCCCAGGACTTCACTTTTTGGATCAACATTCAGTCATGTTGGCTTATAACCTTCATCAAATGCATCACTCAACACGTTTTGCTAAAGTGGGGAGCAATGGTGCCCACTCATTCCTTCACTGGACACTGAATAATCACCACCATTAGGCTCACATTCACGTGTGACAAGGCAATGCAGAAAGACCTCAACTTCTGTTTAATGAAGGCAGGCTCCATGTGGCCCAAACGGCTGTGATGCTCAAGGAATGCTTATGGCTGCACCAGCTCAGCCATTTGTCTCACCCCTTCACTGCTCACCTCCACGCAAAGTAACATTTTCCAGTATTAATTAGAAAGGTCCCTGGGAGCCTAATGGATGGAAATGGCCTCATGTGTACAAAGCAGAGAAAAATAAATAAATACGCTGCCTTGTGTGTTGAGCACTGAACAATTAATTAGTAAACCCTTGACAGACATGCCTTCAGTCTTTTCAATAATTGTGCTGAGTGGGTACACCATTTTTGTCCTTTTATAGATGGGGCAACATAGCAGGGAGAGACTAAAATTACACGATTAGGAAATGCAAGTGCTAGTGTCTCACTCACAGAAATCTACTTCTGTTTCCTACCACACAACCACTCTAGCCCTAATGATGTAGTTTGAGGGACTCTGTACCCAAATGCTGTCCCCGCATTGGCTTCATGAAGCTCAAAAAGACACCATTAGCAAGTTGTCTCTTTAGTGCAACTGCTGCCCCATTCCCATTGTATTTTGCCCAAGGCTAGCTCTGCTGTTAAATTCTTCAGGGGATCAAATGGTTAGACCTTGGCTAGTTTTCAAACATAGCAGAAGGCACCTTTAACTGCTGAGGTTAACGCTGAATCCTTAGCTTCTCACTGAGGCAGAAAACCTCAGTGCAGCCAAATCATATTTCTGTCACAGTATAAATTTAATTTTGAACACATTCAAGCCGCCCCCTCTATTTTTGGTGTCAACCTGTTACTGTAATTTAATTATCAAGGGAGGAAAATTAGGGGGTGGGATTCAGAGAAAAAAGAAAGCGCCTCCCAACTGTGGTTCCACTAAGAAAAGGCTTCCTGCAAACCATGTACAGACACCCTGTCTTTTCTCTGTGAGGACACTTCCACACTTCCTCAGTCATCTCTCCCAACTTGCCCAACACAAGCAAGTTTACACACCTGGATGGCCAAGATGGCTCGAGTAAACCCCAAACGGATTCCCTTTTATCTTCCACATCATCAACTCCTTTCTTCTTTGAGAATATTTATGACCAGGGAGGATATAAGAGGTAGAGAGACGCCAGCTGGAATTGTGGGTTCAGGTGCAGTTTTTTGCTCTGGCTGTTAGAGAAATCCTATTTTGACTTGAAACCTGCCTAAATTTTCCTTGGAATTGATCGTGAGAGAACACATATGAACCCCTACCACGCATCCTTAAAAGTCATATTTCTCATTACTTCCTTCTTTGAGGAAGCCGGCTGGCCAAAGGCCTCCACCTCACCAGGCCTCTCTGCTCTTCAGCTCCTAAATTAACTAACCTTCCTTTTCTGCCTTCTTCATGAACCCCTTGCTGTTCTCCAAAGTGTTAGATGACAGCTGTGTACACCCAGGAAAATAGCTTTCTGGCTTTACTGTGATATTGCTTTAGGATGGTCTGTGCTCCAGTCTGTAGCGTCAGTGTGTGGGGAATTTGACAATATGCATTCTGACGAACAGAATCAGTCCTTAGCCATGCAGAGCCTTTTTTTTCTCATGAATTCTTGTTCATCCACTGATATTCTCAGTTGCAAGGGCTTAGGTGTGGTCGTTTGTATTATGCATTATGAAAGGAACAGAGGAAAAAAGGGACAGAGAAATAATGGAAGAAATCCAGACAAATCGTTCACAGCAGATAGATCTCAAATAATTGCAACTCAGTAACATTTTTAATAAAAAGAATATATCTAAGAATGACTTCATCTGTTGATATCTTCACTTAATCATTCAGGCTTTCAATTAATAAATGAACACTTACAGGCCACCGTTTAGATGTCAGGCACTGTGCTGCGTGGGGGAATACAGCAGTGACGATTTCCATCAAGTTTGCACTCCTGTGACACATATACATTTACAATAGGGTATTGCATGCTATGCTGAGTCCAAGATTTCTGCCATCACCCAATGAGCATCAAGAAAGTCTTCCACAAGGAAGCCAGGTCCACACTGAAGCCAGAAAGATCAGTATAAGTAGGCCAGGTGAAGAGTGCACATGTGTTTGTATGTGTGCCTGTGCATGTGTACAAGTGGGTGTGAGAATAGGTGTGGGGGGGCATAATTATATGCATCCTCCTGCTTGAAGTGGGAGCTGGAGAAAAGGAGTAAGAAATGTGTGTAGAAGCAAAGAATATGTAGAGGAAAAGAATATGTACGCGAAGACAGGAAACAAGATAAGCAGTGGCCAGATTATGCAACACTTTATAAGCTATAGCTTGTAAAAAAAAAAAGTGTTTTCTTCTAACAGATACTTGAGGAATACATGAGGGAATGGGGGAAGAGTGGTAAACAAGGAATGACATACTTTGATGTGTGTTTTTTAAAACAATACACTAACTGCAGAGAGTGGCATGGATTAGAAGTAGATTAGCTAGAGGGAGGGAGATCTTTTTGGAGATTGTTAATGTTAATCTGCCAATAAATGAGAATGTTTTGGACTAGGATTGGAGCAATGGAGGAAGAGAAGAAGAAAAATATATAGACATATATCTCCTATATATATGTATGTCATGGATAGATTTCATATATATATAAATTATATATATATCATATATATATTATAGATGATATAGCTATAGATGTATATCAGAGTAATTAGGATTTAACAGGATTTTGACTGATAGGATTGATTGGGTATGGAAAGTAAGGGAAAAGAAATAGCCATGGATGACTCCCAGGTTTCTGGATGCTATTTTCTAAGAAAGAAATCAAAGGAGGAACAGAAAAGGAAAACAAATTAATTAGAACTAAGTATATTGAGCTTGAAGTATCCATGGAGCAACTAGAGGACAAGTCCTTTAGACAGTTGGATATATAGATCTAGAACTCCAGAGATGCAGGCTAGAGGCAGAGGTATGCTGGTAAATGTTTAGCAACTGGCTCGCTGAAAGAACAAAAATCCTGCTTTTAAGTGCTGGCCTATTTTCGTGGTGTACATCCTCCAATCATGGCTGATTTCAAGCTACCAATGTAGTAACTGAGTATGGCATTGAGAAGTGATGGAACAGATGGGTCTTGTGAGTCCACTGTAGTACACCACTAGTTGAAGGTCATTTGGGGATTCTTAGCACTGGGAGCAAACTGAGAGTGCGGGAGTAGATAAGACCTGCAGGCAGAAAGTTTAGACTGGGAGGGAGGGGAAATAGTCAAACTCATTTAAGAAGACTGAGTCACATATAATCAGAAGGCCACCTAAGAAGGAGCGTACAAAGGGGGTTGAGACTGAGTAGCAAGAGGTTAGTAAGAAGTTATATTTATTGAGCACTTATTCCCTGCCAAGAATCTTATGAATGTTACTTCCTTTAATCCAAATTCAATTACAGAAGGTTCGTGTTTTTGTCATCTTTATTTTATAGATGAGGAACTGAGGCACAGAGAGGTTAAGTAACTTGCATGAAGTCACACAGGTAGCAATTGGCAGAGCCAGGCTTTGAACCCTAGCAGGCTAAATTGGAGCCTGCACCGTTCAAATCCATTTTATACCAAGGGAGTATGAAAAGCAACTTTAAAGATCAAAGAAATGCAACAGTCACAAAATTACAAAGCGCTAGTGAAAGAAAGGTCTTAGAAATCATACTCTCATTTCAAAATGAGGAAACAGAAGACCAGCCCTGAATTTCAGATGATCTGAAAAAGAATCTCTCTTCTCTCAGTGCCTCTCCACCTATTGTTGTAAAGAGAATAATAATCAAATTTTTAAGAATTCAAATAAATTGTCTTTAAAGGGAAAAAAATGTCACTGCTCAAGAGCTGGTTAAAACCCCCAATTCTGGATGGAAGTCAGTCAGCAGATTTGATTGATCCCTATTCCTCGCATGTACTCCCTCATTTGGCTGGTAGACTGGGGCCCCTGGAGGAATTACATCACCAGTTCTATACTCTGTTATTTTACATCTCTTTATAGGCTTGATTCTGATTTATTTTTACAACATTCCCCACGTATGCATTTTGTCTTCTACAACATTGTTTTCTCCATGTCAAAGCAGCAGTTTAACAGGGGCTCTCATGTTTCTTTGATCTTGCATTCTAGTAAGCACTTAATAAGGGTTTATTGAATCAACAAAGGTTTCACCCACCTCAGAAGGATGGTCACAGATGGCTTCATCTCATTCCTACCAAAAATACAGTGGCTGCTAGATTGGACTCTGAAGGAGAGTGGCAGCTGCTCAGTGAAGCAGCGCCGTCCTGACCATGTAGAGTGGAAGTGGAGAATTTAGTCTCTATAAAGTCCAAGGTGGGAGATAAGGGTCAGGGCCAAGTCAAGGAAAAGCCTCCCTACCTGAAAGCTGTGAGTCAGTCTCTGTCATTTTCTCCCTCTCCCCACTCAGAAGCCTCACCTACCATAGACACCACATTTCTGAACAAAGTACATCCAATGATGTCTGCATACTCTAGAATGGTAGACACATTTACTCTAAGCTTTTCTAAATTAGCTGAGAATGGTACACAAGACTGCCTAGTGATAGACAGCTTCATAATGTTTAGACAGCCTGCCAAGTGGAAGCCTTTTTTACAAAGTAACTTGCAAATTAGGACACAGTAATGGCTCAATAGTCACCTGCTTCAAATGGGCCCTGTAGCCAAGCAGGTGAGTCAAATCCCTGACAGCCTGTGGGAGTTACTCCTCTAACAAAGAAGGTGTCAATATGCTCACCTGAAAAGGGGTTATGCAGAGGGAAGGCAGCCTGCTCTCTGCTCTCCTAAAGGATGTGTTATACTGAGAGACAAGGTTTTTGAATTTGTCACACTCTGGAGATGCCAGCCTGAGGGCTGGCCTGAAGATGACTGTGAGAATCAGTAACCCCTTTGGTTCCTGGCTTGCTATATGTACTCAAATGATTTATTTAGAGACTTTGTAAAACTAAGAGGAGAGCATTGTACCTACTTTGTGCCAGGTCAATACCTTTGAAATTTTTCCAAAAATGCAAATGTTCAAGCTCCTTGGAAGGAGACAGTATATGCGGAGGCAAGTAAGAAGCAGTAGTTCATATTCGACAGCCTGAAAATGACTGATCATTAAATTTCAAAGTAGCTAGTCAATTAAAGAGTAGCATCATATCCTAATGCCCATTCTATCCAACACTCAGATGGCTACTTTCCTGCCTCTTATACTCTACTCTTGCATGAATAAGCCATGGCATTCCTTCTCTTGTCCTCTGCTAATAGACTTCAATGTCTAGAACTTTGGATCTAACATCAGAAGGCATCAGGCGCATCATATGAAAAGAAAGCTGAGGAAATGCAACTTGCCCTCAGGGGTCCAGTAGCTAACACCTTGCCCACATTCTTACCCAATGGCATTTGGGGGTCTGTACAGTGCAGGTTTTGAGGTGTTCACCTAGTGGCCCATTCTTCCTTTCCTGTTCCATTTTGTTCTCTGCGTATCTATGGCCATAGCATTTTAATGTCGTGAGAGAATATTTAAAGAACTAAAAAATAAATTCCACTTAATAGCAGTCTCCTCTTGAAGATGTAAATATTCATTAACATATCAACTCTTCCAGTCCCATCACAAATAGAACTGCCAATGACACCCCTGCTGCCTTAGGCATTGTTGTAATAAATTAGGAGCAGGGGAGTGGAAGGGGATATTTTTAACTTTAGAATTTTTTTTCAAAAGCCATTTTGAAATATCCTGCTGGGAATGGAGCTGGAAAGAAGCTGTTTTTTAGAAACTGAGAATACTTCAAACGGAGTTGTAGATCAGATTTGAAATGGTGATTGAGACAAGGTGATCATATCTTACACTTCCATAACACAGGCCTCTTGGAGGATACTCGGAAAAACAAAATCTGATCCCAGCTGGCCCAGTGTGAAAATGTGTGTCCACCTTCTCAGCAAAAGGGGCTCAGCCTGAAGAAGACAGACAACTTTTTTGTATAACTCTGGAAGGTTGACAGGACAAGGTAGAGCCCTGAATGTTCCTCTGAGTTTATTTTCACAATCACTGGGGAATCTTTATACAGAGAAGCAGCTATTATATGGCTTCTCAACTGGCGTAGCCACAATTGCATTATCTGGGCATAAGTCCTTGATAAATATGTTTCCTTGATTTAGTTGTTATTTATTATTCAATAACTGTCCTATTAAACTTAAATGAATGGGGTATTTGGGAGACATCCATGAATGCTTCTTCCACTTGTTTCTGTTGAGGGAATTCTCCCAGATCTTTAATAACACTGGGCTTGCAGGTGATACTGCAGCCGTTGTGCTTCACTTGGGGTCTTGGTCGGGAGTCTCTCACAGCTGTAAACAGAGAGTTGGGAGACTGCTGGCCTTTGAACACAAGCCATCAATCACTCTGCTGAACTTTCCTGGCCCTGGCTCTGCTCCTCCCTTCCTGCACCCACTCCTCAGGGAGTGCCTTGAAAGATTACAGCTCAGAAGCGGAAAAGGTGAGAGAATGAGAAGGGATTAGAGAGAAAATAGATTCATGAGAAGACAGATAACAGAGTTGTTGGGGCTCTGTTAATTAAAAAGCAGCAATTTGTCTGAATTCTAAATGTGAAGAACCTCCTGGGAGGTATTAGCCAGGCTTCCTATGAGACATGAACGTGCTCAGTTTCCAAGTTGTAACATGCTACAGCAGGGGACTGTGGAAGGGTTCCTGCCCGAAATGTCCTTGTTCAGAGACCTACACACTCTGGATGGACCACGGGGTCACTGCTCCCCACACTCCGGTCCCCACCCCCAGATACGCCATCACAAGCCTCGACGTCTAGGCTTCTGAAAAAAGTTATGACTCTCCTCCCCAAATAGAATGTCCTGCTAACTCAATAAGGGATGTCAACTACTATACTAACATTAACAATAATATTGAGAACTTATTCCAGACCGGGCACTGTTCTAGGTGCTTGGCATAATTAACTCATTTTAATTCTTGCAACAATTCTATGAAGCAAATACTTTTATTTATCCTATTTTATCAGAGAAGAAATGAAGATACAGACAAGCATACTAAAACTCCATCAATTAATAAAAGGTGAAAGTAAGTTTCAAATGTAAGCAGAATGATGGAGAGGTACTCTTGTTAACAATATTGAACTCCATTGACCATCATGAGGACTATTTATGTTTATGAGAGATTTCTAAAATCTCATAAAAGAAAGCAGCCAGCACATATCACTTAGAGCCAGAAACCAAACACTCTACAGAAGGCAAAAAGTGCCTGCTGAATAAAGAATATTTCTCAGTTTAGTTCAGGTTAATTAATCTTGTGACTTTTTGTTCCCTTCAGGCAAAGTGAAAGTCCCTCATTGTCTATGGAATTTCCATATTTGGGGGGAAAAAACACATTTTTCTTATGGGCTCATGGTTTCTACCAACACGATATCCCAGAATAAAGAATTATATAGTAGTAAGAAATATAGCTGGTACTAAGAGAAACTGCTATTATGCACAAAGGGACACTGTAATTTAAGATTAGGGCAAGGGACTCTGTCTTCTGGATTACTCTAGACCCTGGCCCTTTGCGATTGTATAGAACATGTTTCCTGGGATGTCTAACATGCATAATATGCGTTTTGACCATGAAGTGGCAAATAAGCTAGTAATGTTAACAAAACTAATATGTGTAAAAGTCTATGTGATCTTACTTTATAAAATCTCATTAACAGATAAATATTCCCCATTGATTCAGTTTTCATAGCTTTATTAAACATTAATATTTATACAAAATTATTTATTTAAAATCTACTATGTGGCAGATTTTACTTTGAGAGTGATGGATACAACAGTGAGTAACAGATAAAAATTGCTGCCCTAATCAGGCTTACAATCTAGGCTTTCCTTTACATATTGAGCTACTCATGACTATAACATTGGATTCTGTGTGATTTCCAAATCTCCGAGACTATTAGTTATGTAGAGTAGAACTTATCCACAAAGGAGAAACCATGACCATAATTTAGACACAACTGCCTCAGATCACCTGTTGCTTTGGAAGGCTCAGCAGTAAGTAAACATGTTATCAGGGGAGCTAGTGTAGGAGACATTGAGCAAGCTGGGTCTCATGCTGGGCAGCCTGGGGAAGTTGTAAGGACTCTGGACTTGGAATCAGAATATCTGGACATGCCTGGCCTGCCACACACTGAGCGCAGGACCCTCAGCAAGCCACTTATAGTGTCCTTGCCTGTAAAATGAGGGAGAATCACACCTGCACTATTTATTCGAAAGGGTTGTATAAGCTCAAAGCAAAACAAAACAAAATGAAGATGGACTGTAGATATGCTCTGAATCTATGAACTAGCATGTAAATGTAACGTGTGTTGATATAATTAAAATAATGTATAAACTGAGAAGAACGTAGATGGTCTTATAACCCAGCTGCTTCTTTCACAACATGCAGGGCAAAGCCATCCCAAGAGTACTTCCCTCTTGTCCTTTGCTCTCCCTCTGTGTGAGCTCTTTGATGTGTCAGCTTAGAGAGGCTGAACTCTGGCTCCCAGAGTTCTCTTTCTAGTATATTTCTAGTTTTCTGGGCTACAAAGGGTGTTCTCTCTGGAGAACTGGAGGGCAGATGGGAGGCAGCTGGGGTTTAGTAGCACACATACATACATCTTCTCTTTCAGTTATTCAATCACACACTAACCTAGGTGCCACTGTAGAAAGATTTCGCAGATGTGTTTGAAGTCTCCAATCCATGACTTTAAGGGAGATTGCTTAAATAGGCCTGACTTAACCAGTCAGAAGTCTATAAAAGAAGGCTTAGGGCTTCCTTGAGGGAGACTCCACCCCTGGATCAACAACCATTCTCCCTTCTCGCTAGGCCTTCCTTCCTGATTGCTGTCTTTGGTCAACAAGCTTTAGCTCATGCCAGTGGGACTCTAGCCTACTAATGACTTTTCCTTCATAGCTGCCTACTCTAAGCACTTTGAACTTGTTTAGCCAGAATCCACCATTGGATAAGCCATTCCTTGCAAAGTCCATGTATATACATATACATCTCCCCTTAGTCCTGTTGCTCTAGTGAATACTGACTGAGACACAATTCTTGACTCCTTGTCCAGTGATTTTCTTGTAATAATAACTTTACTCACACCCATGGGTATTCTTAGACTTACAGGAAAATTGGCTTCAGTAAATCTGGAAGATACAAGCCTCTAGTACATCACATGATAGGGGAATGGGTTGAACAACTAAGCCCATTTTTACATAAAAATTAATAACTCATAACAAATCAAAGCCCAATGATGACTTGCTTAGAAAATTTTACCACTCAGGACCATTCCCTAAGCTCATGATTTCTTGAGTACAGTGCCATCTCCTTACCTTCTTAGGGTTTTCATTATAAAATTATGTGGTCTACAAGCTTTTTTTTTTCCAGTACAGTTCGTCCTGAGCAATCAAGATAGATGGCCAGCTCAGGTAAGTTTGTGCAACAATCTCAGCGAGAGAAATGCTAAATCAATCTATTGGGGAAATATTAATGCTCTCATTAGGAGGCTTAATTATTCACATCAGCCTCTGGTTCTTTCCACGACATTAATTCCACTTCTGACTTCAGAGCAATTGCTCTTCTCAAACTTGCAAGGCACACCCAACAGGTGCTCTCAGTTCCCAGAAGGTTAAAATATTTTGCATAAAGCCAGAAGAGATTAGTCTCTAAACCAACCTTTCCTCCTCTTCTTACACACACACACACACACACACACACACACACATGTTCAGAGGCATACATCATAGCTTATTTCCTCTGGATATTCAGATTAAATCCCATCATTTTTCCATGCACACTCAGATTTACAGTCTCATCTTTTTCCCATTCAAAATAGTAGCAATGGAAACAAACCCACATGTATTCGTTTCTATGTACCAAGTATTTTTTTAAATGCTTAAATATATCAATCAACTTATGTCCAGCCTCTACGAGATAGTACTATTTTATTGTCCATACTTTATCAATAAGGAAACTGAGACATAGACAATTAGCATCTTGCCTACAGTCACATACCTAAAGAAGGGGGAGTTAGGTTTTGAATCCAGGTAGTCCCACTCTGAAGCCCACATTTTTGATCTTTATGGTAAACTGCTGCTTCCTATTCAAGATACTTACTGTGACATGATTCTCTTCAATATACCTTGCCATAAGATTTTGCTTTTTTGTAATTTGTAATTTGTTTTAAATCTCTAAATGACCATTTGAGAAGAAGGCATTAAAGTTACATAGGATGAAGTAGGCAAGATCTATCATTCTGAGTTTTTATTATAAGCCTCCCCTCAAAATCATTACACAAAACTGAAATTTATTTTTATGCAATGAAAGGCCCTTCAGCATCCTCACATTGACACATTATACAACACAAATTTCAAGTCATCTACAAGGTTACTGCCCACCCACCTGAGAGCTTTCCAAATGAATAGTTCTACCACAGGCACTCCAGTGTCAGAAGTAAATACACCCCAACAGCTTTTTGTCCTGTACCTGTCTTTCTCCTGAACTCTGCCTCACCTTACAGTCATCAGAAGGAAAGAAACCCCCTGGGAACACAAAGTAGAGCTTCATTTGAATTTGTGGGGATTTCAGTTCCGGCTAAACCTTCAGGTTCTTACCTTCAGGAGACATCATAGACAGAAATGTAGTTTTTGTACCAAGGCAGTTTTGCCCCTTTGAATAAACTAAAATAAAAAAAAAAACCTATTTGGAAGAGCAGTACATTAATTAAAAACACTATTTCAAGTAAACTAAGAGTTTCAGAGCATTGGAGATCTATATGCAGAAAAAATAGTGATGAGTTTCAACTATGTGAAGAGCTCTTCAACCTAAATTAAAATAAATAAAGTGAAACAGGGCAGCATTATAGAAGAATCTTTTGAGGTCATTTTTTTCATTCAGTAAATATATACTATAAACATGAGAACAGAGCTAGTAACTACATTTGATGAATAAGACTGGAAATGCCTGTGTCCTCATAAAACTTACATTTTTGTAGACTCCTAGGAAACAGACTGTGAAACCATTTACAAGAGAGTGAACATCTAAATGCATTCCTGGTTTACTGGAATCTGCCCTCTTTTGGAGGCCTGGTATCCCTTTTTTGTTTGTTTGTTAATAGCACCCTGATATTTCCTTTGGAGAGCACTCTCTATATCCACATCAGTTTATGTGGTCCTGGAGGCTGACATGTGGCCCAGGCTCAGCCCATGAAATCATCCTGTGCCCCTGGGATAGCAATTGTTTTAGAAATAAGCAGGTGACAAAACTCATGCAATAAGTAAGTGCCAGCCCCACCTGCGATCTTGACTCCTAGATTTTCCAAACTGTTGAAAATAAGCCATGAGCTGCTGGAGACCACCACCTAGAGAAACCTGCCCCAGAACAAAGGCAGCACAGTGGAAAGCAGAGCCCAGCAGCACATGGATAGATTAAATCCTAATTACCCTGTATGAACCCCTGAAACCTGTTATACCTTAACTCAGATCTGCTTCAGATCTGGATTTTTGAGATACATAAATTAAATGCCCTCACTGTTTTTTTTTTTTTCCTTACTCCAGTTTGAGTTGAGATTGTATCCTTTGCACCAAAACAGGTCTTAACTAAGTACTGTTAAGAATTTCACTCATTTTCAGCTGGCATTTTAAAAGCAACATGTCATTCTGCTATGTTTAAGAGACATTGATGTTGGGCCAGGCATATCTAGGTGGGTCTCCAAGTCCTATGACTTATCAGATCTTGGACCCTGGTTCCTCTGTTCTAACACTCTTAACTGATAATAATATCAGAGCCTTCTTTATAGGTTTATTGACTGATCCAATGAGATTATGTATGGAAAATGCTTGGCACAGTGCCTAGCACATGGTAAGCACTCAAATAAATGGTGATTATGATTATGATGACAATAGTTATTATCATAATCATCATCATAAATGTTAAAATCCTTTCCTTGGCTCCATGCCTTCCCCTCCAGTAACTGTCCTGTTTCCCGGCTCTCCTCCACATTAAAAATCTTTTTAAAAATCACGTATGCTCTCTGCTTTTCACTTTCCACTTTCCACTTTTTATCCCCTGACTTCCGTTCACTCCAATCAGGTTTTGTTCCCATTATGCTATTGAAATTGCTTTTGTCAAGGTCATCTATGAACTCTATCTTGCCAAAAACAATGATTAAAATTTCTCTCCCTTCACTTCAGTAGCATTTATCACAGTGGACACATTCTTTCTTCTGAAGCGTTTTCCTCACTTGGCTTCTGGGAAGCTGCTCACTTGGCTCTTCCTCTACCTTTCTCTATACCTTTTCTCTCAGTCTTTGCTGGCTCTTCCTTTTTTTCTGATCAGCTCTTTCTGCACTCACTCCTGGATCTTCTCATTTAGTTCACAGCTAGGAAAAGCTCTTATCCATTAATGGTTTTGAAATGGTGCCTCCAGTCCCAGACTCTCCCTCAAGTCTGTTCCTCTAACCAACCACATGACAGAGTCACTTGGGTGTCTAGTCTACTAAGGCTCTAAAATAAACATACTATGAACAAAACTGACCTGTTGATTTCACCATCCATCTCCTTCCAAAACTCTTCTCCTTTTTATGGGGTCTCTATTTTTGTAAACGGCATTGCCATTCCTACTCTCAGGCCAAAACCCTAGAGGTCATCTTTGTTCCTCTCTTTCTCACCACCACATCCAATTTACCGGCAAGTACAGGCTCTGACTTAAATTTATTCTGAATCTGATTCCATCCTATCTTCTTAACCCATTCCACATGAGTGCAAGCACAGGACCACTACAGCAGCCCCTGCTAACCCCCAGGTCTCATGTTTGCCTCTTAACTAACAAATCAGATCATGCTTCTGCCACTCCAAAATACCCAGTGGTTTCCCACTATTTCTATGAAAAAAATCAAACTTAAAAATATCCCATGAGACCCTGTCGCATGTGGCATTTGCATGCTGTTCTGACCATCAGTGTATACTTCTTCTATCGGTCTGCCCAAGCCTTGCTGTGCCCCAGTCACACTGGACATGTTCCAGATGCCCTTACACACACCACCCTGGTTTCTGCCTCACAGCGTTCATGGTTTTTCCTTCTGCCTGGAACACTGACCTCCCAGGTCTTCTCCTCACTGGCTTTTCATTGTTTAGTTCTTTGCTCAAATGTTACCTCCCAGAGAGGACTTACCTGACTATGCCACCCAAAGGACCCTCCTTCCCATCCCCATTCATTCTCTCCTGCATTCTGCCTTATTTTCTTCAGATTACTTATTTATTATAAGTACTATCACATAAGCATAGATGAAAGATAAACAGAGATTTATAGTAATAGGCAAGGACTATTCTGATCATTCAGCCACAGGGGAATACCTGAATCTTCTCTCTACTCATAATACCTTGGAAAGTCCAACTGTCTTCTTTCAGTCTACTCTGGAAAGTTGGACTTAAGAAAAATACTTCCAAGTAGTGACTTACCGCCTGAGTAAACTGCCTTTACTATAAAAGAAATAATTATTTTTAAAAACTTGGCATTTAAATGATTCAATAAACCCAACTAATATAGATTAGGGGGAAAAAAGTTGGGAGGTGAAGGGTTGCAGGAAATGAGTTATAGATAACTTTCATGCTATATTTGATATTTACTAAAAAAGTCATCTGTCATCTGTGGTCATTCCTGAACATCTGATATATAATTAATTGTAATTTCATTAACTACCTCATGCCCTAATAGAAAAAAAAATAGGCATAGTGAACATGAGTACAGAATGATTAGCTGCATAAACATCTAAATCAATTCCTGTTTAGAGTCCCTGGGGAATTAGAAATCAATACAGTAAGCCAGATCAATGTAAAAACTCTCTCAAGATTTAATAAATCTCTAACAGTAGAGAAAATGACTCTTTCTAGGAAAATAGAAATCATCCAGGACACATAAAAAAATAAATCTACTACAAAATTAACTGGTAATTTTAAGGATCCTCCAAACAGTAAATGTCTGGGGAACATGTCTGTTCTTACAGGTTAGAGCAATATTCCTTTACACTTAGTATAATTGGACTTTATCCTGCATCCAAGATGTGATTACCTGATTACTTCAGCCTGATTCTGATCACACCTTATCTCCGCCAAGCCCTTAAGTATGTGCAGTATTTAGAAGATTCTATATTAATTTTTAATTGTTATATATGGCTTAGTAAGTGTGAAATCTCATTCATGGACATTGTTTTTTTTTTTTTTTTTTTTTTTTTTTTTTTTTTATAAAACAGATTGACAACTTCTCTAGGGAAGTAACATTAGGTCTCTCACTCTTTTATGCTCTGCCTTTAATTTTACTTGACCAGGTTTCTGTACCCTGTATAGGTAGCCAGAATTGTACAGCAAGTACTTGTCTCCAGATCTGAAGAGAATTCTCCTCACATAAACTCTGTCACCAGGAGGGGCAATGTAGATTATAGGTTGGCATGGAGTTTGACTCAGAATTGTACGAGAACAAAGCTCGCTAGATTCTATGTAAACCCACCTAATTTCTTCTGCTGGTTACTCTGTTTCTGGCTAGACTGCTTCTCTATCCTTTCTCCCTTGTTCTGTGTCCTTAGAGATTGACCTCTATAGACATCATCAGCCAGGCTTCATCCTCATCAACTTCAGGTTGGGTTTGGACAAGCTCCTGGCAGGAGATGGGAGGTGAGAGAAAAGAGGAGTGAAGGGCCTATGGTCTAGCTCCTGGTGGATTATCCCTCTTTCAAACCTACAGCCTATACCGGTACTTTACCATCACATGTTTGCTTCCTGAACTCTGCTCACATCTCTGTCATAGTCCCTCTCATCTTCACGTGTACAATGAAAGTAAATTCACTAAGTAGAAATGTGTTAAACTCTTCTAATGTATGTGACAATGTTCTAAATATTTGTAATAGACAAAACTAATAAAACACCCTACTTTCTCTAATACTACATGTCTACTTCCATTATAGCCTATCAAAGTATACTTTATTTTGGCTGATTTATTATCTGCATTTCTCACTAGACTGGACATATCTGGAGTGCTAGAATCACGTTTGTTTTACTCATGTGTATACCCAGCACCTAGCTAGTCTCTGACTCAAACCTTGATTACATTTCTGAATATTCTCAAAGAATATTAAGCTGAGTAGTAAGTCTGGGTAAATAATTAACTATAATATAATGTGATAAATGTTTAAATGTAGCATGATTGAATTCCTCAATACGTAGAGGAGGAAGAGCTTGATTCTGACTTCGTCAGGTGATATGAGGACATAAGAAAAGAGACCTTTGATAGGTGGTGCCACATGGCATGAGATTTAAAGGGTGGATAGAAACTTCTCAGAAAGAAATGAGGTAAAGGGAGAGCATTCCAGATGGAGGGACAGCTGGAAGAGGAGCATCAAACATGCAGAGGATCGCGATGTGTTGGGGCGGTGGCGAGCATCCTGATATAGCTGATATACTGAAACATGGGGATTGTGAGGGAGAGCAGAAGCAAGTGAGACAGGAAAGCTATATTCTATGCAGAATGTAGTGTAACACGGGGTAAGTTAGAGAATCTCTTCTTGCCTCAGTTCTATCTTATGGTAAAATTCCTAGGGCCTTCCCATTTCAGTAGAAAGAAAAACATCCCCCTCCCACCATGACAGCATCTCGAGGGGATGTTCAATCTCAGAGGTTACTGGCATTCACTGGTAATCGCACCACCACACCCTCCTCTACCTCAGTTGTGCTTCTCTTCTATGCTTCTTATTGTCTACCGGTAGGGGGCAGCATAATGCTCATTTCTACTTTTGCCTAAGTTAATGTCGACTGCTGAGAGTCTTCCTATAATCTAAGTAATTAAAGATAATTTTTTTTTAAATGGCAGGATATCTTTACATTCAATATACAGAAGTCACAATTGTGCTTCAGGAGACCCTGAAGGAAGCCCGGGTATTTAAAGGTACCAACAGAGTTGTCTTCACTTTGGCTGCAGCCACCCTGACCTAGGTCACCTCCCCTGGGGCCATGGCTGAACCAGGAATGAGAGTGCCAGGGAAAGCTCATTTGCTGTGAGCATCAGGCCTATGGTAATTTTGCAAGGACCTGTATCATTTTTCATTGAAACTAACCAAATTTTCCTATAGGACTACCCTGTGGATTTCTAGACCAATGACTCAATGGTAAGAAGTACTAGTTTTATGTTGTATCATTCAGATCCATGCAGTTATATCATAGATTGATATTATGAACCTGTCAGAATTTGTATTGCCACCTTGACAACTGATAAAAGACACCTCAAACATGTCTGGGACCCGAGCCTTGGTACTCAACGGATCCGCTGATTCTTAAAGGTAATAGATCTCAAAGTGTTACCCATAGATCTTTAAGGGTCTCCAAGATTTTTCAGGGTGTCTGTGAGGTCAGAACTATTTTCGTAACAATATTGAGACACTGTTTACCTTTTTATTGCAGTTGCTATTTGCACTGAAGGCACAAAAGCAATTGTGTATAAAACTGTCAGTACCTTAGCACAAATCAAAGTCTTGGCAGCTCATTCATACTTGTCATTGTGTTCTTCACCACTACACACTTACAGTAAAACCCGCAGCCAGTTTCACTTAAAAAGTGAAAAAATAATATATTTTTTAGTAACTCTTGAGCACTAATGTTTTTAATATTTTGTGTGATGAAATGTGAAGTTCACATGAACATTTTCACTGCACACTGAAGTATTATGGTAATCTCAAAGAAAAGCACTGTGTTTGAGTCACAAGCTGGACTATGCTGTTTTCATGGAGCATGGTATTTACTTGAAAGAATGACAGACAATCTATGGTTATTTAGACTTGAGTACTTGACAGTCATTTTCTCAAAAGCAAATGAAATAAGCCAGTCACTTTTTGGAAAACTGCCAGTATCTGTGGTCAATGCTAAAATTTGAGCTTTCAGGTAAAAATTAGAATTTTAGAAAACTTCTGTCAGTATCATTGTCTTTACAGCTTCTAAGACTCAGACTTTTCTGATGATATTTGTGGAGATATTCACAGTGAAGAGACATAATTTTGAATCCTAGATTTGCCATCAACTATCTATAAAATCTCTGTTAAACCATTTCTCTCTAGGCCTCATATTCTAAACTTTTTTTAAAAAAGTGAATTAGGATAATTAAGATAGGACTATTCTCGCTTCTACTTTCCTCTCCTCTCCTATTCTCCCCTCTCCTGCCCTCTCCTATCCTTTCTTCCTTCTTCTCTCCTACTCAAGATTTATAGCTTCTAAGAATAAAGAAAGAATACTTACTACTGGGGTAAAGAGAGAGTCCACAAGGCTGTTTCTCTCCCTCATTAGCACTGGGCACTGTATCATCAGAGTCTGAAAACAAAAGATTCTGACATATCACAATAGCCACTTGTGGTTACATATAGCCACATGTAGAACAGCAGTCCTGTTCTTTCGAAATACAACTTAGCACCTGTGTGCAGGTTTGCGCTCAGACCTGTCTGCCCCATGTTCAGGCAAAGTTACCCCGAAGGATGAATGGGGATTCTAGGTGAAAGCCAGGTGTGGAGAGGAGGATGCAGTCATCATGCCTTAGCTTTGCCAGTTCCACTATGCGAAGACACCTGCAGCCATCCTATGGTGCAGTTTGACTGGAACTGCCAGATGAGAAAAACAGGCATCCTGCTGTGGAGGAAGCCTCTCCATTTAAGACTCAGAGTTCACTTAAGGGGTACTAATAAAGCCTTGCAAGATTTTTAAAAGCACACCTTTTAAAAGGTCCCCCATGGAGGCATGGAAATCTGCACACAGCAGTCCTTTGCTAAATGCTTATTGACTGGGAGACGGGCTAATTGCAGAGATGGTAGTCATGGCACACTCTGCCTGTGTCTAAGTTTGTGTTAGCCAGAGGGACCACTGCCTCCAGAAGTTGCTTATGCCATGCTAGCCCTCCTCGACAAGGTCAGTTTTGCCACCACCTATCTTTCGCTGTGGCTGAATTCCCTTAAAGTATGTTTGAGAGGAACATGGCTGAGGAAAGAGAAGAGGAAGATATTCTTTCTTGGGGCTAGTTTCTTTGGTTGATTTGCTACAAGGAAATTGTCCTTTTGTATTAATTTATTCTGTTTAAAATTGTCTAAGTCTTCAAAAAACTAGGGAATTCTTGGCAGTGTCCAAAGCATTCTATTACATCATCTTCCTTCCCTTTAGAGTCTGAAAAACCAGCAACCACAAAGAACAAATCACAAGGTGGATGTGCTTTGCTTCCGTATATCTAGATATGGGAGAAGAAAGGAAGAGGGAAGTGGGTGGGGATGGGGAGTGGGCAGGGATAGGGATAGTCCTAGAAACAGAAAGAAAAAACATCCGTGTGGGACTAAATTGTATTCAACATAACAAACTATCATTTTGAAATGAATGTTCCAATTGAGTTTTGATGTAAACACTAATATTCCCTCCACTCTGCTATTCTCTTCTCAGGCAATCTCATGTATATTTCACTATGTGTCCTACCTACTATTACATTCATACATCAAAGGATCTGAGGACAAGAAACCCGATTTTGAAAACATTATTCTTTTAAAGATTTATCCTCTCATCTTGACCACCTCCTTAGCTGGAAGGGAGAGGTTCTCCATAAATTATTTTAATGTGCTGTGAAAAAAGGATCTTCTCACCTCTTCTTCCAAAATTTTTTTCTGTTAGTATAATTAGGTAGGGTCCTTGATTTCATTTCTTTTCCTTTTTTTTCCATCCATGCATATTTAGGCCTGTTTATAAATGGAACAAAAAAAGTAAAATCTACAGGGGAGGCAGCAATTAAAAATTTTGAGAATTTCAATGAAACCTTTGAGGAAAACCAATGGGAGGGGCATGGGTCTTGTTTATTTGCAACAAGGAATACTATCGTTTTAGGATGAAAATCTTAGAGATAGGTATAAAGACACTTTTCAGAGGAGGGCCTTCTGTCTGGCCCACACTCAGTGTCGTTTCCGGGGTGTGTACTGTGCTAACCACAGTGGTGCTCAGGCCCCAGGTCTCCACTAGGAGGGCACTCTGCCAGAACAGAATGCCGACGGGCTGCGAAACATCTCACCCAACAGTCTCTTCTTGGTTCTTCCTCATTGGTCAAACCCAGAGCGAAAGGGTGTGCAGATTACCCGCTGAAACTTCATTATCTTAATCCTCATGGGTCCTTACTCTTTAAGTGTGAGCGGAAGTCAGTATCAACTGTCTTCAAACACCTCTCTTAGAGCATGAATGGCACCACCAACATTGCAAGCAGGCCCGAGAATTTTTCCCAGGAAATTTAAATTTGCAAATGTTAAGATCTAATCAAGTGGGGGTGCTCAGAGTCTTCCTTTCTCATAACATATTTTCCAGTTTAGGATCTCCATGTCAAGAATTTGTGTAAAGTTCTTGGCCCAGAATGTTTGCCCTGCCCAATTCCCTAATCTACATCCCTTCTTTCCCCATAGATGAGGTCTCCTGATCCCACTTATACATTAATATGTTGCTAAGGTCAGGATTGACTAAGTTGCATCCTGGGAAGCAACACCCCCTCACCCTTGATCTCCTGTCCCAGTTTTGATTTGTGGCTGTCTCAGCAACCATACCATTGACAGCAGTTCTGAGAACTGAGCCCAGACATTGCTTCCCTACCTGAGATACTGCCTTGGTAGGCTGTATGCCAACCAAGTCTCTATGAATAGACTTGTGCTTTCTTCCCATCATCACTACGTGTAGCCAGCTGGCAGTTAGAGTGCTGGTAGGCTCCACTGGTGGGGCTGCTCCTGGAATCCCAACAGCACTCCACTGTCTGTAGAGACAATTGCATCATCCTTGTATCTGCCTAGTGCCCATCACTGCACTAGGCCCATCCAAGACTTTAGGGATCATGCTATCTTCCTGTTTTATTCTAGTCACTCACTTAGCACATACTGTAGGGGCTGTCTGTCCAGAGACCAGCCATTCCAGTTGGCACATCCAGTTTGTCCTGCTCCTTCCTGTTTCTTTCTGTCTACCCTAGTCGATACAGTTAACTAGAATGGCAAAGGTTCTGAGCAAGGACTGATGGCTTGTATCATGCAAAGAGAGACAGAAGTAACCAAGTAGCTGGTTCTGGCTCCTGCTACCTCCAGTGGCCCCTTTTCCACTTTTCATGTCTCCTTTATTAAGCACAACAGATTAGAAAGCTTCTCATATTGTCAAAAGAACAGGCACACTGTACTCTCATAAAAAGGTCCTGCAAAGCCGTATTCCCTGAGTTTTGCAAGATTTCCTGTGATGTTCAAACAATTCAGACTATGAAGCATGTCTGCATTAGCCCTCATTTTAATAGGATTTGAATGATGACTTTGGGTCCTATTTATATGCTGTGAGGTTTTCATCAGCCTCATTCTCAAAAAAGGTCATTTATAGAGCAGTTTGTGATCATTAAAACGAGACAGATCTTCAAAGAAGTTTCTGAATTGAGAAAAATTTCCTGGATGTTTTTGTCAAACTGGCTAACCTAACTGTGAGCAGGACTGGATCACTTGAATATGTCAGTTGTAGAGAGGGCTAGGAAGAAACTGCTTTATGATCTTACCAAAAAAACAAAAAACAAAAAACAAACTGTTTCTTAAACCCCTTGTATTTGGATGCATTGTAGGGTGGGGGCCTAAGGCAAAGGAAAGAAGTGGCCCTGAACCAAAGGGGCAGGGGTGGAATGGGTGTGAGGTAGAGACTAAGGGACTCTGGAACAGGCACAGGGTGACTCCTGATATGAGAAGGCTGGAGAGCCGACCATGCAAGGCTACCTTGTCAGCCCCGGCGTCTTAGCTTATTTCTGGAGGTTTGTCTCCACTTGGTGGGCAGTTGCTAGCACTGCACATCCACCCCACTTGGCTGAGGCCCAACTGTAGATGGCCTTCTTTCTCAGCACAAGAAATCAGGAAAGTTAGCAAAATGGTGGGAAGGCAGGCTCGCCATTCAGAGAGACACAAGTCCCCTTCCTCTTGCAGTTATATCACAGTCAGCAGCATCTCCTGTGGCAGTGGAATGGCGTGGAGAGGCAAAAAGTGGGGAAGAGCTACAAGCTGGGTTCAACCAGAGCATGTGTTTCCTTGAAGTCCCCATGGAACCATCAGAGGCCATCTTTCTTTAGTGCCCCCACCCAGTTCTAGATGTGCTGTATGCTGTGGATATGCTTCCTGCGATCCTTTTCCTGGGGTGGACTGTTTCCCAAGCTGGCCTTTTATCAAGAGCAGATAAATAGGACTTGAGGGATGTATTGGGATTGTGTTCCAGCAGAGCCTCACCAATTACAAATTCTCATGAAGGCAGGGCCGGACTCTTATTTGCCTCTGTACCCACACTGCCTGACAAGGAGTAGGTAGTCAGTGAGTATAAAAAAGATTTTATTCATTTATTCAAAAAACATTTATTGGAAACCTATTTATCATATGCTAAAGATACAACATTGAGCAAAACAGACACAAACCTCTGCCATGAAGCCTATATTCTGTCACCAAGGTAGATAGACTATCACCAAGTTCCATATGTAAAATATGTAATATGTTCGGTGGTAATAAGAACAAGGAGAAAAATAAAACAAAGGTGGGCTCAGATATGGAGTGAGGTTGAGGACATACCTGGTGGCACCACCTTGGAAAGCAAGATACACAGGAAATGGTTCCAATCTGATGCTTGAAAAAGGAGGAGCCCGTTAAAGGTAACTGTGAGTGAGTGTGTGGCCCCACTGGGAACAGGCTTATTGCTGTGAAAGAAAGTGGGTGTCTGTGCTGAGCCATGGGCCAGGCAGCTGAACTAGAGCCACAAGACATAAGACACACTGAGAAAGTGTACTTGTAAACAGTAGATGCAAGGGCTCCCAAAGTTAACGGTCAAAAAGAGAAGTGGTATTCAAAGAAGTGCTGGTAATACCACCAACAGAGTTTAAGGATGTATACTCCCAACCCCTGCCGCTTGCATTCCCAGGGAGCATGGCCCTGCCATCTAGCCATACCTCCTTCCTGAGGTGGGGCGTCTCCAAGGTACTGCCCATAGCTCTGAGGTGCCCAGAGCACGTGGCAATGCCAAAAACTAGCCACTGCTTCTATGGTATATGCCCTGTGTAGATATGGTGATAAGGTCAATGAAGCTCATCATGGGGCCCTGTGGTCCCTGGCAGCCTGGCACTCATCTGCATTCTCTCCAGACAGGAAACTGGGATCTCAAAGGACGTTTTCCAGCCTCTCCTTGTATGTCTCCTCAGTGTGGACAGGGTGCCTCAAGTGGACTCACAGGATGCAATAATGAGTGATTACAGAGTTAAAGTTCTGACACTGCCTTGGTCATCTAGGCCAGGGTGTACCAGGACTCACAGGCAGGCCACGTCCCTGCTGCCAGAGCATGCTCATGGCTGTGCTCCTTTGTCCAGAGCACCCTCCTCTCTCCCCTCTACCCATCTAAATTCTTCATCCTTCAAATAGCAGATGATACTTTCCCTGACCCTCCCCTCAACACTAATGCTCAGAGGCTAAATCCCACCCTTACGGCTTGGCACTCCTTCTTGTCTTGTGTGCTCTTTCCTGTGGCTACATCCTGTCTTCCAAAACAAAGTGAATGCTGCTTAGGGGGAATCTTGCTTTATGTGTTTCTTACCTCCTGAGAGGAAAAAAAAAATCCTCTCTGGGCTTAAGGACCAGAGAGGCACAAGATCCCGCCTCCTCAGAATGTAGGGAAAGAGCTGTTCTTCCAACTCCTTGTGCCAGCAGCTCACCTAGGAGGGGACCACGTCCAGGGTGAGTGAGAAGCTGAGTGGGATCCCTGGCTTATCTCACCTCCAGTCATGCTAGTGATCATTCCCCATGGAGAGAAAACCAATCCTAACAAGATAGGATGGTAAACCACAGCCACTCCACAAACAGTAGAAATAATCTGTGAACACTCAAAATAATGGGCTAACAGTGCTGAAAAAAAAGTTTTTACAAAATGTCAGTCTCTTAGACTCAATAACATTGTAATGACTATGCACAGTGACAGATGTTTGCTAGACTTATTGTGGTGATCACTTTGTAAGGTATATAAATGTTGGGGAAAAAAAAAACGCCGGTCCAAGCCCTACCTGATCCTTCTGCAGAAGAGGTCACCCACCCCAGAGAGGGCATGAAACTCGACTGAGGGTCCTCGTTAGTTCAAAGAATCAAATTCAAAGAGCCGGACTTGAGTCTTCCAATCTTTTCATTACATCAGGTTAAATCCAGTTCTGGGTTCCAATTATGGCATCCAGCAACAAGTAAGTCACTATATGTCTTCGTGTAAGCCACTGAAATACACTGGGGCTCCATTTGTTCCTAAAATGAGGCTACCACCTCATGCTCTGTATATCTCCCGTATCACTGTAAAGTTGTATTGAAATAATACTGAAAAGTAAAACCACTATACAAATAAAATAGAAAAACCATTAATAATAAGCTATACACCAGTTCTAATGGATCCCCTAGTTCCTATTCTTACTCACTTATGGTATAAAGTGCTTTAGAAATTGCAGAACACTGCAATATGTACATGGTAACACATTCTGACAACGGTCTTTTGAAATATGTATAATTGGTGTCATTCACCAATTAGGAAACTAAGGCTCAAAGAGCTTAAGTCATCATTTGCTCAGAGATCTACAGCCAGTAAAGGGTGTAGTGTCGACTTGAATAGGGTCAACCGAATCGAGATTTCAGACTCTTCCTACTGCAAATCACTGTTCAATATATCTTCAACTGCCACAAATTCTAATCTATTTTGGGGTCTCCCTGGGGATTGGAATGAGGAACTCTTGAATCTGGGAGTGCTCATGCTTGACTCTGGCTGAACTCTTGAAAGAATTCAGGGCCGGCAGAACTGCAATTCCTCTTCAAGAGGAACAAACCTGCAGGCTTCAATGGAAGCTTAGACTTGTGCTAGTCTGACTTTTTTATTTTACCAAGGATAAAGTTAAGACTCAGAGAGGCAAAGGGATTTGGACCAGTTTTATAAAACACTTTCCTATGCCCAAGGAAATAGTCAAATGATGAGGTGGATAAGAAGTATCTTTTGTAGCCACCCATTGCCTCTTTAACTGCTCCTTCTTGCTGTTCTATTACCTCTCCCCTACGAATCAGCATGGTCAACCCTGACCTCCTATGTGGCTCACACCCAGTTCTATCCATTCCCAATGGAAGGTGCTATCTATCCTGCCTTTCCAAAACTGTTCTCCCTTGGAGAAATGTTCATGTTATATTCATACAAAATCCTATCAACTATGGTATAGAGAGAGGTTTGAAGGATGTTATCTCTGAAGGTAGAGTTATAGTTATTATTAATCTCTTCTCTATATTGTTTAGTATTTTCAAGTTTCTTTTTTTAATTTTAATAAAGAACATATTATTTCCTTTCTAAACATGAGCTAATATACCTCTTTTTAAGCCTTTTTTCAGCACACCATCACAGCCAAAATTGATCTGATAAACTTATTTATATTAAAGTATCAGAGATTGATGCTGACAGACTGTGTTTTGATTTCAGACTCAGAACTGTAACTTACGGTAGGTCTTTAAACCAAGCACTAAAACTCTAAAGTGAAATCAAGGCATTCTGGCTTATTGGGAACAGAGTTTAGAAATGGGACAGGGTGGGTGTGGGTATAGGGAAATGAAGAAGCCCTTAAACTCTTTTTGGACAATTTGCTCATAAATTTTCACAGAATGATTTTTTTTCCTTAATAGATCTGAACAGTAAAATCCTTATTAGTTGGGTTTTCATTTACATATAGAAGATTTATAGCAGCAGCCATTTTATTCTATGTCCAAATGGTAAAGAAAAAGTCAGTTCTCAGCCCCTTTCTTCATCAAAATTCACGTCTTTGTTCTCTTGGTGCTTTCTGATTTAGGTTCTAATATCTGATAAATACATGCTAGTGAATTACCCAGCACAAACAGTTGATATGTTACCCCATGTCATGTGAATTTACATGTTCACAGAAGGGCCTGTCAGGATGACTTGATTCAAAGGAGTTATGCTAATGAAAAAAAATTTAGGTACCTGACAAGGAAATGCTGGAAACATTTTTTAGCAGATGGACATTTTGACATTCCCTGAATATATGCATACATGAATTATCACAACTGGTTGACATTTTGCTGTGCTGGGTTAGCTCGAATTCCTTATAGACTCATTTCTCCTCACTGGTGTCTATCAGACAAAACAATTGCGGATCAAAGTGTCCTCAAAGAAACCTACAGGTAACTAGAGAGGTAAATAGCATCAGTCAAGGATCTTTAAGCAAGTAACCAGCTCTAGCTTAGTTCACAATGAATGAAGGAAAAAGACTATCAGAATTGGAAGTTAATTACTTACGTTATCATAGAATAATATAATTTGAAGCTAGGGAGATCAGAAAACTTTTGAGATTACCAAATTGAACATCTTAAATTATATAAGAAACTAAAACTTAAATTTACTGAGGTATTAGCTAGAAAACAAAATGGTGCAGTGAAAAGAACATGAACTTTGGACCCTAATAAATATATATTTGAATTTCATTTACCATGTATAACTACATAGATAGCCTTGGGCAAGTTATTTAAACATACAAAGCCTCAGTCTTTCTATCTCAAAAAATAAGTATAATAATGCCTAAATTTAAAGTTACAATAAGAGAAAAGGCAATTAAAATATTTAATATTATGCTTGAAACATAGTAAGTACTTTATTTTTTAAAAAGTGACAGAATCAGAACCAGAGAAATTACTCATGGTTTAGTGCTGTTCCTTCACTCATTGGTGGAAAGTTGATGTCAGAATTACTTGGAGGAACTTCTCCCAGCACATACGCCATCCCCTCCAATTCACGACAGAGTCAGAGTGCTACTCGTGAGACCACAGTGGGGTACACCGCAAGTGGTGGTTTGTGTGTTTGAACCCAAATTTAAACACCAACAGAGAATGTGTGCAAGACTATCAGACAAAAGACTATCAGAAAAAAGGTGTGCCTGAGTCCACACAATGGAGTGAGCATGCACAATAGGGAGTATGAAGCTGTGAGTGAGCACTAATATATAGACAGAAGTGTATGAAAACATGTGTGCCTGAGTGCATGTACTCGTGTGCACACATGCACATGTGTGAGCTTCTGAAGGGGAACAAATGGTTTTGCTTCAACTGCACTCCCTTTTGTGGGCAGGAGGGAGTTTCTGCAGCTCTGGGTGGTATCATAAACATAAAGGCAGAGGTGACAAAGATGATTAACTCTTAAGAGAGGCTCCCTGTAATAATTACCGTGATAGAACTGCTCTCATAGAAGAGCTCAATTTGACAGCAAGCTCAGAAAGGGAGGGAGATTTGTGAACAATTCTGGCACCATCCAGGCTGATGATGAGGCTTTAGCTGGAAGAAAAAAATAATTCTACCATCTCCTGATGAACAAATGCCAATCCCCAGCTATCTGTTAAATTCTACTTAAAACAAGTAGTGGGAGCTGTTTAGTTGGGTGTCCTTAGTACATATTAACAATAAATAAAGTTTCAATAAATATGCAAAGCAAAAACTAATTTAAATTGACATTTGTGTCAGGTGGGGTGAGAGAGAGTCCGATACACTATAAAGTGATTTAGGATATATTACCTTGGGCATCTGAATTACAAATTTACCTCTCATTACAGCTATGTTAACGGGAAAAGGCAGCTTCTCAACAACATTCAAGGCAGAGTTTATTAGCATAAATTTGCATAATAATTAGCTCTGCAGCAAGCAAAGGCTGTCCTGTCTTTTAAACAGGCAACTTTCAATGTCAATTTTCTATGCTTAGCTGCTTGTCCCTGTTCTGTCTAAAGCTCCTGGAACCCCATCCCTGCTTCTGGTAGTTGCTAAATTCTCTCCTTCTGGTCCATTTAGGCTCAAGATTTCAAAATCTCTACTGAGTTTTCATGGGGAGAAAGTGGATGTAAGTGTCTACCTGGGGATGTGGTGACCAGAAGCCCATCCCAATGTCCTTTTGTATGTTGACAAAGGGACATAGTTACACTCATTCTCCTCTATCAGATAGTGAAGCCCTATGGAGAGAAATAGCAGTGCAGTTAGTTCCCAAAGATACAATGGAAAGTAATATTCAGTTGATTTTCAGAATGCATAAATCCATTATTGTTTATCAGTTTATTTTATAATTATGTTGTGTCTAAGATAATACTGTAATTAGCTCCCATCACCTAGGCTCATGCTGGCTGGGTGGTCAAGGCAAGAAGGTGAAAGTACAAAAATACTAACTGTCCAGGGATAATGCTAAGGGCTCATGGGCTGAGGGTTGACTGTGTTGGCTTCCTGGACTCTGTCAGGACAACCAGGTGGCCAAATGAGGTCATACCCTGAGCTTTAATATGTTTCTGCAAATTTAGTGTGCCCACCAATTTCCTGAGAGGCCCTTCACATCCTTTCCCAGTAAAGCAGGCTCATTTCCACTCATCAAGATTCATAAGAATGTTCACCTGCAAAGGGAGCCGAGGAGAGAGAAAGGTGGTTCTCCTGGCAGCGCATGTTCTCAAAGGGTGAAATAAGATACAATGTTTATGAACATACCTCAGATATGTTTCATTTGCAAAAAAGAAAAAAAAAGAAAATTCCCATGTTGGCGTGTGTGAAGCACTGTGTAAGATAGGAAGCATGTTCACTGCCCCTCAGAACTCCCCAAAGAAGATGGCTTTGACCCATCCGCACACTGTGAGATGGAGCAGGACAGCCAAAGTTTTCACTGTACTTCAAGAAAATCAAATTAGAGCTCAGATATCCAGACAATTGCACAGAAATATATATATACACATACATATATATGTATGTGTATATATATATGTATGTATATATATATATGTATGTATGTATTATGTCTTTACTAGCTCAGAAAAGGATTTTGTAATATGTGTGCGTATGTTGGGGAGAGGTATTTTGTAAAACACAAAGCCAAGATTTCTTCTTATAAGTTGAGTGAGGATAAAAATGTGATTTACTTAGTTTTTACTGTATCTGAGACTCCTTTTTTAAAATCCGTATATTGTTCCTAAGAGATAAGTAGCATTAGTTGCATCTTTAGATATGTAAAATGAGACTGGAAGGTCTGATTCCAAAGCACAAATTCTTTCAAAGCAATGAAAGGGACTTAGGGAGATCGCTAGCCCAGGAGTCAGACATGTGCTTATGTTTTAGTGCTGCTTGTTGCATGATGCTACTTAGTGCATGTCACTCCCAAAACTCGATTTTCTCAAATGTGAAATGTAGGTAATAATGAGATGTTAGAGCTGAAAAGGCATTTTAGTGTTAAGCGCATTAGTTGTACATTTTTTAAGTGATGGAGAGGGTGCTAGACTCTTTTATTAGTTTTGCTAAATATTTGAACTCTTCTCTAGAGAAATGCACCTGTCAATATACACTCAAATTTTGAAGGCTTAACATTTATGGGCCTCTTTTAAAAACTTCTCTTTCTAAGATCCTGCAAATCCAAGAGTAAATTGTCTTGATATAGCCTGATGCTCTCATTTTATAAATAAGAGGCTCCAAAGGGACAAAATACTTGTCCAAAATCAAGCGTTAGTAAGTAGTTAAGTCAAGATTGTATACCCAGGAGACCCCTGTGTCACCAATTACTCTGTGTTTCTAAAAGAACGTTGTGAACTGATTCACAATATCCGGACAAGAATAGGCAAAATAAAGTTATGTAATGGGAAGATAGAAACCTGCTTGTTGGGAGATGACTACTAACAGGGGTGGGTTTCTTAAATGGTAACAAAAATGTTCTAGATGTAATTCATGGTGATGGGTGCACATCCTTTTGATTATGCTAAAAATACTGATTTGTGTACTTTGAAACAGTAAATTTTATGGTTTGTGAATTATATCTCGATTTTTAAAAACCTAATATAACAACTATTCAAAATATTATTAAAGAATTTTGTATTGAAGGAAGCAAATGGGAGATTAACATTTAGAATAATTCATAAACAATGGCAGCATAATCCTCCTGTGAGTTTTAGGTAGGAGTAAAAGCATTTAGAAAGAGAAAATAGGAAAAGTAGATATGGTTAACCTCACCAAAAGGGATTTATAATGACTTATACCTATAGGCTATCACCCAAAGGAAAGCTCATTCTCACACTCAGACTGCTTAGCTCTTGGGACTACCTAATGATCAAATGGGAAATGTCCAGAAGGTATAAGCTATATTTTTAGAACTGCTGTATTACTATCAATTAGAAAAGCATAACTTTCTGTATGTTAGAGAAGAAGTTAAGTGCTAAGGAAGTGAGTTGACTCTCAGTACAATACTGGATTGAAAGGGGAAAGAGCAGTGTATGCGGGAATCATCTGACATCTCCACAGTGGGCCTGGCACACACCACTGACACATCCTTTCCTTCAACGAACATTTGGGTTCTAAGTACCAAAGTGTGAGGTGCAGAGTTCAATAGAGACTTTGAGTGTTGTGATGTCGACCTTAGTTACTGGTGCAGCATGTCTCAGCCAGGAGAACAGAGCTGAGATGAGGATTTGTGTAAAGAATGATTATTTCTAGAAGTGAACCCCAGGTGACAAGTGCGGAAGACTGGACAGAGTGAAACATGGAAAGAGGAAAAACCAATAAAAAAAGATCTGGAAGTAGTCTCCAGACCTGAACCGAGGTTCAGGTAAGGTTCAATCCTGTGGAGTCCTCCCAAGAAGCCAGGTAAATAAACCTCAGAATTACCTGCCTGAGGGATGGAGAGTGAAGAACACATCCTCCCTTTCACTTCCTCATTTGTTGTGGACTGCACCAAAGCCTTGTTAACTCTCCCTCACTCTTGTTAATGTCTGAGTGCCTAGAAGTTTCCTGTAGGCAACAGCTAAGCCCTGGGGCAGGAAAGCAAGGTGCGGCTGAGGTGAGCTACTGTCTGCTTATATCTGTGAGGAGCTCCTCACTGCAGCATTGCCTGGAATAAAAGGGAGGCAGAAAGGATGTGAGTTGAGGCACAGCAGGTTTTAAACATGGTACAGTCCCATAGACCTCTGGGATCAATGAGAAGCAATGCCAACAGACTTCACTACCTAGAGTGTAACCACAGAAATCTAAGACCTCTAGGGAAAGATATGAGATGAGGCAGGGTAGCTCTCAGTACCATTCAAATTATTTACTCCTAGAACTGAAGTCAGTACTTCTGTCACTTACACAACCCATTGCAGAATCTATACCACATGTTCCCTGAGAGTGAGGATTATGTCAACTTCATTTGCCTTGTGTACTCAGCATGTGTACCAATGCCAGCCACGTAACATATTCTCAATAACAAACTAGCGAGTGTGAAGTCACAGCACTGAGAAGAAAGCGAAATATCTTCTAGTCTTGACGCCCTAACCCTCAACAATGCTTTTGTGAGCCAATTATAAGCAATAGAAATAAATAGTTACAATTTATTTGTAAGCACAATGCTGTGTACTTTATATACATTATCTCATTGAAAACTCACAATTTGCTTAACAGAAGAAAAATGAATTTCCACAACTGTTTTGTAAATAAGGAACCAGGCTCAGAACAGTGGCCCAAGGTCACATAGGTGGTATGTAGTACAGACAGCAATCAAAACTAGTTTGACTTCTTCCAAAATGCATATTCTTAAATATTAATCTGTCCTCCATTTCATGCCATCTATTCTCTACACGAATAACTCCGGTAATAGGAATCACATTCATTATTTGCCAAGATAGCTTGTTCAATCTTTAGTGAGCCCTTGAGGCCCTACAGAATAAGTCAATCCACATTTTTTCTCTCAATATGCAAATCTACTCGAAACATCTATATCTCTCTAGAACTCATTTCAAATGATAACCTTTCCTTTTTCAAAGAGCTACGTTGCTTCCCTGACATCTGCCCTCAGATGTTATATGAGAGATTTGTGCATCATGTTTGAGCTCGACTAGAAGATCTATGGACTCCTTTCCTACTTAGAGATTTTATTCTTCTGGTGCAAGTTCAAATGGTAGCCCCCTCTCTTTACTTTGGCTACAAGGAGGCTCAGAGTCCTAGTAACTCCACTTAACCATATTTCTGGTATTAGGTTGTTAAATATGTTACTCTGTGTTCCAGCTCCTTTTTAGGTGAGGAAGAAAGTTTATGCCTTTAGACTGAGGGTGAGAGTCTGTAGACTCCCATCACCAGCCTTTACAGATCTTTTGGTCCAGCTCCCAGGAAGAAGAAAGCTGAGATCTCAGAAAGAAAGCTGAGACCTCAGGTAAAAAGCTGAGACCTGAATAAATGATACTCAACAGCTCTTCAGGACTCTTGACCCCAGGATCTCTGATGAAGTTGGCACAATTAGCTTGGTTCAATGATGGTGAGTCATAGGACACTCATCCTGTAGTTCACCTAATTCGTTTATTTACTCTTGCAAAAACATGAGTCATAATAAATTGGACCCTATTCATATTCATTTATTATTGTCCAATCCCTTTGCAACACAAGCTTCCAAGCACTTTAAATGCTGGTATGCTTGGAAAGAGAGCTACCAGAAGCCACATCATTCAGTCTCATTTCAAAAATTGTCAACTATGAGGTGCAGAGGTGAGAAATCATAAACAAAAGCTGACGTCCCAGCACACTCACCACCACGCTTTCCCTCAGGCATGCTCAGCTCATATCCAAACACTGTCTATGGTAAGTACTTCAGGACAGCGATGTTCAGAGCAGAAAGGAAGAAAACAGTAAATGGATATCAGATGTGAACCTCTCAAGTGTCCCTGCCCCTTTCTGTCAGGCTCAGTTGCATTTTATCAGGCAGAACAATGGAATGCGGCATGCATATCTCTCCTTCTCTCTCTCTCTCTCTCTCTCTCTCTCTCTCTCTCTCTCTCTCTCTCTCTCTCTCTCTCTCTCATAGCTGCAAGGATGCAAAATGTTGACACTGATAGATATCAGAGGTGACTGTAGGATCAATATTTCTATGACATTGTCAGTATTGGTTTGGTAATCTGCTATATGCTCACCAGCCTTTTATTAGTAGGTCATATAGAAGCCAAGTTTCTCCAAAGACTGAGCCTGAGCACAAGTATGTTGGGTCTCCGATCCTTCTCCTTAATAAAATCACAGGCATGGGCTAGGTTGTACAATAGGTGAATGCCTTTATTATTTCTATGTCTCTCCAAATAACATAATAGTTCTTAAAGGCACTGGGAGGATAAAGAGAAAGAAGTGGGATTGTGTAGGATTGCGTGGTGGTGCAATAGCCACATGTAAGGCCTTGGTTTGCACTATTTGCTACAGGTGGTCCTCTTCTGAAGCTGGACACCTCAGTTTGCACACAGATGGCTTTATTAGCCATGCTGTCACTCACACTTGAGGCCCATAAAAAAAGCTTGGCTAATTAAAAACATGAGTCATCTACTCTGGGACTCTACGCACTTCATGAAGAGGGGGAGATTCCTTAGGGCAAGCCGAGGACACCTGGATCCTCAGATTTTCCATGTCTGAGGCACTCTTTATCTTGCAGAAGTACAGACTTAGGCCTAGGGGAGCTGGGTCCTCGTAAAGCTTGACTCTCTTGGGATTCCTAGATTTGTGCGGGAACTGGAAAGGGTCAACAACAATTGACTATGCCTCCAAAATATCAATTATCCTGTCATTGCTTTTTCTATGTCTTCAATTATCTGAATTATACATCTAATGCATGTTCATTGAAATGTCTTAAAAATATTTCTAAAATCTAATGTAAAATCCATAGTCTCCACCTTTCACATCTGCACTGATATTACTATTTTTTTAGAATTTTAGAAATATATTGTATTCTTCCATAATTTATTTTTTGCATTTGTAAATGCACATAAATTTGTGCACATCTCTTGCTTTTTTTATAGACAGGGTAATGAAATATATAGTATTCTATACTTAATATTTTATAAACATCCTTTCAAGTCAATACATATACATTTTTGGTAAACAAATTATCTACTTTTGTCTAATTATTCATTTGCTTTTTCAAATAATTTTCCCCCTTTACCCTAGTCCAAAAATGTTTCTATCTTAATAACTCAGGTTTTTTGAGGAGAAAGTTATTTCTGAGCAAATTATTGTATCTCTCCACTCCTGTTGCTTTCATTGGCTCACCTTTGTAAAACCATGTGTGAGTGCACGCTATCATCATCGTCATCACCGTCAATATCATCGTCATCATGAAGATATGAAGGCTCAGAGAAACTAAGTGACTCTAAAAGTCAGTCCTAAGGTTGGTGATAGAGATAGATGAAAAATGTATCTTCTGACTCTCACTCGCAATCTTTTGCATCCTGACACAAATTTCACCCAGTTTTCTTCCTTCAAACAAATGAAAGCCCAAACAAAGTAGATTTCAAATCTTATGTCAGCTCTGATTTATTACTAGTGGCACAATATTTAAGAAATAATGTAAGAAAAAACTTTCTGATCAAATAGAGATGGGTGTTGTGGGACCAGAGATGATGTATTCTGTTGTTCCCTGTTACACTACCTACAATAGGTGGCTTATGTCTTTTCTCTGAGGGAATCCTGCAACAACCAAAATCACTGGTTTCTGGACACATAGAGCCACTTTCTCTGTGAGTACTGGGTTCCCTGGTTTAACAATAAGGAAATTGGACAAGGTCAATTTCCAAGCTTCTTCTATAGCTGTGAGCCTTTTAAGGATGCCCTCTGTCTAGATATCAGGAAGACTGAGAATTCCGTAGAGTATCTGGAAGAGATTCTGTGGCCTGTCCACCTTGGGGAAAACATGCTAGAATTGTCCCTACAACTCAGGGAACTGTGCACATGGAATCAAATTCAAGCCTTACAGATCTTCCCTCAGTTCCCCTGCAGGACTGATGTGATAGCTCGTGTAAGTGGGGAGATGTAGAAAGCAGTCTGAAATTGAGAGTAAAATAAGCAAGAGCCTACCTAAAGTCACTTGCAAAACTGGATTCTGTACAATTTAAAAACCAAAATGTTAAAAGTGAAGCTATATGATCAACAGAGAGAAATGTTGGAGCATGTCATTGTGAACCAGAACTGGGAAAGAGTTTTCTGAATTTCTATAAATAACTTCAAAAGCAAAAATACAAGATCAAATGATGACTCTGAGTATGTTAGAATTAAGGATTTCTGTTCAATGAAGAAAACACAAGAAATGTCTTAAAAACAGTTGACTTATTGGGAGAAGATATTTTCAATGTATAAAAAAACACAAAGAATTAATACTTTGTTTCTATAAAAAAAATTCTTCATCTCATTAAGAAAAGGAAAAGAATTGTAATGAAATATAGATAAAATATA